>OX104071.1:86761266-86914410 GCA_944474145.2 Dicrocoelium dendriticum | reverse complement strand
AGTAGTTTAGGTTAATGTTAAGTAGTTTGGTTTGGATTAATTCTGTGAAAATGGATCTAAACATGTCAGTCTGTGTTACAGAAACGGTAGTGCTGACTCTTATAATCAATCAAAACTAGGATTCCTTAATTTAATTAAGCATAAAGGAAAAGGTATTGCTAGTCAGAACGGAAACAGTACCATAAGTATTGATAGTCGAAAAGGCTGATTGTGCAGGGAATCTGCACTCTGTTATGTCTGACGCTTTTCTCGCTTTACGATATCTTGACAGAAACGAACTCATCTAGAAAACTCTATGCCACGTGTTATAGAAGTAGAAAAGCCTCTTAATGATTGTCACGGAAAATATGACATGGCTTCCCCCCTGTGTCTGAATGCTATCATACCTAAGGCTTACCAAAGTCTCAGAAAATAAGAGTGCCCGTGCGTCCAATATTCTCATTTTTCCTCGCACAGTGTCAGGACTTGCTACGGTAGTTAGCCGAACTTACTGAGCCGCTTCGGCGTGAACTAGCTGGGTACGGTAAAAGATACGTTTGAAATTGTCCATGGAAGCAGAGATTTATCCCCCTAAAGAAAATACATGGTTTTGTTTGATTAGTGTTAATATTCACGAATAGTACGCTAGAAGAGTCCCAGGACGTACGTGCCGGCAATTTCAGTTTCAAGCTCAGCGCATATGCATAAAAGAAGGATACTTTAATTTTGGCAGGAGCTGTAACAACACAAACGTTAGTTAGCTATGGGAGATAAATCAGGACTCGCGTTGGTTAATATGTGAATGGATAGTTGAAAAGCACCAAGCTGCAGGCTTACCTGCTAAAGGTGCATCTACATAGCCGCCACATAAACGACACTTTCCTCGTTGTAGACACTGCAGATCAAGCATATTATTCACCACTGGCTCTAACAAACTGTAAATCCGTGCTAACATTTACAGCATGGAACGAATATGGCAGTGCATTCCAGTTTACACATGTAAGCCTTAAAAGCAATATCATTCGTACATGCGTTTAATTCGCGTAACCCAAAGATACATAGAGAGGACGATGCCAGAACTCAAGTATTATCAGCCTTGATAACTAAACTCCAGCTATGGTTTATACCGCATCTACAAAAGCTCACCAGCTGTGCCACAAGAGATTGAAACATATAGGATGCAGTAGGTTCCCTCGGCAATACTTGATAACATAGGTCCTGAGATGTTCCTAGCACGGTATATAAACTTAAATGCAAAAATAGTAACGTAAACGTGCCTTAGTTAAATAAAATAAGGCGCATAACGCGACCACCTAAAGGCGGCCAAAACACTGCAGATTTCGGTACTGACTCCGTTAATCCAAAATGGGGTCATTGTGCCGCTGATATCATACTTGTCCTTTAGAGTAAAATGCTGGTTTATAAACACAAACTAAACAAATCAGCCTTTCTATTGATGGGCCAAATGGTTTACAAGATTCACCGTAGGTCGTCCAAAATTAGAGGAGCGTGTTCATGCGAAATTCAGAGAATTTTAAAAGAAATCTGGCTGCTAGTTTTCCGAATTTGCCCTCTAGTACGACCATCTGACGTCAGCTTAAATGCCACATGATTGCAATCACATATAAATCGTTCAGCGCCATCAAATTAGAATTTACTGACCGCCTGCTTCAGTACATTGGGACATAGGCAAACAGGCTGCTCAAAACCACTTGGTAAAACAGACAGATTACATATCCTACTTCGCCTCGACATCGCGACACTGGTTTTCACCTTCCAGGGCCAGTGTCAGATGAACTTTGACCGCTTTCAATTTACCGTTGACGTTACAAACGGAATATCTGTGTATGCAACATAATTATTCTACTATCTCTGTTTGAACTGCTGCCAAGTATACGCAAAATACTTACATCAGATTATTCTGTCAAAGGTTGTTCTTTCCACACATTGTAAGACAATTTCTATGGCCTAAAATTAGCACAACAACATGACAACTTAGCTTGATGTATTTAAACTCTAAGATGCGGGTCTAATGGATCGATGTTTAAGTCAAATCCAAAAGTTATCAACAACTTTCACCCAACCAAATATGTTCAAGCCGGATCTATATTGCCGATAGCATAAGTTGAAACACGTGTTCACGCAAATGCAATAACCTCCTAAGCTAAGCATATGATTCAGCGAAGATATGGGCATCTCATGCGTGTGGATCAAGCTCTAAAGATGAAATTACTCTACAATTCAGGCGACGATGGTTCTAGTATTATCCAACGAAGCGATTTTTTACATACCCAAAAGAATATAGGATATAGCAAGTGAACATTTTATACTCAATCCGACATTAGTACATTACAAAATTTAGCGTTTGAATATTAACGTGTTGGAATTCATTTTTAATGTCAGACTGAGATTGGTTCAAACGAAACTCGAAGCAGGGAGCAGGCTCCTGTATGCAGTGTGCAGATGAGGATTGCAACAGCTATTTACATACAAAGCTATCTCTTGTACATGACGAAAGAAGCCGCCCTCTGCTCAGCTTTCAAGGAGTCCTGCATTCTAATATCGAATGCTTCTGATAATACCCACGTGGATCGATGCATCAGTGCCAACTGCATCCTGTGCTGTATTTTACATGGAGCAGCTATATTGGCATATTGATTAAAACGGTAGTACCCTGTTTCCTTAATATAGCTATTAATGGCACAACTCCCTAAGAAGCTGATGTCCACTGTGCGCCTGAACTCTCCACCAGACCGAGTTAAAATATGTATACTGGTAACAAATTCCTTGATGTAAGTCTAATGATTATTTAGAGCGCATAGCATAAGTTTCAAAAATAATCTGTCAAACTAACCGGCACTTCCAAATTTGCTTTAACGGCAGGCTTCTGGAGCCAGAAAAACAAGGAACGTTTCGTGCATTTGATATTAAAATAACAGCGGCATATTGGATGTCATTTATACAGTAGTCGCCCTACCCAAGCTTGTAAAGATGAGTTTGGCTACCACTAGATCAGGCCTAGCTAATTAGCTTTGCTCCAAGCATATGACACTGACTAATATATAAAAATTCGGCGCATCCGAATGGGTTTATCACACATGTAAATGAATGCAAATTATTTATTAAATATAGTGATGTTATGCTGCATGGAGCATAGTTGGTTATCATAGACAAATGGAAACGTGTTTATAATATTTGAATTTTCACTCAGTTGAGAGTAAAATGTCGCACAGTTACTAATGGCAATGGCATTTCACGTTATCTTATTAATGCTTAAATTAATGAAACAAACGCAAATGAGGCACTCACTCTTCTAGGAGACTGACGCAAAGAAAGGGAATAATAAATGAGCTTATTTGCTACGCTTCGCGGCGATTCTACATCGGTGCATTATCTTTAGAATTAATTTGTATAAAGATAAGGCCTTTTCAGTTGCTTTTTGCACGCTAATTTATTGTCACTATAGAGTAGGAGGATATGAAGTCTACGTAGCTTTGCTTTACTTAGTTTCATATGGTGGGCTGCGTGATGCCTAAATCTTTGAAATTTCTTCTCATTTCCATCTCCCTTTCCTAATTTTGAATATTGCCCTCTTAAGTAATCAGCAAAAATAGCTACTTGCACAAATTCAATGCCCCTGTCTTACTGTGCCCGCAGGTATTTCGCAAAATGTAGTTATATTATTTTCAAAGCAGCTGCACAATTATGGCATGCGCCGTTTTATAGGCATTTTAATTCGTCTGGCTTCAGGGAAACGGGGTAGGTCTTAGTGATTCATATGCTTTTTGCCGTGGATTACAGACAAACACATGACTTGTCAACTGCTGAAAAGTACACATATTTTTGTACATAGCAAGGGGCTTTTGAGAATTTTTTATTTGTCTCAGTTAAATTTAGGAAGACACAAACCACTCAGCCAGGAAAATATGTTTTCTTCGAATGCAGGCTGCCATTAAAACTGAGCGCCCGTTCTGAAGCTACAATCGTGGAAGTCTACCACAATACACTACGTTCAAACACTAGTTGTGTGTTTCGATTGAGTGTACTTGGTGCTTTCATTTTCCTGTTCTGACTCAAGGAAATTAGATATATCAGTATCCATTATAAGCTCTTGCTAATTTGTAGACAGCCTACAAATCCTGACAAGATGAACTTCAAGATACATTAATACATATACTAGACGACTTGCACCCCTTGAAAAATTGTGCGACACTAAAATTAAGATGTTATCGGAGACATTCTGGAGTAATTTATCGGAATTTTTTGATGCGTTGAATACCACCTCACCGCTTTCAGAAAATTAGTAGCTAATATTTTGTGTGATATACATCCAGCCACATTCAGATTAGAACTCTACAACATGCTTAACTTTCCCATAACGGAATATCGCAGTACCATTTGCGGCAGCATCGGTAACTTGACAGAACATCTCCGAAAATTTTATAGAAGTCCTTTGCAAAATATCTGCTAGGCAAATGTTCCAATGTGAACCATCGGCCTCAAATCCTAAAGTTTAGCTTGATCACATTTGGCTGCAAAGATTGAGGCATAACCTGGTGCTTCAATGAAACGTGTTTCATCAAAAAGCTAACGCGATCTATCTCTCATAGAAATACGGCATAATTCCACTAAGGAGCTACGAAACATGAACTTTACCCTGAGATTAACCAAATGCCAGGCAACTCTGCGGTCCCGCATTTTCGCTATCAGATATGCTGTCCTGTAGAATAAGCTCTCAGTCATCAACAGATTGTGTGAGAACGCAGCTGTTTTCGCCTTAAGCTATCAAATTACCTGGGCTTGAACACAAGTATGTCGCTGTTTCCCTGGTCAGACATTCCTGACTCGTAATCATAATAATTTCATGATGTGTTTTACACCCTCAGTGCCGATGTTCTCCCCTAATCAAAATAGTGCACATTGCGGCAAAACACACCTTTGAGTAATCATATGTATCCCTAACAATCAAACGAAATATAATCTCAAATATATATATCACTCATGCATGAGCATGACATTTGTTGTACAATTAGTTCTGCACCAAATATAGAGAGCTTCTCAATAGATGAGCAAGATAACATTTGTTATTATTAAGAGATGGCTAGCGAGTTCTTAGATTGCGCGTATTACGCAATACCTTCAACCTGCGCTAAACCCAGTTAGCCAAGGCAAATTTTATTTCATACAAACCAACAATCGCATAACGGTTAACAACGATGAAGCAACTATCGTGACAAACGTAGAAAAATACATCAGTATTTTTTGAATTTTAGATCATGCTATTAATTGTAGCAATACTTCGGCGTTTGTCATTTACTTTCATGTGTTTTCAAGAGATAAGGTATATTTTGGTTAACTGTCGACGTAATCTACATATGTTCTTGCGTCATCAGTGGCCTAGGGTAATGCGAAACGGATTAAAATCATATGTGAATTTTCGACAATTTAGTTTCATTTTGTGGAATAGAGCTTTTCTTGCTAGCAGGATCAGCAGATATTTGCAAGAATAATTTTAAATTATAAACGAATTCTGTTAATTCATACACCGGTAAAGGAGGCTGAAGTGTGTAACCAGAAAAGAACCGATGATAGGTGAATAAGCGTCGCGAAAATTTCCACGTTATGGTATAATCATTTGCGTGACCAATTATGATGATACGCGCTTAGATTAACGTTTTGGTGTTATCTGCATCACTTGTTGTGAACCTGCCAAAGACATGTTGATGTATTGATCGAATAATTTAGTCTGCGCTCAATCTATTATCGCCCGGGTTGACATTAGTCAATCTTAGGAATTATTTTTGCGCGTAGTTGGCTTGAAGTCTCCACATCTTAGCAAAATAACTAAAAAACTGAGAAAGCAGGCCTAAGTTTTAAAATGTTTGATTTGTCAACAAGCATAGCAAAAGCGTCAAAATTTATCAGTTTAACTAACCGGTCCCTGCGCTCCTTCTCCTTCGGCAAGATGCTAGAAGCGGAAAAACAGGTGAATTATTATGAACTGAGAACAAACTATGAGCGGTACATAGAAACGGTTTCGAGATAGAAGCCGCGCATTTAATTATTTCAGCATTGAATTCGGTTTTCAAGTGTTGTGACACCGTTTAATGTCTTCGACAAAGAATTATGTATAGCATTTACTGATTTTGATTTAAGCAACTGGCTTCGGTCAATGTTTAAAAGATGTTAGCATGTGAACAGGTTCACCTTAATAGGGAATCAAAAGCAAACTTTTCTTAAAACGGGTGTAATTACGCTGAACCGAGCAAGATACCACTTCTGATGAAGCACGTAATAGTTAATCCGGTTTTATACATTCAAAATCAGATAACGTCTAACTGCACTGCAACCATGCCACTTGCCAGTGTTTAACAGCGCAAATGCAAATGTACTTAAGCGAATAAGGACGAAAGTGCAAATATACCAAAATATACGCTTGAAAATCTAAATCACATTGAAGTCCTAAGGCACAAGACTGCAAACACTGCAAGCGTAACCATCAAATTTGTTATGATGAAAAACATTGACTCATGAAACGTCTTGCGTTATTGTCTGTTAACAGCTACCTTATCTGATGGATATATTGGATTATTGCGATGTTTATTTACAATATGAAACTCAGGAGCAAAATGATCAGTTACTGTGGGAACCCATATGTACGCTAGAATTTTACTCAGACCAATATAAGCGTACTTAACTAGATATGGAGTGCCGATTCAAATGTTTGGGCAAATATTCTCAGTAGTCGAAGTAAGGTACGCAAGCAGTAATAAATCCTATGAAATAAAATATTCCTATACTAACTGAACAAAATATTGTCACTATTTGCTATCAAAGATATATAAGATATATTGTCAAATCTGTTATCACCTTTGCTGCGGCCATCATTGAATTCCTTTGAGGTGATACCACTAACGTTCCCAGTGAAGCCGCGTTGTGTGTACAATGTTGTAGCTGTAAACTGCACCGTAGCTAGGAGCGGCTGCACCCAGTTGCTTAAGTAGACCGGTACGCAAAATTGCTATATTTCCTGTGGCGCAACTTGCTTTGCCAGCAAGGGTGAGATGGAACAAAGAAACATGACATGTGTGCCTAAAATCTAACGCACAACGACTCTTTCCGCTGTGAGAGATGAACGTTAGGAAACACCAATTCTGAAATGAATGCATTCTACCTCAACCGTAGGGCATGATCAAGGGAACGCATGCCGTTCGGCTGTGAGTATTGAACGTTAGCAAATACCACAGCCTTACTCGAGCTGCCTTTCGTGTATCGCGGAGCAATGAAAACGGAACCCACGGTGTTATACCACACACCAATTTAATCATGAATGCAGCCATTGCCCTTAACTTCGGGCAATCGCTAGTTGTACATAATGATCAGGCGGTTGGTGGTGTCTTTCCTGTAAATTGACGAATGCAAATTTATTCATTTCTTTATATTCCACATGAAAGTTGTGAAATATCTGTAAATATCTACCAATAATATGATTACAATAACAAACAAACGGACGGCTTCGCACCGTCACGGATGAAGTATCAGATGGCGCGGTGGCGCAAGAGATGTGCACTAACGGCCATCTCAGCATGCGGCAACTCGCACAACATAGCAAATACAGCCTATTAGCTGCGCATCATGTATTGAAGCAAAATCTTTCTGACGGTAGAGTTCACTGCAGGTGTTAAACGTATGCTATGTAGAGAAATGCGTGAAATACATCCATTTGATATTGTACAGTTTGGACTTGGGGTCCATTTGGTGTAGGGATGCAAAGTTGTTCTCTATACATGGCAAATATATGCAACATTTTTGGGCACTAATAACGACAACGTGGCGCTTTACGTTTCTACCTTAGCGCGAATTTGATGGCTTGAGCAGGGCTGCCTACTCCAATATCATTGGGCCCTTTTCCTTTACTAGGAATGTGTTCGGTAGATGGGTATTTAACAGAACCAATCTTCATCATTTTAACATCCTCGCTAAAGCCACCTGGCAAATGCTTCTCTGTAGCCAAAACGACAGAGTACATTTCGAACATCGAACTCCTTGATATGTACAGACATATCAAATTTTCATTTAAACATGAGTAAATAAAAGCACAAATGTTTATTTACATTTTACATGATAAACACCATCGAACGCATAAGCACATTTTACAAATAACAATTGTGACTTTAATGGCAATAGATGCATTCAGGATTAAATTGGTGTGCCCTGTAACGGTGCCGCCAGTGCATTGTGCCAGACTGAACTCTGACAGCATTGTCACGTCAAGTCAAGCATGCGTTTTTTATGCTACAAGGACGCGTGAATGTACAGATGCAACACTATAGCAATGAAAGTAGTAAAGCGCACAACACAGTAACCTTACAATCTGATCCCGGCTGCATTATGACATTTAGAAGCGTAAACAGTCTAAGAAAAGCTTACGAATTTGCAAGAAGCAAGCCATGGGGCGATAGCAACTTTTGCTGCGACAGCAATATGATGCCAAGCGACCGGTTATCTCATGTCACCAGGCTATTTTGATCAGTTGCTAGCCCAGCGACTCACCAACCACTTCACAGGAAACCCTTATGCCGCTTTTCACCTGGGTGAATGTCGATTACCGATCGATCGAAGCATGACACGTTCAGTGAGGCTATGGTGTATGGCTCACATCCATTTCTCACAGCCGAAATGTACGCCAACCCTGTGTCTTGCCCAGGGATACACACAGGAAAAATAGATTGAAACTGTGGTGTTTACTAGGGTTCGCCGTTTACAACCTAAGGGGTCTGTGTGCCATTTATTCGTAGGCACACATGTTGCGTCCTTGTTTCCCATCTCACCTCTGCTAGCAACGCAATTTTTGTCATTGGAAGATTGGAAATTTAGCGTACCGGTTATTATACGCTTCTATGCGACAAAGACACACAGGTGTTAATATGCAGCATTCATAGTCAAAGTTAGTAAGACAAGGGCAAGGTTCCATTTCGATGAATTTTCTTTAGGTTAGGTGCATTCAGCGTATCAAAGGGCCGTGTTATCAAGTGCCGCATGTTTTGAATCTCGCAGCAGCTTGAGGTGTCACATAACAATTTAACTTATTGTAATATGGATGGGTTGGGATGTGCGAACGGACTTCTTAATAATTCAAGAATTTGATTGTGGCATTGTATATTTGCATGCACTCCACCCAAATGTCGAGGTCGTGTGCATCATAACATCAAGCTCACAATCCTACGAGGTATACCACGGTAGGAATATTCCACATGTTTATGCAATTCTTTAGCTAGTAACTGCTTAGATTTAACTCAAAGTTGTGGTGTAGTTTACCGTTTAAATCTTTGGTCTGGTTATCTAGGCATTTACCTTTTATTCGTATTTAGCAACTAGCGATTTGCAATGATGAAATTGGTTTGTGTATAAACACGCGGCTTACTTCCGTTTAAAGGAATACATAAAACGAAAGCGAACGCAATTTCTTTACTCACCAGTTGTTCGGACTGGTATTTAGAAAAAAAATAAAGCAATTGAGAATGCGATACTTCCAAGGCATCAATGCAATTCAGTAAAGCCAGCACAATCAGATTCCCGATAACATAAGAGTAACAAGGCGCGTACTATTTTTAATGCACACTTAAGTTCAGATTGCCATAAAAGCCTTTATACGACACATATCTGTCCTTCAATCTAAGTGAAATAAGCTCGTGGGAAGTTATATGTTAGCAAAGTGATAACTTGGTTTACAGCATTCGATTCTTGGGTGGGTGGTTGTGAATCTTGCGCCGTGATGTAGACGATGTGCAGATTATCCAACATTGGGTCAATAACATGATATGAATAAAAGTTATATCAATACTATGTTAATAGAAATGTCGATCTAGCCATCTGCACCCAGTCGTGCATTTCCTACTTAAATGTTTTAAATCACTGATCGTAGTGTTCTCGCGATTGGTCAGCAAGTTGGCATGTCAAAGGTGGACGTTTGCCAAATACGCATGATTTGTAAAGTATGGTGACTTGCGGATTCCTGTGTAGATAATAGATTCCATTCAAACTTCTGAATACCATAAGCGAAGTATGCTTCTCTCGTCTATTATATTGACTAAACATTTGTACAAAGGTTTATGCTAACATATGTGCGTTCACATTATCTGTATGATAACCTTTTCGACTAATTTGAAAATGCAGTGCGGTAGCGGTGTATACGAATAACAAAGACACATTAACACTTGCTTGCAAAGCACTTCAACGTGATTTGACGTACTATTCCAAATTTAACAGATATAATTTACGTAGACATCAATCGTAATACGCCATCTGGTCGGCCTTCGTGGATCAGCCATTCAATTAGGAAACTACAAGAACCTACTATCTCTGAACGGGCAAACAGTGTAATGACGAAAGCAAAAATGCTAATTGGAAATTTATCGTTAGAACATCTCAACGCTCTTCACGTGCAAAACACGTACTTCGGATAAACTTGCTCACTTAATCATGTTCGACCGAGATTTATTTATTGGTATTTGGGGACGCATTATTCTGTAACCAATCCAAGTTTCGGGATAACCGCTGATTTCAATTGGAGTGAGTTTGGTGTCTTTTGCATTCCAAGCTGGCGCATCTGCTTGCATTCACATACATCGGGCACTTAGCAATATAATTATCGTTGTATATTTATGTAATCAGCAAAAATTGATATGATTCTCTTCCCAAATATTCAAGACATGCATGAGGGGAATTGAAAACTACTCTCTGCATCAATCAGAATATGCACACAGTCTAAGGCCTGATTAAAAATTCCGAAGCTGTTGTACCTCAGTCGTGGGAAATTTGCTACGACTGCGATCAGCAGTTTGACGTTGCAAGCCACGCAAATATATATATATATGTTTATATATATATATATATTGTATCGGAGAAACGCAGATTTATCATATGTTATTTTTGACAGAATAACGCGGGAATCAAATTAAATTCAGATAACCTTTCAATACTCATTAAGTGGATACAGCCATTTAAGTAAATAAGACGACTGTGAATATAAACAGAAATTTATTTGTCAAGATTTCTGTTACTTGTGTCGCAGTATCCGTCAACTCAGCCGGTCTGAATATGGAAAATACACGTAACAATTGGTCCTAACAATTTGGAATATCGCGTGTCGCTTGTCTTGAGTAAAAGGCCGAGAAACTTGCGCTGTATTCCAGATTGGCGTTAATAGTCACTGTGCTATCAATCGGTAAGTGCCGCGCGTTCACACGTATGGTATGCTTAAGAGTACAGATAGAACTGCCTTTGCCATTTGATCGCATTTATTAGTCATCCTTACAAACGATCCCAGGTGCAGCGCCATCCAGGACTTAGCGTAGAATTTTTAATTAGGGGTTATGCGGTTCTGCACTTTGAATCTACATAATGAACACATTGCGTGCAACATTAAGTTTGGTGCGTAAGGGTCTTCCTTGAACAAGTTCGTTAAGCGTCTCACTGTGGCACTCTATTTACAAGTCAAGTATGATAGCAGCGGCGTTAGCAGCTGCTTCAAACCATTCCAAAAATAATTCACTCTTCATCGTCTCGTTGAGAGATCCCTTAAACTGCTTCATTAACACGTTAGCCGCGGGTTGGACCAGGGCAGTACAGGAATGCTTTGGGTTATGACTTTGAGGAATTAAGCGACACTGCAGCAAGGAAATTGTAGACCATTATTCGCAACAACTTCATCTGGTAAACTATATTATCTGAACAACTGTTTGAGCCACCTCTTCCAGAAAATGTTACATGGTCTCATCTATAGTGCACAGGTTAACAGCTGTTATAATGTAGGATCTAGTAGATTTCTTAAACATTTCAGCAGTACTCGAAAGATCCATATCTGAAGTTGCAAATTCTCGAGGACGGACACATGGTTTATGGCATCGGTTAACCGAAGCATCAACAGGTAGGGAAAGGTTTTCCGCCAATTTTCAATTCTGAAATCTTGTTACATAAGCTTCAATGCTTGATGCATTCATGGAAATGCGCATACGTAATCATGTGACTTGCGAATGACATCCTCGCATTAGACAAATAGCAACAACTGAAATTTCCTCTGGAATAGCACGCGTTTTGCATGCCAACATCTTGTCGCTAAATTAGTTATTTACTGTTACCTACTCTCAATGTATAACACCTAGCTCTGGGGAATCTCCCTAGTACAGATTATCAATAATCTGTCGCGCATAGATGGACTGGACTCTCCAAATATAAGCGCCATTATGCGTTTAAATGGTAACACTTGTTCTATCAATCACACATGTGACTGATTACCGTGCGCAGAGTTTGTTTACACAACATACCGATTCATTCAATTTCACTTCATCTGCAGGCTGCCGAAAGCAGAAAAAAGTAGAAAAATTGAGCAATTGAGGTTAAACAAGAAGCTGTACATAGGTTGCTTTACATTGTGTTGACGCGCATTCAAATTTGTACATCTGCTTTTGTCAATAATTAGAGAAGGCATGACGCCTATCGAAGGCGCTTGTTCTTCAAAATCCGTTACATTGTCTCAAACAAAGAATATGGACTACGACTGAGCTGCGCTGAGATCGGGTGAAAGGAGCATGATACCTATTTTTCCACTCCGTTACAATTTAGATTGGAAACTGGACAAGTGGACAAGTCAACGTTTTCAGTTACTGTAACAAATGTAACAGGTTGGCATTTGTTATTTTAACCTCTGAGTAGAAGCAAAGATTGTCTCATTGGTAGTTTTAGTTGCACAGAACTTATTTGACTGCAAGGTACACTTCACCCTTCATATACCAACTCCCAGAAACGATCCCAGTTAGATTTCCGGCGTTTTCCTTTAGCAACATTTCACGTATCCGTTTATGAGCAACCCCATGGAGAACATGTTGTATCAGCGTGTCCTTCGATTTTCGCTGCAGGTTAGAAGAGTAATCTCACGGTTGCAATGGTTGTTCAAGTATGGTAATACAATTGCTTTGAGGTTCACCTTGCTCCCGGTACCTTCTGGAAAACACTAGCTTGAAGCAAGCAGGTTTATTTCTGAACTCTAAATGCGATGAAGTGCATTTGTTGCTTGCGCAACATATTTTCATCCCTGAAGCTGTAAGTCATCAATCCGTCTATGAGCTTCATCCCCGAATCAGAGTTCATTTGTTTTATTCCCTGACTGGAGTCCTTAGGTCGGTAACAAATGAGAAATATTGCTGGAAGGATATGTCCCAGCGAATCTAAGCATCCGCCATGGGCGCTCTTTTGCAATCATTTTAAATGGCAATGGGGATGGAATTGTGCGTTTTATAGAGATACATGTGACTCCAAACGTTTTAACAGAAGTCCGCAGAAGTACCAGACAAGTAATGAAATCGGCAAAAGTAGGATGTACGACCACACACTACAAAATGGGAATCAAATTAGTGATCAGATAATTGATCACTTTCTACTGTGTGAAATTTAACAAATCAGGCGAATTTACTGCAGAAAACTAAAACAGTAACATAATTTTACTTGACACCCTCGGTTTTGTCGAAAAGTTGGATGACTTAAATAACGCACAGACCTCGAAATGTCGACTTGAGATTAAGGTACTCCGGTTTTCATGGAGCAAATTATAGCAAATGGCTTGAGTAATTGGGTGCAATGGTATCATAGCAACGTAGCTTTAATATAGATATTAAAATTTATTGCCTGGTGCTGGATTTATATTAGAACATCTCTGATAAACACCCAAGATACATCACTTACCGGATTTGGGGGCTAGTTGAAAAGTGGGCGGGAAGGGAGAAACAATGATAAGTTGACATTTTCACAAGAGTCTGGTAAAAGTCTAGCTGTACATCCAAAACAGCAAAGTGTCAGTTGTATTACGTTGCTATGTTTCATGCGTTATGGTCTGCGCACTTCTTAGTCATACAACCGCGAAACATGAATGAAATACCTCGGGGACTATACTATACTATTTGCAATTTAGAAGTCAATAGTTCTGTAAGTTATGCTGTAAATATTAAGACTGTAAAGCATTATGCGTGCTTGTAAAATACCACATGGCAGCATCTAATGAGCACTTAAACAACATTTGTCTGGGAGGCTGTAAAATAACTTTTAACTTATTGTTAAACTTAAATTTTATTGCAGTAAATTATGGCACACCACCAAGTTATCTTCTCCCCTTTGTCGTCATAATGTCTTGAGTAATTGTTAAATTTACTGTTTGTGATAACAATACCTTTGTAGCTTTAACGTTATGAACAAGCATTTGCTGACAATTGTTCCCTATTTCAATTTACCTCACTATTATGCGACGGGACCCGTATGGCCACAGCTATTACCCGTCTAAATAATGTAACAAATGCAATTCGAATTATGTCCGGTGCGTGTAGATGTCGAGCTCACTAACATACCGCATAAAACGTGGTAACACTAAATGCATTTTCAAACATATCGAAACCAGTCAAGGATCTTTTGAAAAGTCATTAAGCAATGGCGGTCTTATTCTTAAAATACTTTTTTTCCAATCACCCAGCAACGTTGTTACTGTGGTTGTCGTTCCTATTCATTATCAGACGCCATTTACTTGGTATACCAATTTGTATCAATAATGTATATTTCAACTACCCTATCACTATTCGTAAGTTAATATGGCTCACCTGCGTAAGATATTTTGATAAACTCTCTATTGGCATGTTTTTTTTACTGAGCAAGAAGATCCATACATCTCCTCGGACGATTTACCATGTATCCACCATGGAGTTGTAATTTATATTCACACCATTATTGAGTAGAACGGATAATATCTACTAACTACTCAAATGCACCGCAGACAAATATGCGACGAGAACAACTGAGATCAATTAGAAAATATTCCACCGATTTGCTTCTAAAATTAATTATTTGTACGCGTAAATGTACAAATGTTATATCTTGTTGTATCAGATAAAAGGAAATTGCACTGACGCATGATGAACAATAACGTTTGAGGAACAACCGCTCAGAACGAAACCGCGCTCAAATGGTAATTCCGCAAATCAATCAATCAGGGCAGCTAGTAACAACACAACTTCCCCCGTCGAAAAATTGCTTCATGCGGGAGAGCGTCCAGCAATTATCTTTGGTGTACGGCTGGGTCTGCAATGTTCACATGACTGTGCAACTTTCATTATTAGTTTCACACAAAATTTCCGGAATGCGATTCCGTTCCATTTGCTCTGTAATACCGAACAGCGTTGACGGGAAAACTATTGTCTAATCGGTATATCCTAGGCATGTATATTTGTGTGGTTCTCAAAACTGAAGAGAGATTTTGATGACCCTTTACGTTAATTCAATTTTCGATCCCAACAATTGATCCCAGCTGCAGTGGAAATGTTTCAGGGGAGGAACTGTTAGTATGTTGCTATACTGCTTGGCACTTCGAGAATTACAAAAAGGACATGGATGATACGTTAGGGCCTTCCTAGCGCAGGTTCGACAGGCGTACTTCCTGTGGCTCTTTCTCAGAGCTTCTGTAGGATAGCTGCAGCTTAAGACAGCCTCTTTCCACTCCAGCTCTCTTATTTAAAAGACCTTTATTGCTTCCTTGTTAAAATGGTTACTGCGGTCCATCATGTAATAGGCTGCGAGAATTCAGGGAGCTGCAATAGCATTTTCTACTTAAAGACGTTGGACGCAGTTATATAATTATAATTAGAGACTTACAAACCATAATCAATAACCATTTTACCCGGTTATCAGATAATTGCGCCGTGCCAGTGCTACTAGAGTGGTCACCTAATCTCATATATGAACCTCAGGCGAACTACTGTGGAACAGGCAAAAACGAGTAGATTGTTGAGAGGAGGATAAATTTTGGACTTTAATTTTGTGATCTTATTGCGATGCACAACCTCAATATAGACCGTGTTTCACATTAAATTGCAGCTTGGTCAGTGCGACCACTGGGGCCACAGCCGAAGCAGATGGAAAGCGGGTGTTGTCCACCCGAACCCACTGCACACCCACCACGACTTTCGATGTTACTTCATCTCATCAGGTAACGATAACAGGCAGAAAACCGAAACAATGAGAATAGCAGCCAAAACACTACCTATTTTTTCCACTGGGTCTTTGCGGACCACGCTTGCCGCAGTGATGGCATTGACCAAGAGTCACTTCATTGTGAATCATCGATATTGCACATCGCAATAAAATCATACATAATGTGTCCAAAATCGACCCATTTATCAGTCCTTCATCTTTGTGTAAATTGTTTGGTTGCTATTCCAATGGTAGCATGTTCAAAGCTGGCTATTTTTATATGATTCAATGGAATATACTCAAATGCATCGTGGTTTGCAGTGCCTTGGGGTAGGGAACATTCAAATTCAAATTAGTTTGTTCTGATTTACTGAGACAGTGGCGGACTGTGCCTAAACTTCAATGGCCAGATTAGGACCACGACATCTTCGAGTGTATTTGCTTTTGCAAGGGAGCCTCGACAAGTAATGAACATTCAGCTGCTACTCGGTAAGCCTGACGCTTTTTTATAACTTCAATACTTCATTTTATTCATGGCCATCAAACGTAAAGTCGGGCCTTAATGTATTTCGTACCATATCCGGATAACCCTAATAAGCGCACTCAAATAACTTGCAAACCAGCGGCTATGGAGATATTGTCCTCGCATTACTAAATAAGCTAAGACTTAAGATTCTTTTGGAAGTGCACAGAACTGAAAGAGCTCACATTAACTTTTGATTTTTGGTCTTCGACAATCCCTGCTTAATGTAATTCACCAACAAATGCGGCGTCGCTTCTCGCGCGTTATCAGTTTTTAGTTCATTATTCACAAGCGCGTAAAAATTTGGATATAAGACTAAGCACCATTTTACCTCTTCGTGTGCGTCTTTCAATTTCATAATTCCTATTTTGGACGCACTTTGCTTATTCTGTACAAGCCAATAAACGATTACGCAATGGTAACTGCGAAGTCTGGCGCGCCAAAAGTGATACACTTGGTGCGGTACATTTTAGATCCAGTTTGAGCAGATTAATTAAAGCATAGTGGTCAGTAAGAAAAAAGGCACCCCTGGCCAAAGTCGTAAATATATCATTAATCCTATGTCCATACACAACCACGAGCTTCCTTTTACTCAGTGGAGTATTGACTTTCTGGATCTGAGAATTTCGAGAAGCAAATGATAGAAATTGCTTCTCACCGTTCGGTGTTTATGGTAGAACAGCACAAAGTCCGACATAGGAGGAATTATTCGACAAAAATTACTGAACGAAGCACAGAGGCAGCAGAGGAAATCCGTCTTTTCATTTGGTCAAATGCATTTTATAGAGCACTTCTCCAAATCAAGTGCTATCCATATTTTTTCAGTTTTCCATGGGTTTGCCATGGATGTAATACCACGAACGTTTCCCTAAATGTGCAAACACGTGCCCAGAATATGCTTCGCTCGCCTTCAGTTACTATGTAGCTGCGAGTCGTCAATAGCTTAGACATTTTGGTGGATGGGGTTTTGGATAACGAACTTGTCCTGTTCAAGTGAAGATAGAGTCCACTGTATTAATTAACTATTGTGTACAACACACATCCTGCTCTTCTCGTTTGCAGCCATACACTTATATCATTCAACTGGGCAATCCGATCACATATGCCTATCCGAGATTAAGACAACTACCTCCGCCAGGTAGTACGTGCTGAACTTAGACAAAGAGGTAAAACCGTATTGAATCAATTACTCAGGGGTTAGAAATGTAGCAATGGGTTTGTTATTATTAGCTAAGCTATGTGGAACATGCACCTTAAATATCCGGATTCTAAAAAGCCTGCACCAGGAAAGATGAACGGTTATTTCCTTACCATAATGCAGGGAACATTTTTCTTTGACTCTCAGCTTGTTTAGACATTGTACACCATTATATATACTAGCAGTGCTGTAATATTGCAAAACGTTCTTATCGGATGCATCCCCTTGGATCGATTGATTTGATCTTTCCTCTGGATGTATGCAAGTTTACCAGGAAAGCTGGCAGATTTGTACTCGGTCGAGGTAGACTAGTAGAATCAGACTTCACATCCCGTTTTGGCTGCAAGCGATGAACGCCGCATTATATAAACAAGATAAAGCCATTTAAATTCTTCAGTAATTAGATATTTCAAAATAGGTTGGTATAATATTTATATTGCACAAGAAAATAACATTGACATTTCTCAGCGTGTTTCGTGAATCATCAGTTATTAATTCATCGCAATTTGCCACACGTTATTATAGGATTATATAATTTATAGAAATCTAGAATGCTCTCGTATGTTATCATGTCTGGTTGCGTCCATCAAATAATTTTCCAGTGTATTCCGATGGGAACGTTTTTTATGAGATTGAACATGCTTCCTACATTCTAATCACGGATGTTGCTTTGTTAGTTTTAGGCAATGGCCACAACGCTTTTTATGAACCAGGGTCAACTGTGATGTAATTAGTTGCCCGCATTCATTGTTATCATTTATGTAATAACGTGGTCTCTGCGACTCCGTCGATATACTGAGGAGAACTAGCGAGTAAACGGAAGCGCCGTTCGTAACCAAACTGGATTGTCTACGTGTTGCATTGGTGGCTATAATTTTTGGCTGCGTACAAATGGAAGAATATCAACATTTAACAATAAGCGCCGGGCATTAACCGCATTTAAAAGTGGCGGATAAATATGTTTTTTTCAACAGTTGTACTGACCGCTGCACAAATTTACCGAGAGGACATCTCCAAAGTCTAAAACACAGGTTTGCCACATTCGCTGATTTCGAACATTAGAGTGAGTTGGCAAGACTTCCGTGCACACTGATACCTACCTAATTCACGTTCGCTGGTCACAAGTTGCAAAGCAAGTTGTCCCAGAAGATTTACGCTAAAGAAGCTGCTACGTACTGTCAACAGGTAGCACTTCTGCAACGTATGCATGGCACACACAACCTATCGTTAGGGCTGAATGGTGGCTACCTTCTAATGGAGAGTCGGGTGCGAATGACTTGCACAACAACTCTTTACTTCTCAGGTGATTTTCTAGTAGTGACGGTTGGTCCATGCACATGGTTTTACGAAATTGCATGTATATGAATTCGTAAGGATTTGATTTATATTGTAGCTAAATCCTGGATACGATGACTAATGCGTGTATGTTAAAATAGCTCCTTCCATGGTAACGAGCTTACCTACTCTTAACTGTTTAGTGGAGTGGTTTAACAGAATGTCATCACTGTCTGCGAAAGAGTTCGGCAGTCGCTCGCCAACTGCTGAGGCAAGAACCACGCATTATTTTATGTGATTCACCATCTCAATCATTGAGCTGCAGTCGGAAAATTACTGCGTTGTTAAGAGCAATGGAATGTCCGGTAGTAATCGGAAAGCTAAGGTAATCCCAACAGTAAATGGAAAAACCGTCACCGCGAGGTATATCATCATTTTGAAAGACTGACTACACCGGTTTTAAGCTCCGGATTTAAGCAGGTCAATGTTATGATGTCCGAATTTGTATTTGTAGCAGTCTGGAGATTCCCCGGTTTGCCTGTGTAAAATTCTAACCAAAATTCTTTAATTGTACACCTAGGCAACCGGTGTGGTTTGTTGAACTGCTTGCTGAGTTCGAATGCTTTACTTGCACATCGCCATTTTTGCTTGGCGCTCGCTTCGGTTGCAACGCGCGACTGCTCTGTGTGCTGTGTTTGCTCCGTTTCCCTAGCTAGAGCGTCCACGGTGTCGTTCGTTTATAGCTAGCTAACAGGGAATCCTTTGCTGAACCAATAAAAGTTTCCCTGCAACTCGATCTGTCTTCTGGAATCGCTCTCTGGGCTCCCGGAATAGGCAACCCACTAAATTGGTGACCTCGAATCCGGATCAACCTCCGCGCCGGATATTTGGAACTTTTCTCTGGTGAGCTCGTTCCATTTATTTTTCATATTTTCCGGTTTTATTTTTTCATACGGTAGCCTATTTTTTGCGTCATTTTTTCAAGCCATGGAATCTGTAGACCATAAGGTAGAGTCTCTACTTAGTGTTGTATCTCTCTCTGTTCCACCTTTTTGGGACATGGATCCCCTTTTGTGGTTCGCTCTTCTTGAGGCTGAGTTTTATAACCACAGAATCACTTCCGACTACGCGAAGTATTGCAAACTCCTGTCCTATCTCCCCAAGGAGATATCAATGCAGGTTCGTGATGTCATCATTTCTCAGACCGAAAACCGCTATGAGGCTCTCAAGGAGGCCACGATTAAGCGTGTTATGCCCTCTGAGAAAGTTCGACTGCAACAGCTTTTCAGGGATCTGCAGCTGGGCGACAAACTGCCCTCAACCCTGCTACGAGAGATGCAGCAACTCCTTGGTTCTTCAACCATGGATGAGACGTTACTTCGCGAACTATGGCTACAACGGCTACCGGAAAACACGCAAGCGATTCTCGCTACAGTGAGCTCCGTTCCGCTCACTCAACTAGCAGACTTAGCGGATCGAGTTATTGAACGATCACAGCCACAACCCGACGCCAGCAAGATCAATGCCGTCGCGTCCCAGGGCACTTATATCACTGGCTTACAGTCAACTATAGAAGCCCTCCAAACACAAGCTGCGGCACTTAGTCGCCAGGCGCAACAGCTCACTATGACCCGTCGTCCTCCTAGCCGATCAAAATCGCCCTGCAAACGTTCTAAGTCTAGCAACAGGCAAGCTAGCTGTAGGTACCATCAGCGTTTTGGTACCGCAGCTCGTAAATGTGTAAAGCCTTGCAACTTCGACGAAAAGCAGGGAAAACTTCGCGGCCCGTCCGTAACGGCGACGTACGCGACCGGCCAACACCAAAGTCGCCTCATTCGCGTTAAGGATTTAACTTCCGGCACCGAGTTTCTAGTCGACACTGGTGCCGAAGTTAGTGTTATACCCCGTAGCTCAGATGAGGTCGTCTCACCATCGCCGACCAAACTGCGTGCCGCCAATGGCACACCATTTGCAACTTTCGGCGAAAAGCTGCTAACGCTCAAGTTAGGCCTCCGGCGAACCTTTCGCTGGCCTTTCATAATCGCTGCCGTGCCTTTCGCCATCATAGGCATAGAGTTTCTTCAACGCTTGGACCTCATCGTCGACGCTAAAAGGAAGAAGCTTATTGACTCTAGGACGCCACTCAGTGTTATCGGGACTAGCGCCAAAGTGGCTACTATCACTCCCATTCGTGTCCTACCTCAAGCTTCACAGTCTTTTCTAGAACTTTTCAGCAAGCACCCTAAACTCGTTCGCGTCCTAAACGACTTGCCTCCTGTGACGTCGAACGTCATGCATTACATTTGCACTAAGGGCCGACCTGTTTCGGCCCGCCCACGCCGATTAGCCCCGGACAAGCTCAAAGCTGCTAAGGCGGAATTCGAGCAAATGCTCGAACTGGGAATCATCTGCCAGTCCAAAAGTCCATGGGCATCACCATTACACATTGTGCCGAAGAAATCCGGTGACTGGCGCCCTTGTGGTGACTACAGGGCACTTAACACATTTACCGTCCCGGATAAATACCCTATCCCGCACATGCACGACTTGACCTCAGCTCTAGCTGGCAAGTCTATCTTCAGCAAAGTCGACTTAATTCGCGCCTACCATCAGATACCTGTGGCGCCAGACGACATTGCTAAAACTGCAGTCACTACGCCATTCGGCCTATTCGAGTACCTCAGAATGCCTTTCGGCCTCAGCAACGCTGCCCAAACTTTTCAGCGTTTCATTCATGAGGTAACGCGAGGACTCGAAGGCGTTTATCCTTATTTAGATGAAATTCTCATCGCGAACTCTTCCGACGAAGAACATCTTCATCACCTCGACGCACGCTTCCAACGCTTAACCTAGCATGGGGTTACCGTCAACCCCGATAAATGCGAGCTTGGCCAAAGCTCCATTGACTTTCTTGGCCACCGCATATCTGCCTCTGGTATTGAAGCTCTGCCAGACAACATCCAGGCACAGAAGAGCTATCCTGCTCCCAGTTCCTTCAAGCAGTTACGCCGATTTCTTGGCCTGGTCAACTATTATCGGCGCTTTATCCCTAATTGCGCGAGCATTGTTCAACCAATGACTGACTTGCTCCGCGGTAAATAACGCTCTTTTCACTTTCCAGACGACGCTAAATTGTCTTTCGAGAAGCTCAAAGACGCTATCTCCAACATAGCGCTTCTCGCCCATCCAGACACGTCTGCATCACTCTCTCTGACAACTGACGCATCAGACACTGCCGTCGGTGCAGTTCTTCAGCAACTCATCGACCATCGATAGATACCTCTAGGTTTCTTCTCAAAGCGCTTACAACCTGCCGAATCGCGATACAGCACCTTCGGTAGGGAACTGTTAGCTATCTACCTAGGTATCAGACATTTCCGTCACTACCTCGAAGGTTGACATTTCACAGTCTTCACCGACCACAAGCCATTGATCTACGCAATCAATGGCGCAACGACAAGTACTCGCCGGGGGAAATTAGACACCTAGACTACGTCTCTCAGTTTACGACAGACGTACGTCATGTCTCAGGTGCTCTCAATCCCGTCGCGGATGCGCTTTCACGCACTCAGCAGATCAGCTTATCGCCTGGCACAAACATTGATCTAGCCGCCATGGCTGCTGCCCAACAAACTGATCCCGACATAAGCAAGCCACGACGCAACACCACTGAGACGATCACTATTGATCGACTCAAGCCAGCATTATTCGACAAGTCTGACTCGCCGGTGCAACAAGCACCTTCACAGCCTGTGCCATCACAGCTGGCACCGCAACCTCAGACGAGTCAGTCCGCTCCAGCAGAACCGACAACCGCAACCGACAGCACTCCTACCCGCCCTACTCTCAATCAACGCGGTAGGAAGCTCAAACCTAAGGTTCGTTTTTCGGACTCCGTTCGCACTTACTTTTTTACGTAGAACGTGCCTTCAAAATTTTCTGCTCTTACTAAACGTTTTTGAAAATCCACAAAAAAGACCAAAACGTTTTGAAAATACCAAAAAAGAGCAAAACCTTTTGAAAACCCAAAAACAGCTTTGCACGTTTTTCGCTTTACACTCTTTTGTGTGTGGCTATGCACATACGTTGCTTTTCATTTTGCTTTCCATATACACCGCCGGTTGGTTGCACCTCAGTTTCACTTTCGCTAGATCCCCGCACGTCAACTGCAAGTGGAACGAACTTCCTGCTCAACTGCCTACGTGAACTTTATTAACTGCCCCCCCAAAAAACAGCTTTTTTAACGGTTTCGACATCGTAGGTTGGACACGGGTGGGAGCCCGCTAGGGTCCGATGGCATGGTTCTCCCCCAGCGGCTGCATCGGGTTTCACAACCTGGTCTCGCAGAAGGCTGGCCCGCGACGGACAGTCCTCACGTAGATCGAAGGACTGCTTACACAGTCCCTTCTGGGAGAGAGCTATGTAGCAGTCTGGAGATTCCCCGGTTTGCCTGTGTATAATTCTAACCAAAATTCGTTAATTGTACACCTAGGCAACCGGTGTGGTTTGTTGAACTGCTTGCTGAGTTCGAATGCTTTACTTGCTCATCGCCATTTTTGCTTGGCGCTCGCTTCGGTTGCAACGCGCGACTGCTCTGTGTGCTGTGTTTGCTCCGTTTCCCTAGCTAGAGCGTCCACGGTGTCGTTCGTTTATAGCTAGCTAACAGGGAATCTTTCGCTGAACCAATAAATGTTTCCCTGCAACTCGATCTGTCTTCTGGAATCGCTCTCTGGGCTCCCGGAATAGGCAACCCACTAAATATTTATGTCGATAGCGTACTTCCGGCATCTCAGAATTGAGGTCTTAAGCTTTGGTGTTTAATCATTGCATTTATAATAAATAAGGAGCTTGGTTCTCTGCGAGTGCCTGACGTGACTAATGTCACGCTTCTGGCTTTTCTCAAAAGTGTAATATAACGGTTGACTTGTCTGAAGAAGGAATGACTAAGATGGGCTCAAATGTAACTGTGGTCTTTACTTCTTAAATAAACTTTCTTAAATGTACCACTAGGGGCCCAATATTTGTTTTCATGCTACGCTTCGATTCTCGTTTTAACCATTTCGGGTGTAGCCAAGGTAAGGTTTTGGCGCGCCACTGCGTAGTTACGGGAGGACTAAATGCGTGACCTGACAAAAGACAATATTTGCATATCATAAAGCTTTTGATGTAAATTCACTCTTTGACGTCGCACTTGAGTCGTCAATTTTTAGCGTTTTGTTTCATATCTAGTACTTAATGTACCTGTAACAATAATATAATGTAACTTTGACTCATTCAGTTCAGAATTCCGCTTTTCTCTTTCGGCTCAGGAGTTACACAAAAATATACAGCTAAAGAGAAGAGAATAAAGTTGAGTGTGGCTTGCAGAGCTGTTAGCTTTTTGGAACGTCGAGTAAAACAAAATGGAAGAACTTGCAGCCGAGTTGCACGCGTTATCTCAACACAGCGGCTTTGCACCTCGTTTTGTTTGCCAGTATATGAAACAAATGGACTGAAACATCGAACATTCAACTGCATGGTCTAATTTTAACACAACTATTTTATGATGCTCAAGTTGTGGACACTTGTTCCAAACGCATTAACGCAATCTCTGTATCGAATTACGGACAATTCAGCTGACAAGGTATACGTAGGTTTGTTTATTGCAAAGATCATGATTAGCTCAATGTGTCACTCGATACATGGGTTCTCCAAAATTCTTGTTGTTTCCATTGTCGTTTCAATTATCCACACTATAGTCATCAAACGGGACTTAGCATGTAATCGCTTTTAACCAGTTATAAGTAAGTGCATATTGCTTAATGAAAGTGTCTTGTCTTAATGAGACTCACTGGTTTCGTGCACATTTTATTTCCATTCTTTTCCATTTCCATTTCCATTTCCATTATTTTCGGAACAACTGAACAATTTTCAATTGCATCGTTTATAAGTCATCTTAGTCAATGTAGCCAAAGGAAGATGCTGCTGCTCACTAGGGTTTATAAGCAGGTGTTCTTCCGGCTTACGAACATGTGACATGAAAATTACCTAGAAGAAGTAATAGAAACTGAGCCTTACGGACAAACTAAACTATGAATTACAGACTAGCGAACATTTTATTAAAAACTCACGTAGTGCAACTAGTTGCCTATTCGGTTGCGCTGACCACATTGGGATACCCAGCATTTTATTCCGATTAGTGACACATTGTTCACTGCCTCAAAACGACCGTTATAATGAGCTGATAACTGCTGTAACATTTTTCCCTCCTCCCACGCCTACTTGGTGACTTATGATTACAGGACTCGCAGCCATGCTCTATAGCTAGCGGTGCCTGTAAGTAGAATATATATCCGTGACCGAATTGATCTGTCTGGCATCAAAGTAAGTTGAGATATTATTATTTACTGCGTGTGGTATTTCATTCCTTAACCGTAGGCTTATGCGTATCTTAGTTCTGAGACAAGTTAAATTTCATTTCGCAACTACTAACCATCACAATGCAAATAGCAGCAAAGTCGGACATGTATTATTGCGCCAAGTAAAGTGTGTCAGCCAACATCTTTGTTTTATAAATTGATATTGATTGATAAATAGTGCTTCCGCAATGAGATGGAAAGCTTTCCTCTGATCAAGACGAAAACGCGCTGCTTCTGAGAAAATTGATATTTGCTATATGCAAATTTGACTACTCACACATTCTCGTAACTGACAAAATTTGATAATAAGCGCTTGGATTCATGAATTACTATAAACTGCATCATCTGCCGTTTACATGCGAAAGGTATGTTGTGATATTAATGAACTATTGTGATCCGTTATCTATTTTTGATAGCCAGCGGTGGTAAAATTCCATTTTATGGAGTTTTTTCTATACTTGTGTCAACATTTGTTCTGAGCTGAATACCTACTGCAACATATTAAGCGCTCTGCTACAAGTCTTCCAATATAATCTCTACATATTTCTAACTAAATGAAATCCTTAACTTTATAAATAATTTTAAAGTGGCTGGCAACGCATTGGATGTATATTCTACCATTACTGTGATTTAGGACAAAGCGAAATGGATAGGTTAAAAGTTTGAATTTTCAGAAAGTTGACAGGAAAAGGTTGTGGAGTAATAAAATTCGAGAATGCAAAGTGGCACGGAATTTTGTCGATTGCGTAAAAATAAAATAAATCTTAACGATGCACTCACTGTTCTACTTGGCTAATGCACGGAAAATAAAAGAAACGATGCTACTTGAATACGTTATACGATGATATATTGATCAACAAATGTACTGGGCTAATTCCTTATTATAGCTAATAGTTGCACAACTCCATCTCAGGAACTATTTTTAAGCTGATGTTCATTGTTGGACTGACTATTCCACTTCTCGTAACAATTATGAAACCTTTAAGGTATGGTTTAACATATATTTGGTTGATAAGTTAGCACACATAGTTTAAGCCTACCAAATTATTCATCCAACCTACCGGTTTTTTCTGATTTGCTCCATGGTCAGGTTGCTGAAAGCATGGACAGAAGGGAAAGTTATGCATTTATGTTAAAAGAACAGCGGCATTTGGGATTACTTTGACGCAGTAGTCGCAAAATCAACAATTGCAGAGCTGGGTTTGTCTGCTGTTAGACAAGGCCCAGCTAATTATATTCGATGACGAATGTTATGTAAGCTTTACTTATCTTTTCTCTAAGCATGTTACACCAAAATATGAACATGTAGACATGTAAATCTAAAAGAAACGTGTTCTGGAAAGGATGGCGTTACGCTTCATCAAGCTTGGCCGGTGATCAAGGACAACTAGAAACGTGGAAAGGTTATTTGAATTTCCACTCATTTAACGGCAAAATGTTAGGGGGTAACGAATTTCGAGCATGCCAAAATACGCGTGTTTTAAGAGGTACTGAAACAATAGAAAAATATCCAGCGTTGCGCTTACCAATCTAGGAGGCTGATGCATAAATGAAAAAAATAACCGATGCTAAAGTAGTACATATCAACTAAGCGCATCTGCTAAGCACCGGAACATATTATCTCTTAGTATATATTCAGTGTATTTACTAGACACTATATGTCATAGCTATATATATATATATAATGTAATCATTATAACATAACCAATAATATTAACGTTATAAAGTAACAGTTTATTTAAGCACCCTATTTTATTAGGTGTCATTGCTAGCTAATTACTCAGATTTTCAGCATGCCAAATTACACGTGCTTTCAGGGGTATTGTAACAATTAAGCGCATCGGCTAAGCACCGAAACCTATTTTATAGAGTATAATCAATATACATTCTAGGTGCTATATTTATCATAGCTGCGTAGAATGTAATCAGTGTGATATAATCAATACCATTCATATTAGAAATTACCCGTTTACTGAAGCTCCCTAATTTTTAGATTGCATTACTTGCTAAGTACTCAGATTATAAATATATGCGGTCTGCGCAGCGTATCTAAAAGGTAGCTGCAAGATCAGCTTGTTAGGTTACTTGATAATTGAATATTTCCTTTTATCCTCTCATATGCATCTTGGGATTCATACCCTCAATCTGACCATCCTACTGTAGTCCCGTGCACCTTAAGGTAGTGCGAAGTTTCGCGTACCTGCTTGACCCATTGAGCTATGCTGCGTGTTGCCACAAGCCCCATTGAAAGCTACTCCTACCAGAATGGTCATTGGTAAGGGGTCCGACAAACTTAGTTCCATGGTCCTCTAGGTTAGGTTTCGAAATGGGATGATGTCCATTTCTGTTAAAAAAATGAATCCTTACAACCTCCCGCTGCTTTGCGGACAAGCTTTTTGCCAAGGGCTTTTGGTGAGGACCCTAATCGCTTTCCTTTCTAGGTCTGGGAACCCTGGCAATATCTCAGTCCATATACAACAATGAATTTTTCTGCTTCCTCTTGCATCGAGCGCCGCGTGGATTAGCAAGGGTTGCCTTATCTTCTGGATACAGCAGGGCGGCTAAGCAAAAAGATGCTACTGCCTGCTCCTCACTGCTTTCTTTTCTACCTGTTTCTCTTACTCCTAGCCCGAACCGCTTTACAAAACTTCCTTCTATATTTTCCAGCCTAAATGTAAGCAACCGAAGTGCTACTGGAGTAGAACCATTTGCAGCCACCATCCTACAGCACCTATCGGTAGCCTATCGGCAACAGTTCCTTATAAGGCCAAGCTGTCCATTTTTCATAGTGGAATCCATCGCTTGCACTCAAAAACAAAGATCAACAGGTTGTATCTGCATGCACCTTGGACACACGGGTTATTTAGGTGTGTTGTGTGTCTGAAAGTAGGAATAATAAACCTGAAGGGGTTTTGCGTTAACTGTACCTGGCTTGTTCTCACTTTATTACTTGCACGCATTCGGAGACAGCAGTGCAGCACTCACAGGTCAAGCTGGTATGGGTATCATGCTAAGCTCCAAGGCTGAGCCATCGTTGGTTGAGTGTATTTCGTAAACAAACGTACATGAGCGGCCCGTTTGACAAGGTCAGGTTAGATTTATGCACGAATTAGTACAAAACGTTTTTGTTTATGATTTCTACTCATGCTCCCATTGACTGCAGTTCTAATGACGTCAAGGACACATTCTATCACGAACTAAACGCGCTACTACGCATTGCCACTAGTTCGAGTATTATAGTACTTGCAGGGTATATGAACAAAAATGTAGGGCGTCTGAGCTCTTCAGATGCTCAGCTGGGTGGTAATTATGGGCTTAACTGCGAACGGACTGACAAGGGCGAGCCTCTGCTGCAACTGGGTGCGGCGCACTAGTTGTTTCCTGGTAGCGCTGCTTTTAGACACAATGAGCGCAGAGATGCCAATTGGCATCCACTTTTTGTTGGCCAGCAATGGACCCAAATTGACGACATTGCCATAAGTTAAGTTGGGGTGGTTCCGTCTTGAATTGCCGCTCGTACGGGCATACCTGCGTCGAATTTAAGCGTGCTTTGGTATGCCGTCGTTTCTCCATGAACTTTACCGGGAGACGCATCAAGTGTCACTTTTGACTGGCAAATATGCATTGTTGTTAGGGCTTTCATCCCAGTATTTTACAAGCTACGTAGCAAAGTATTGTCCGGAAAAGCACCAGACAAGTTTTGCCAAAGCCTGAACTTCAACAGCAATAAACCTGTGCCACAAAATAATCTGTATACGGACCATGTTTCGTAGGATAGAATTGCATTGCAATAATGCGGTGGCGGAACGAAATGAGAGGAACACCATTCTATGCCATTCATTTGCATGGACTTCCCAGGCAGTTTCATCCGAAGACACCTAAACCAAAGGAGCACAACCAACGCACCTGCACCAACAATGGCGAAATGCATCGTATATAAAAAATTTATCGAGAAAATAATAAAGCTGCACAACCTGGTTGTAGCCTACATAACAACTGCGAATTTGAAGGGAATCAAATATAGATCTAAATAAATACTGGAATCACGCTGTACTATCGTCTACAGGATACAGCGCGAGAACTATAAGTGAAAGACTATGTGGGGCAAATGGGGAAAAGTATCCACAAGAATATAAGAGCACAAGCCTGCATGCTGATAACATTATACATTGACGTAGATCTCAGCCCATCTCAATGAGGAAGGACGTAAGTTAATTAGGACAAGAGAGAAAATCTGGCGCACAGAGTGACAATAAAAGAAAGCGAATGCCTAGTGACATGGTTCTGTACAAATCATTCATCCAACCTTCGTATATACCTCGACACCGTGCACCTAAAGCTGAGAATTCGTGAAACTGGTCGGCCAAAAACCGAACAAACAGAGGTCGCGGGACACAGGCTGACGTAAAAAACTTCAAACGTTACCTCCCGACGAAACTTTCCGTGAGCTTTATCTCGAAGCAGCATTGCATCAAAATAGCCATTAAAGGAAGTGGTGAAAAGTTTGCCAGTAAGTTACTTAGCTCGGAGAACGTTTCAAAACATTAACCAACACCCCGAGCAACATATATCTCGGATCACGGCAGACCATATAATTACTTGGCAGCAGGTGTTAGAGCAGCGCCAAGCATAACGCAGACCTACAATAGCTGTGTTAATCGGTTTCCAGAGTGCATTCCGTTCAGTTGATCGATACATTCGGTTCGAAATATTTGCGCCGAAAAGTGTTCCCACGAAATCTGTGAACATACTGTATGCTCCACACCAAAAGCTACAGGCAGCAGCAGGTTGTATGGTGGCTTATTGAATAGCTATCCAAACACAAGTGGCCTTCAACAGCATTGCAAGTTTTCCAACAATTATTTATTCTGCTGTGGAATCACACCTGCAGGGTTCTCTTGTAGAGTCACAGGGTTTAGGCGTTATGGTCGTGCCTGGTAAAAGGTTTGTTTATAGTGATTATGCGTACGAGATCAACTTGCTAACCGACGACGTCCCGGCGTCACAATCCACCCTGAATATTCCGCCTAGAGTGGACATTTTACCTGGTATGCGATTCCCACGATCAAATTGAAAAGTTTTGATTTAAGAAAACCGGCTACTTTATGACTACTTAACCCTTGGTAACTAGGTACTCGAGGTGGTTGATCAATCCACTTACATTGACAGCTGTATCAACAACGATACGCTCATATAAACTAACGTTCGCTTACGCATTGTAAAGGCCGGAGCTGCCTTCATTTACCGTCGTCATCTTCGCAACAGCAGTTGCCTTTCGTTTGAAAAAGGCCGTGTATAAAAAGCCACAGTGTGGGCCTTTCTGCTCTTTGGTAGTGAAAGTTGGCCACTTCCATCTGAAGATCTAAGACGCCTTCAAGATTTTGATCATCGCTGTCTGCGAAGCGTGACCGGTGTCGGATGGCACCAGCGTGTCTGCAACAATGATGCGCGTAAAAGTGTATTAGATAATGATTAGCAAGCTAGATCCCTAGTACACCTGATAGAAATTAAGAAGTTGTGTTAGCTTGCGCACTTGCTAGGTATGCCTGGTCTCCTCTTACCTAGCAGGGCCTTGTTTGGTCTGCCAAGTGTAGGGTAGCGCAAAGCTCGAGGTGGACAGAAGTTGGCTTGACAGAGGGAAATTCGGTCACTGACGATCAAACTTGTTGCTGTTGATCCGCCTTCCATTCCTGAATGGAGTCCACTTGACTCACCTTTTGTGTTATTCGAGAGTTTAGAGGACATAACTTGCAACTAACACCGGTTGCGCGTCTTCTGTCGTCTCTCAGTCAGACGGTCACTTTAAAGTGTGCTTTTTACTAACTTATCTACGAGATAAGGGCTTATTATGACACGGAACCGTGAAAGCCCCAAGGAAGCTGTCTCCACAATACTGTTTTGTAATTGCGCGATAGCCAGCTCTTTGTGACGGTATGCTATTAACACTTGGAGTAGCCACCTTGACCCTGAAGGTTTGCTTAGTGCATATGCTTTGCATGTATGACCCCTTCTCTCCCACTTAGCACTTATTTTAGCGTTGTTCATCCTGATTGTATGGCAGAAATACGTTAGTTCAAATGTACTGCCATTGTTGAGTTTGATTATGGTGATGGCAGTCTGCCAACAAAATTTCGTTCCTTTACATTCACTCTGTTACAAACGTCTGTTCAGTCCACCCTGTTAATGCAGGACATATGATCGCTTCTCGGAAATGAGGTAGAGCACACGAAACTGGCAACTGTCTAATAGTGGAGGTTGGTGTATCTCAAAACGTCCAACAACAGATCTATGGACACGCAAGCGGTAACTGAATACCGATGTGTGGAGGCAAAGGAACCCTCACTGCTGTTGTGCAACCCCCACACTAGTAATTTTCCTAGTTGGAACCATGGATACAGGTCCAATAATGCTATTACCAACCCATGGAAAGGCCCATTAGTAAACATTGCGCCGACTACAACTGCAGTACGTAACTACCTTACTCGCCTGACCGCACTGCCCACTGAAACAACAAAACATGGGAATTTGTAGCTTTAAAATCTCCGTTTGAAAATTAGTCCTAGTTATGCTTCCTTCCTACCAAGAATTTTATTGTTTCTGATAACCTCTGCTTTAAGATGCATTTCCTAAATGAAAACACGTACATCCCTTTGCTGCAGTTTGCTTGCAGTGGCACGATTCGGCAATGCTTATTGCCTTTGACCAGATAGGCAAGCGAACACGAAGGCTACGGTACTATCTACCCATAAGCTATCAGCTCCTCTCTTCAAACAGCCTGCAAGCGTTTCAGCTTTAACACAAACAACCAATCCGCTTCTTAGCGCAACATATATAGATAGTACTTCGCTTTGTGGACGAGTACCCTACTTACGCCAGATAGCATGGCCAAACATGAAGTAAGTATTTGATGGGCAGGCCACTGTCGCCATCACAAAAGCAAGCTAGTACATCAATTGCAGATAAGCGATAGAACAACCGTGTTAATCGTACCTGCAGCCCGCAAGCCTGTTATCAGCCGGCAGGTGCTTCTAAACAAGATGATATTCTGGAACGACAGATCTATGGTCTCAAGGGTGGCACGTCTTTCAAAAACTTAGTAATTGACCAGTCATGCTGGCAATCTGGCGTTAGAATGTTTCACTTCCACTCGAGCAAAAGAAAAGCTAAGTGAGTGATGTTTAGAAGAGGATTGGTGGTTTGTGTTAAGGCTGCAACGCTTGTAGGCTGTTAGAAGATAAGAGATGAAGGCATAGGTGTGGACCGTACGGTTGTCTTCCTTTCTCGCTTGCCTATCTAGCTACACCTGCGTTGTGAAATCATGTTACTGCGAGCAATCTGGAAAAGTATACCTGCGAGGTGTCCTTTAGAAAATGCACCTTAAGACAGTGTGAGGTTATCAGAAGCTGTACGATACTTTATATAAAGAAATCAAAACTAGGACTTGTTCGCAAATGGAAGTTTTAAAATCTTGATAGCTACAGAGTTCCCATACTGTGTTGTTTCACTGAGCCGTACAATCATGTACGTAGTGCAGCCACTTATTGCTGATGTAGTTGGCGCATTGTTTACTAAGAACACGTTCCATAAGTAGGTAAGGGCATAACTGGGCTTGTAGCCCTTGTTCCAACAAGGAGGATTCTTAGTTTTGCGGTGACACGATATTCCTGATTTTTCGTTAAAATGCATAATTATAGGCGACTTTGGTAATCAGTTAGCTCTTCCGTGTCTATGAATCTGCCGTTATTTGAAGCTGGCAAGCGGCATCTCACTTCTGCGTTTCGACAGGCGATTTACGTTGCGATCTCATGTGTTTAATAAGCATGAAATGACTGGTGTCCATACGGCTATGATGTAACCCACTAACAAACACTGCATACGCACTGTAAGCATAAGTTTTGGAGCAATTTTCTACCATAAGCAATGCTTTGGGAACCATGACTTTCCAATAACAAAATGTTTCCGATTATTTGCCAAGTCGGTAACAACGTGGGGCACAGCGTGCACATGTGACTGCTAATATGACCAGTTGAAACAGTAATCCATATCAGGATATCAGGGACAGAATTGTTTGCCTGTTCCATGTATGCACCTTAAGCACCCGAGTAGAATGCGTGAGCCGCCACTAAATATCGGCATTCGCGTTTTTCTTGCAAATCCCTGTGACATTTTCAACATGGTAGTGCTGTAGCCGGTAGTAAATCCTAATTATTCTAAAAAAACATATGTTGCGCATACTTTATATGGCCTTTAGATGACGCCAAAAATATTGACATTGAATCGATTACTGATTACAAAGACCGTCCATGGGCATGGAGATAAACGAACCCTCACAAACGTTTTGTCACCGTTCCACTAGGAATCCTTTGATTTGGAACAATTACCACAGAACTACTGACGCTCGCATTTAACCATGGAACTTGTAAGCAGCAAACACATCAGCTCTACGCAGCTACACAATTTCCATCAGCGTGCAGCGCACTGGAAAATCACAAGAAACGGGTTCTGCAACTTAAATGGCTGCAAAAATTTTCTTTGTACACAAGTGCTAGGCTTATCTCATCACGTTTGCAACAGTTCTCCCACGTTTTGTCACAATGAAATACGATTCTTGGAATGAGACCTTCCAATAAGAACCGCCTGTCTTGCACCGTAGAATGAATTAACGAAACTTTAGTTGCACTGGCAACTTGTTCCAGTATTGTGGCGCAACGATTTGATTGCGAAGACTATGGCCTTAAGAGCATAATAGGTTAAAACGCGAAATAGCTGCACAAGGTAAGGTTTGATTTGTGAAGGCGATGGTATCCAAAAAACAAAATGTTCCATCTAGTAAGCACCACTTTTCTACACCAGGCTACCTAATAGAAGCTACGGATTTGTTGGAAGCCTGCTTTGCGGCTACAAAAGCGTTGGCGTTTACTGTTTATTCATCAACTATGATAGAAGTAAAAACCCATAGAACATTTGTTTTTAAGCTCTAGGTTGGTCAACCTAATGCAGTATGAACAACGGCACCCATGGTCGTCGCAACAACAATGGCACAAACTTGTCCAACAGCCTATTAGCCATTGCTGATTCTACTTAGAATGTGCAGTGTCCTAGCCACGGCGCATGCTCGACCAACCGCATATGCAGGTTTGCTTAACTCCGACAGAAATTAGGGACCACAGAATACCATTTTCAAGAATGCCTGTCAACAACACCATCGTCACCATGCTGATGCCGCTGAAATTAGCCACCACCTGGTCGTGGCTAGCTATCAATATGTATATACCGCTTTATATGATGATATGCCTGTCCATCCGCACTGATTACGGCGTACTCTTCCTTATATGGGGATCGCAAGTTGTCCTTTGGGCAGAAATCATTAGGTTTTTGGTTCAGAAGCGCATCAGGGTAGTGCAGCTAGTGGTGTTTGAACACTCAACACAAAATCTGTGGCTTATGCTCAATGCTTTTACAGTGTGTTCCATGAGTACGCCCCATGAATAATAAGTGTCACCGACGCCAAAACATCTTTCTTAGGCTGTCAATCTTGAATGCACAGCTAGCCGTTTCGAAAACGTTATAAGCTAAAACTTTCCTACAGTGCCCTGGCATGTCGCGGAAATGGTATTCGTATACGGTCACATGACCTATGGTTTGACTTTAATTAGAGACATTTTTGGACAACTGAAACCATCCAGACTTCAGTGAACTAACATCAGGCGGTAGGAACTCTTACTGAGTGGAAATTGCAAAGCTAAAAAAGAGACGGTTTTACACTCGCTTATCGATGCATTGGCATCGTTCCTCAGTCATTGCTTAACTCGTTTCTTTATCAACTTTCGTTATCTACTTCGTCTAGCTACCGGAGCACTACTGTTTACCTTATTATGTTAACCCCAATGCTTTTCCACCTTCGATAAGCAAATATTAATCGTTCTAACAACGCCGGAACTAAACCAACGAGCACTAAGGCCTCAAATGAACTGCGAGCCATTGGTGTTCTCATTACTACTCTTCCTTTATAAGTCAATGGTATGTTCAGCTTCCTGGAATCCCAACTCGCGGCAATGAGCAAATGGTGGCAATCGCTGAACCATTAAAGAATAATCTGACCTAATTAGACTATGTCAGTGACGTATGAGAAAGCTTGATCCAGTCCAAGTGAAAAAGTCAATTGCATTAAGGTACAGGAGCGAATGCACCGACTAAAAATGTGCTCTTTCTTAACATTTCTGAAATATTCAGCTTGGCTAAAGTTAAAAACCGTAGTAACGATTTTCTTCAATAACTCGGAAATCAGACGCAAATGCACTTGTCTGGAATGAAAATAGCCCAAGCACAGCAACCCAATTATTTTTACATTTATAATTGCGGAATTTCTAAACCAGTTTTGAATCATTAAATAACCAATGCCAGACGAACGGAGCTTAAAGGCTTATTGATAAAACTAGGTTGAAATCCTTTAAGAAGCTTAGCATTAGCGGTTGAAACGGTTATTTGTGTTCGGTGTTCACAGATATCTCATGTGGAACCCGCGTACTTTCAACGGATTCAGGATATCACCCTTCATATGATAAGAACCTCGAACACCAGGGTTCCTGACGATAATGCAATGCCACCAAAGCTAAACTCTTGTCAATTACTACTGTCCTAATCTTGACACAACTGGATCAAATGAGCTGAAGTCGCTTTTAATAAATGAGGGAGAAAGACATAAATAGTGAAGAGAGCTGATTATTAATAGGCCTGCAACGGTGTCGCAAGCTGAATTCAGCGTCTAAAGGAAACATCTGAGCAGTCAAACTAATATTTTAGCGTACCTAGAGCCACTAACGGATTAAAACAAAAGCTCTAAACGTATAAAATCAGGTATAAACTGATAATATTTCTCAACGTACACCTCGCGGAAGCTATGCATGGCAACTAACTGAGGAAGCAAGAAAGCGGAACTTAAGTCCTTTGGATCCTCTTTGCCCTAATTCAACCAAATACAACAAAATATGACACGGTAACTGTCACATAATGAACTTTGTTACGAGGAGAGGGCTGTGGTCCAACCCATTTCTTATCTGTTCATCCTTTACTGGCACCTGCTAATACGAGTCTTTAAGGAACAGAGGAAACGGAGCCAAGGCTACTACCACTCCTTATATACCCAGCAGAACCCAACTAGACGATCCCACAGTTTTTGTAAATTTTGCAGTTGGCTCGACTAGAAAGCTTCTACGCCAAACGCATATTGGACCTGCTCTAAAAAATAGCCCCTTTCACACTGTATTATAGGCGATCACAAACGACACGTTATCTATAACAACAAGCATGCTAAGAATAGACTAGACAATACTACTCCCACCCATGTAACTGTGTAATCGCTATCTGACTACAACGCAAAAATACATCATCAACAACCACAACAGCACATCAGCCATTTGAACTATTACGTTGCTGCCACACAAGTTTGATGACCTAGGAAACAAAGAATAATAAAAGGGAGAGTAGGGGTCATACTTGAAAGGCTTAATGCCCTAAGTAAACACTCAGTGTCAATGAGCCTACATCTTCTGTTAAAAGCCTACCGTCAGAAACAGCTGGCTAGCATGCAATGATAAAACGGCACTGGCTAAACAGATTCCTTGCGGCTTTAAATGCTCCGCGTCATAATCAGCCATTATCCCGTAGATAACTTAGCAACAAACCCACATTAAATAGCTAGTCAGATTAGAAGACGACAGCAGACAAGCAACTGGTGTCGCTTGCAAGACATGTCATATAAAGTCTCGAGACACATACAAGGCGATTCAAGTAGACTCCATTCCGGAAAGCAAAATGGACCAACGACACCCCGTTTGGTCGTCAATGACTTCATTTTCCTCTGCTTAGTCAACTTCTCCGCACATAAAGCCTTGCGCTACCCTACACGTGACAGACCAAACCAGGCCCACTTCAGTGAGCGGCGACCAGTTATACGTAGCACGTGCGCGAGCCAGCGCAACGTATTCAGTGCTGTCTACTGTTCTAGGGATAAAGCGTGGTCATCACTAGCTAATACTCCCCTACGCACCTCACAGTTGCAGGCAGGCTGGTGCCAGCCGACACCAGCAGTGCTTCGCAGACAGCGGTGATCAAAGACTTGAAGGGGCCTCAGATCTTCCAACGTAAGGTTGTAACTTTCACTACGATAGAGTAGAACTGTCCTCACTGTGGCTTGGTATGCACGGCTTTTCAGAGGAAGGGTAACTTCCTTCCGTCGGCATAGATGCCGCACGTTCAAGAAGGCAGCTCTGGCCTTTACAGTGCGTGAGCGAACGTTAGTTTCTATGAGCCCATCGTTGTTGATGAAGCTGCCAATGTACGTGAATTGATCGACCACCTCGAGTACCTAGGTACCAAGGGGTAAGTAGTCATAAAGTGGCCGGTGGACCTAAAGAATCGTATTGCAATTTGAAAGTGTGAAGCACATACCAATTAATGGGACCACACGAGACAGGTTATTCAAGGTTGCTTCTGTCGCCGGGACTTCGTCGATTAGCATGTTGATATCGTCCGCATGATTAGGATCAACAAACCTTTTACCAGCAGGACCTGAAGGCTTAAGTCCTGTAATTCTGCAACCGAACACTGCATAAGGGAGTCTACAACAATATTGAATATTAATGGGGGAATCGTGCAACGCTGAGGAAGTTCACTTGTGGTTAGAATGCTATGCGATGGACCATGGTTTACTTTGATGCGGCCTGTAGTCTTATCGTATACAATATATGGTGTATTCACATGTTTCGTGAGGACATCTGTCCGATGCATTGATCGACTGAATTGAACGCACTCTGGAATCGGTTAACACAGCTATGATCGGTCTGCGGTATGCGAGGCGCTGCTCTAGCACCTGCAGCAGCGTGAAGATGTGTTCTATACCTCTACGTCTTAGGCGGAAATCTGCCTTCAATTATCTGAGCTAAGGTTCCTGTTCCACATCAAGGCGTCGAACGAGGTTCGAGTCCATTTATTTTGCCACAACTTGCTTTAGGTCAATAGGCCTGTGGTCAGTACTGTCTGGGCGACTGCTTTTCTTTTATATTACCATTACATTAGACTATCTCCAGTTAGCCGAGACAATCTCAGCCTTCCAAATGCTTTCAGATAGGATGGTCAGTGCTTTGCACAGGATCTCACCTTCGTCTTCAAATATTTCAGTAGAGAGGAAATCCGGGCCAGTGTCAAGAAAATTATTGATAGCCGTGATCGCGTTTTAGACCACTGCCCATGACGGATGCTATAAGCTAACGTTCCATGGCTCGCCCTGCATCACATGTTTAGGAAGAGTTTTGGGAACTTGGGGCTGGCTGAACTGACCGGTGCGGGGTGCAATTTTGGCTTGAAAAACAGTCATGGTTGTATTCGGGCTGAGCTGCTGTCATGGAGTCCAGACCAAGACAGGAGTTCGTACCTAATCCTTATGAAAAGCCTTTGGCTCAAACACCTGTGCGCAAGGCAGCAGAGAAGTGGTATTTATTTAGTTTTACAGAAATGATCCTCAGCACTTTTATAATTCTTAATCTGGAGGACCAGGAGTCTGAGTTCGTCTGACCACTTGTCATTGACCAACCTGGTAACAATGGCTCCTAGTGGGCCCTGTGGCACTACCCTGTATAGCTCAGTGCTTAAAGGAAGTAAACGAAACTTTCACACAAGGTTAAGATCCACTCTCGTTGCGACGGTCTACAGCAATCAGGTAACAAAAAAGGGAACATACCGACCCTGTACCCAATAGTCGGTTATCTGTACTTTTGTTCAATGTTGGGCACATTAGGAATAAATTGCTCTTCATAATCTTGCCTGTATCTATCAACGGCACACAAGCATTTCTGGTCAACGGAAGATTTTCTCCTCCGATACATTGGACTCCAACTTAAAGCTTCCTTACTAACATTTTTCAAAACATTCACGAAACAGGCAACGAAGATCGATGATTGATACGCAAGAACTATACATGTGTACCAGAAGTGACTGATCATCCACAGCTTTCGGATTTTTCTAACCGCTTTGGTTTTCCGATTAAGTAAAATGTTCTCACTTTCTATTTGGATTTTTCTGCGACCCGCCATCTGTGTTACCATCAGTACTTAAGCTTTCGCATTTGCTGCTGTGATGTCACTTGGAGTGAAGGTAAGTGCTGTTGGTTTTGACTAACGAACCAACCCTCCTCGTCTACGCATACAGTTTTCGTTTCTTTACTCAGATTTGGTAAATTACTAATGAAACAAATAAGACGTTCAGTATACCCGACCAAAAATTTACGTTAGAGGACACAAAAGCATAAACTGGGTTATCGGAATCGTCCTTGGCTGATTTTTAATTAGATACAATGCATATTCCTCGTTAAATCATCCAACCTAAAGTTATTTATGCCACAATATGCAACCCATAAGAAGAGATGGAAGCGAATTCAACAATTAATTGTTTCATTTGCTTAAGGTGGTTTTTTCCATTGTTAAACACATATATTAACGTGGACCATTTCTAGCAACAGTTTTATTGGGCCATTGCTGTCCTTACTTCCCTAGACGAGAGGATTACTGCTGGCCAAATAACACAGGAAGACGGGAAATTACACCTTGTATTTAATGTCGCACAATATCACGGACAACGTCAAGCACATACATGCAGTAACATGTACATCGACCGGGCTGAGGAAGAGCTGTCAACCAAGATATCGGATCACGTCTTGCGCAATCTAGCTTTGACTGGTAGGAAACTACTTGCTAGCTTATGCGCTAAGTGCCTATTTGACTGTAGAGTGTACCAAAACCACAGAGGAGCATTCAACATTATTGCAGGCAAAAAATCCAACTTAGATTTCGCCGAGACTACCGTCATTGCGCTTCTAAAGCTTAAAATAAGCAAACAATTGGAAATTGTTACCAGTCTGGCTCTATCGTGGTAATGTTATGGATCCTGTAGAGGCGCCGCTACTTTGGCCAGAAAACGTTTCGTTTCATTAATTATTTTTCACTTCCGTTCGTTTAAAGTTTTCACTATTAGTCGGTATGCGGCTGATTGAGATTAAGCGAAATATAATGAATGCGAGCTATCCCCCAGCTGAATTGTAGTTCCTTCTTGCACTTTAAATTTATTCCAGCTGACAAAGACCATAAACTAAGGAAGTGCTCAGCGAAGGAACGAGTTGAAATTCGAGATCGCACAAACGGTAACTGCTATGCTTGACCGATGGACTGCTTCACCCAGAATGCCAATAACTTCATGAACCAACTGCCATATTGGAAGCGTTTAGCTCAATTATCCCTACTTTCCTACGTCTACATAGATGCATTGTGGTGTAAGCAAATAAAGCCTTGTGTAAAACCTTACTCTTAGTATCCTTATCTGGTTTTCCACGGTATTCCAACTTCCCCCAAAAATTGGGTGGGCCTGACATACCGTTGTTATGGCTGAACGTGTTTAAATTTCGTTTAAACTAGGTTCCCTTACATACTAGTCAAAAAGTTGATCCTTGTACCTCGTGAGGAAAATAGCTCTAGTAAAAAGATAGACTATTATCAATCAATCCATCATATTCCTGTATTAACCTGGTTATTAGAAAAATTGCCTACCAATGGTGTGATAAAATTCGTCGGTTCGATGGGCTGATCCACTGGTACCAACACGGTTTCTTGAAAAAATGGTTGTAAATAACCTGCCAATAGCTTATCTAAAACGTGTTTCGGAAAGATTTGACTTAATATACACAATAATAATTATGTTCCTGGATATGGAAATACCATTCGATCGAGTGCTCCAAATAAGGATGCTGAAAATATATTTTGAAAACCATAACGCATTTTAAAGCTAAGTGTCTTTATAACCTAGTGGTGGTTTTCAGGCTGCTTTCATTGACGGCCAACACTCTTCACTAGGTTCAAACACTAGTGGCTTAATTCAACGTTTCTTACTAGATCAGTTTCACTCACTGCTCTAGGTCAATAAAATTAGTGTGGTTACTACAAAATATGCCTTTGCCATTTTGCAGACAGAGTGCCTATTCCGACGAGCTGAACGTCAAGATGCCCTACTGCTCAAATATGAAGATATTAACCCTAAAACCTTGTTGTTGTCCGAAATCCGATGGAATAATTACACGCAAGGGAGAAAACCTCTGCATCTAGCTGTCTACGCGCGACCTAAGCATCAGATATTCTAGTACTTCAATTGTTTCCAAGCAAATCGTGTACCAGCTGACTATTGCTAGAAAATCAGTGGCTAATATAGTGTACGTGATCCATCTCATATCAGTCCGAACAGAATTGCTTAAAATCCTTACTGGTCAAATTATAGAATATGTCAGTATCATTTGTGGCTACGTGGGGAATATGCCAGAACATCTATATAATTTAGGTAGTAGACAGTTACCAAATGAATGCTAAGTAATAATTGCAGTAAGATGTATTTGAAGCGAATCCAACATTCCACCTTGACCTTATTTGTTTGCGAAGAATGAGGCATAACGAAACGCTTCAGTATAACATGATCCAACAAAACGCCTACGGCTACTTGTTTGTCATAAAAGTGTAAGATACTGTTGCAATCACGTCAGCTAGCAACGCCAAATTGCGCTACAACTTCCTTGGCGTAGGCTGTGAGATGCGGAGTTCAATTCCTGCCCACGACATAGCAGGACCCAGCCACTCGCTTTCGAAGCACAACTGGGCTGAATTGGACAAGGTTCTTTCCTAAACTCCCAGTCCTATGTGGTGATGCATTTCACCCACAAACTGAAAATCTTTTCTAAATGTGATGCTGACTTTGTCGGGCGCAGAAGTTCGTTTCGTCCCCTCCTGTCTCCTTTTGCGGTTGGTTGGGATTTGCGTGCTCACTTCATCATATGCGGCTGTTGTGTGTAAGCCGAATTCTAGCTTGCGTCTACTACCCGGTCGAGTGCGTACAGTTGACCGTTTAGGAGGGCTTAGCGCTCAACCGTGATACGTGGGTGACTGATGACCGTGTTCAAGTTGCGCATCACTCTTTCCTAAGCAAACGCGACTAGGACAGCACGTACCAGTTAAAGTGCTAGTGACAAATCCTTTACACCAAATTTCACAAAGGTGCTGCACAATATAAAGCTCAACTTTAGACTACCCGGATGCCAGACCAATCTGCGGTCCAGCATATTCATTTTCTAATAAGCTATCAAGTTGAATAAGCTTCCATTCACAATCATACCGTGCGAAAACGCAGATGATTTCGTGTTGAACTCAATTAATACCAAGATTTGTACTCAATAATGACCCTGTTCTCTAGGAAGTGATTGCTTGACGACTTTTCCTACGGCTACAACTATCTGATGGGTACATCCGAAAAATGCCACGTAGTGTGGTTCGCCCTTAGTGCCATTTTATCCCCTAAGCCACTAGTGTACATTGCGTTGAAACACACATGTGAGCAAATATATACCCCTGAAAAGCAAAACAATAAACTATAAAATGGTTATTTACTCATACATAGCATTACGTTTTCTGTACTATAAAGCACTACCAAATATGAGCACTTTTCTCATTTAATAAGATAACGTATTTTATTATTAGATCATTTATCTATTGCGTGTAGTATGCCATTCGTTCAACTTGCTTTCCATCATGTGGGATGACGCATATTTTATTTCACGGAAACCAGCAATCGCAAAACTGTTACCAACGAGGTGTTAAATATCTAGTCGACGTTAGAAAAGTATGCCAGTCTACTTTACAGTTTTACAAAATGAGGTTGATTGATGCAAGATATCTGCGTTGTTGTTAAAATTGCATGTGTTTCCTAAGATAAAATGAACGTGTTAATTAAATGTTCGCGTAACAGACATATTTTCTCCCGTCATCGTTGACATGAGAAAACTCGAAAAGGAATAATTAACATTGTGAACATTTGAAATTTGTGTGCAACATTTTGTGGAATAACGCATTTAGTGCATGCCGGATTGACACGTGTTTGCAGGAGTGTTGGTAAATGATGAAGGAATTCCGTCGATGCACTCACCGGTCGAGGAGGCTGAAGCGTGGAACAAGAGATGGACCGACGTTAGGTAAACAAATAATAAGTAAGCGCATCTGATAGCCGGCGCTAGAGATTTCAACTTACTTTGTACTAATTTAGTAATTGTGTTTACGGGACAAATAGAGGATATACGCAAGGATTGCTGCATAACTACTATCTGCATCATTCGATATTTGTAAGCATTCCGCTTGTCGATCTATTGACTGACAAATTTAATGCGGTCATCTTAACTAACAGGGGTTGCCAGACTTCATCTTACACAGTATTACGAAGCTGGTGTTCAAATTACCCTGACATCTCTACATTACAACATCATAAGGAAGGTAGCCGGAAAAGTGTTTGGCGCGCATGGCTTAAGTCTCGGATTTTATCAACGCAACTAACCGGTTCATCCGATTTTGCTCCATCAGCAGGCTGCTGAAAGCGGGAAAACATCGGAAATATGGTGCTTTTGATGTGAAACATGCAGCGGCAAATGTGATTGCATTCAATAAGAAAGTCGCGCACGCAATGTTTGCAGAGCTGATTTCGGCTTCTGGTAAAAATGGTACCTCAAAATAGGTTACTTTACCAATATTATATAGCCTTTAGAAAGCTTAATTGCACGCATATGGCAAAGACTAATATTTAAAAGTCTTCCCATGTCAATTAGAATGCCACTATCAGCAACCGATGTTATGGAGTCAAAGAATTGTAATTGAGAAGGTATCCAGGTTCGCTTAGTGAGAAAGCCGTGTTGTGCATTATCGGGACTAATCGTGTTAAGAAATAAATATATTCCGCATAGCTAAACATTTCCGAGCATACGATTTACGATATCAAAATCCAGGCAAATGAAAGCTTACATCACTAAATCCGTCTTTCTACTCGTAGCAAAATTGAAAATGTTTTAGCTAATGGTGGCTCCCATGCCGAATGCTGTAAAGTTATCCACAGGCACCTGCGTAGAACGGAAGGAATAGCTTTAGAAAACATTTAGCGTTTTTTCACCAACGTTTTCATTGGCCGGTCCACTAGTCTGAACTATGAAGACCGCTGTGGCTCTACCTGAAACTGGACCGCCTATAGCTGCGGTGTCCGAGAAATAATCTAGTTAACTCTTACAGCGTTATCATTTGCCGGGTGGACACTACTGGAATGAATCTTAATTTGCAAAATTCCTCAACCTTCCAAAGAAGAAATTTGCGTTACTCACTACCAGCAAAAGAGGGAAACTACTAGATCAGCTCCAACTTCTTCCTTGTGAGGTATATTCATATATGGAGCAAGCTAGTATTATAAGTGCGTGCAGGTGAGAAGTTAACCAAATTTAAATGAACGAAATTTTTTGGATCATAAAAAACATAATGAAAACATTTGACCTTCAAGTCTTTACAGTTGTGTTACTTTCACAAGGTCCAATGTAACACGACCTATAATGTAGGTATACCACACTCTAATATACCTTACTTTTATGCACAAAAAGTCCACCCTTAGAGTCCTACTTGTAGGTAAAGAAACAAGAAAAGTGTATCACTTGCTTTATCTCTTTCTTTATTTTAACTATTCTACTGTCCTTGCCATCTGGATAATTTGAATCACTTAGTGCGTACTGAAAGCAAAAGCCAAGTCATTAGGAACGCTACCTCTTATTCTAAAGTTCTGCAATATTTATTCACACCTAATTTTATGACATCTCGAAATGTTGCGAGACATGTTAATTGTCTACTTATTTCGTTCATAATTCTACCTATTAATCTAAATATTTCCTTTTATTATCTTGTTATTTTGTTGTTCGCGAGTAGGCCGATCTCCGGAAGTGATGGTTTGAAGCTTCTCAACAACCTCTATACCCACGCCAAAGGACATACTGGTGAAAATATCAAGTGTGCAAACAGTAAAAGATGGTCTAATCTAAACTGCTGAGCTCACAGTTAATGACGTATGACGCCAACCGGTGATCCAGGTAATCATGCACACGGAAAACGATGAATGCTGAAAGGGCTGCCGGGCTTGAGTAACTGGCTTATCAAACAAAAGCAATGGCCCAAATGACGAACAAAATCGGTAATGGCCATTTTGCTTTTTAACCACAGATACTTTACAAGATGGGGCTTGTGGATGCGCGTGAACACACTCGTGGGACTACCACGTATGGAAGCAGGTCCCCAGGAGACGGTTACACGAATGCTCGTATTATTTCACTTGTTCTTACTTACCCTACTACTTTTTCCACTAAATCTTTTGCGTTTCTGGTTTTTAGTTACTTTAGCGCTACCGTCCTACAGTCTTACTAATAACTTCCCATTATTTTACTTCGTAGACAGTAGACAAGATGCATTATTTAGGAATTTAGATGTAACCAGATTACAGAAAGTAGCAATAAAATAGGCACATTCTTCACACACACCGAGCAGTTGCAAACCAAATCTCGTGAGGCACTTGACTTATTGGGTACGAGCCTGTGGTCAGTAACACAGACAATCCCAGAACTCAGAGTCGTCACATGTTTCATAGGTACGTTGCTATATATCCACTCAATTGCGGCAGCTCATCCAATGTAACCGTCTGTCCTGATCTCCAGCCAAGCCTCTCACGTAATCTCTACAGCTGCGCGAAGCTATTCAGTGTCTGGTTTTCAACCTCCGGCACAGTAACAGCCCGCCTATGCGATATCACGTGCGTCGTTAGGCACGTTGTGTACTATGCTCACCTACTTGCTGAAGAAAGTGAGGCCTGATTTAGACGGCTGTATGCTTCAAGTGTTCATCCGTGGCTGCCAGCTTATGCTTTCCGCTGAGTGCCGTGAAATAGATTTCGTCCACTATTGTGTCATCCACAGGTAAGTTAAAATGCGATCCGGGCTAAGGTAAGAACCTGTGTGTACGGGCCTGATACAGACCGAAGTTGTTCGGAACCGGACACAATGATTGCACTCTTCCACGAATCCGGCAGACACAGATACACGACAGTGGTTCCGCTAAAATTTTGGAGGCTGAACCTACAACATAAGATGTGATTGTACAATAATAAGTGCAACCACAACCAGGTGCAAATAATTTATAATATTAAAACAATTAAGAGTGTTTTCAGCAAACGACATGCCTGTTACAAGATTGTTCTATAAATTATTCCTGGTATTATTAATTATTTTATATATCATAGAATGCTTATTTTCCCATTTAATACTACATCCAAACATTTGCGGCTATCCGAGGTTCTAGTTACGGATATTCTGTAGCCGCGCATGCCATACATTTTGCTCGGTCAAATGGTTCCAAAATCACGTTTGGTTTACTGTGCGTAAATTCGACATTAAAAGTGCATCCTGTTAAACATCCAGTGACTACGTCTAGTGTTGCTCTCAAACGCGAACGCGAAAACCAAAAACGAACTAGTGCCCGACGTCTGAAAGCAAGAAGGTGTTCTTAACGATGCCGTTTAAAGACAGTAAAACAGTTGGAATTTTTGATATCGCCTACGTCATTGGATAACCTAGATAGTGGGTTGCTGAGCATGTGGTTTAGCACCAAGTGAAGAAATTGCTGCTGAACTCCACCACAGACATGACAGACACTTGTGCTTCACTATGGATGCTGTTTGCATATTGTGCTGTTATAAACACTGTAAGTGCATAATAAGCGTGAGTTGTCGAGCCGAGGTCATTGTCTAACAAGGCTATAGGATCTCGCTGATTTCCGACGATCACATATAGCGGCGTAGCTTGCATATTCGTAGCTACGTATTTCACTGAATGCAAAACGATTGCCTGCATGGCCGACTGTAATAGTTGTCCATGTCACGGATAGCATGCGCGAATCCCGCTGCGCATTTTTCACATGAACCTACTAGGACGTCGGTAAATGAGAGAACAAGTTTACGCAGATTTCTATTTTTACCTGAAATACCTGAGTGAATTTCGTGCGCCGCCATTGTTTATTAGCCTTACCGTGCTTCCTCCAGCAATGACGAGTTATTTTGCAATGCGGCGGTATTTTTAGCAAAATGATTTGTTTCGTTGTCAAGCCTTGAAGCTAGCAGTCAAGTCACTGGATGTAATACAGATGTTCCATCTGCACTCATTATCATTGAATCGGTCCCATTTTGTGAGCTGCTTTTAGATTTCCGGCTTGCAGTAACTGTGTTCAATTCATATGTTGTTATTTGTATTCAAATTTAGGACAACTAGGCTTTGCTCCGCCAGACTTCCTTTGAACGGGATAAGCTCTTGACACGACGCGCAGCGCTTGGTCTGTAGTACATTTTGCAAGCCGACAAGACGTTTAACAAATTTCGTCGCATTCACAACTTGCACGGGCAGGAGAAGTAAGCGCAACTGCTACGCTAGCCATAAAATCGTAAAATTCGCCACTTTTCCACGCTTTGTCTCATCCGGAATGCAATGAAACTGTGTAGGTGTTTGTGATAAACCATCAGCAGGCTAATCTGATCACGGTTTCTAGGACTTCGGTTTTGACCCGCGTATAAACGGCTACAGTTTTATTATGAGACAAGGTGAAGTAACGCGCACGTTTTGCTGCAATCTTGATGTTGTGCCAGGAGACAATGCAGTAGAAAGAGTTATATATATATATATATATATATGTACATATATATGGACCCGCGGCCACGTATAAAGAAAACGCTTGTCGTACGGCCAGTACACCAACGTTTACAGCCTCGTGACTTTGAAGCTAAAGGGGAACTTAAATTATAACCTGATACGTAGAGTAGAAGGAATCTTTTTGCATGCAGGTGATCTACAGCAAATGGGCTCGTTGTCGCTGGAAATTGGTTATCCAGAATAATTTATAAATGTCCACATGGAGAAAATCATGAACACCGGTTGCTTGAGCAGCTAAGAGAAAAACGATTTTCTTGCTATCTCCTTACCAATGGTAAATCGCTGCCGAAATTCTTACTCCTGGCCTATCAAAAAAGCTTAGGCTGACGTTCCCACCAGCACATTTACATACCTACTTTACCTACATACCGATGGTGAAGCTCAGTCACAAGACATTAGACCTGTCCAGGACGACTCTCTGTGCATCTATTTATTTACATGGTCCTGTGGTTACGGATACATGGTCGTGTGACGAGGTGTTTATCCGAGAGAATAAATGAACACCGTCCCGAATGGCTAGCGACCGAATGTAGAGAGACATGTAACTGCGCCATAGCTGCTCACCTTGCCGACATACGAATACACCTAGGCCAGCCGAAGCATTTCAACCTGTCTACAAGGTCCCAGGTCTTCGATTGAGATATGTGTGCCGATCTATACTAGAAGCCCCTGAAGCTATAGCCATCCAGTTATACAGAATAAAGTTGTGTACACAGAAGCAATTTGTTCGAGCCTTACAACTGCCCTGGTCCGATCGAGCGGTGCATTTTACTCAGTTGCCTATTGTGAACAGTCCGACATAGACCTGATTATTAGCTAACTTTGACCTCCTGTAAACTGATTGTATTCCGTCTTAATGACTTGGTAGTCTGTCTTATCTATGTGATTGGTAGATACTTTTACTTGCCTGAGTAAGAATTAGTGATAACTACGTTTAGTTACCTTGGCTTTTGAATTTAGACAAGCTTTTCCATGATTCGCTCCTATTCCACAAACTGGCATAGTAATTATAAATGAAAGAACTATGTCATGCTGATAAAGCCACCTGTCCTCCCGTTTCATTGTTCGCAACACCTACCAACCTCACGCACAAGACCGTTTCTAACAAATGCGAATGGAGCCACGGCCATTCCCTCTTCCCTCATTCCGGAGAAAGCCAACAAATTGTTTTCTTTATTTCTGCAAATTTTGCAGTTGACTCAGCTAGCCAGCCTGCATACTAGCCGAAACTTGTCCCACCAAACACCTACGTGTTAGGGTTAGGGTGCATGCTATATCAGCATTCATGAATTACTCCTTACCAATCTCACCACGCCTGTTAAGATTTGACTTGACCCCAATACTGCCAAATACATCCCCTGGGTCTATAATAATCGACTGTAAAACGTACTTATATAGAAGGAAAGCAACATGCTGACTCCACACCCGGTAGTTCTTTTCCATACTCTTAGCAACGCCAAAGTTACTCATAACAAACTGTTCTTTCTGAGCAAGCTTGTGCATATCATTCACCCGCAATCAATCACTGTTATCAAAAAAGTTGTTCCTGAGTTATAATGGATACTACCATAAAGATTATCAACAACACTATTCCAAAAAGCGCGCGTAACAGGCAAACGAGATGGATGCATGATAAACCTACACTTTAATTTGCAGCAGACCAACCTGATGAACCGCAGCTATCAACGTTTCCCAAAGCTCATAGTTAGCCCGTATTACCAAATGGTTCTCACACTCTACTCAGATGTGTCTGCAACTTGCCAACGGTGTCAACTGCGAGTGTTTTCAACCTCAGTTTAGCTTTCGAAGTTGCTGCTAAGATGCCACACAGCGAAAGCTAATGGCTGGTGATTTTAAAGAGCAAAAGGTTAAATTATCCTCCCAGCCATCCGCCTTTTCAGATACAGCTGTTAATTTCTCGCTCAGAAGCGGTAGATCGATACCGTGTATTACTGAACCAACTAGGGAGGCCAGTATATCCAACCTGCTGCTTACGTTGGGGATAACCACTGTCTAAACAGAGTATTAGACAAACTCCGCTACAGCAGCCACAAGATGCGTGGCTTCACTGTTTCCTGAAAATGGCCTTCAGATACGTCTTTATTTCACAAGATGTAACAAATAGCATAAACTGGAAGCAAGTCCACGAATTAATTCTTTCATCAGATTGGCATGCTTCTGTCCTCTCTAAAAGGTGTGAACTACTGTGGAATCTTTCTACCATCAATTCGATCAGGTTAGTGCAGTCCTTTCTTCCCGAGACTGGGGTAAACTCCTGCACAAAAAAGACAATCTTGAGTTCGGGCAATTGAAAGCACAAAATACGAATAAAGAAAGACGGCTAATTTCACCTTGCTCTTGCAACCGCATTGACAGCGTCAAGGCCCACGAGTTGATGCAGTGCTTACACGAAGAACAAATAGCTATGGGAGCGACATGTAAAACCAAAGAACATGTTAAAACTCTACTTCGCAAAACCAACTAGCACATCCCTTGATCAATGGATTGGTTCATGCGGACGGACAGTCCATTCATGATCCAACTGCCATCTGTGAGGAGTTTATCTCATCTTTGCTACCTTCATGAGCCTGGATACGGATCCGCTAAGTGCATGCATTAGGTGCAAAAAATCAACACCTTGTGTAAGATTACATTTTCTAGGAGTACTGTCGGTCATCTCATCCGGCTTTCAGTCATATCCCACCTGTCGTCATAAAAATATGAGGGTCTGACTTACCGTTTGAAGACTGTCGCGCGTAACGTTCCAATTGCATTATCTAAATTGTGACGGTTTCTACTGACTCAGAGTATGTAATCATACTTCTTTTGCTGCACATGGTAACGGGTACCTCGGATCTTGGACAACTCTGCGGTCTAGAATTTTCATTATCAGATAAGCTGCTCCCAGTCAAAATCAGATCATTTAAGAGCAGTAACCTCACCAAGTACATAGACAAGAACAAGCTTATGACGCTATTTTAAGGACGCTATTTTGACGACTAGTTCTAAGAATGGACAAACAAATCTGACGCGTGAAAAAGAACAATTTTACACAGTATGTTAAACGCTTATTGTCGTTGCCAGGCCGTTGTCTAAAGTACTGCACGCTGCGTTACAATACACATGTGAGAAAATATACAGGCTTACTAATTAAACGGAAGCAATAACAGAACGCTTCCTCAGTCCTTCATGAGCATGATATATTCTGTGAAATAGCATCTCTATAAGATATGGACACAGTTTCTCATTCAGAGCGAAGGATAACATTTATTCTTAGTATGCGACGAATTGAGAGATTTATTTGATTGCTTGCAGTATACCATTCGTTCTGCTTGCACTGCACTCAGTAAAACAACTCATCTTTTCTTTCATAACCGCTAATCATCGCATAACCGTTCACGACCGTGTTAGAAATGTCATGCGTAATTTAAGAAAACCTAGCAGTCACATTCTCGTTTTATAAAATTCTACTGATTGAAGCAAGACGCCTGCATATTTAAGAGACAAGGCATGTTGTAATTAGCTGTCGGCGTAATAGACATATGTGCTTAAGTCATCCGTGGGCTATGTTACTGCGAACCGGATTAAGTAACATGTTGAGGTTTGAAAGTTGTGAGCAACAAGTTGTGCAAACACGCATTCCGTGCATATCAGATTAGTACGTGTTTGCATAAGTATCTATAAAATATTAAAGAAGTCCATATCTACGCTCACAGATAAAGGAGTCGGAAATGTGGAACAAGAAAAGAAAAATGTGAAATATTTCGTTTGAAATTAAACAAGCAGTAGCAACTACTATCATTCCTCTTTATACCCGTTAGCTAGAGGTGGGAAACATCTCAGTTGCTGTGCCGCAATACCTTAAAAAGTGTGACAGTTGCATTCCAGCTGAGCTACCAGTAACGGATGTGCATCGTTCCGGACAACTACGAGTCGTTTACTTGACAGGATAAAAGGAAAATTCTTTATGTAAAACTATATCAGGCTAACAAGTGAGATCGTGATTAACGGGGCAGTCCAGAGGGATGGGGTGTAACAAGGAAACTCAAAACACGGAATCTACTCTGCTTCAAATCCAGCAGCAAATAAGATAACCTTCAATACAACAGTCGCATATACAACTCCTAAAGAGCTGATTTTGGCGAAATGTACAAGGTTTTACTAAGCGTTGCTCTAGGCATTTGGTACCAAACAATATCTTAACCCTTCTAGCATGTGTATATCCATCATATATGCGAATCAAACGCAAGTGTTTCTAAAAATGATGACGTTTGGCGGCATCAAACAAAGCCCTATCATTTTGCTTCAGTGCGTTTTCTTAAGGCTGGTTTGAAGCATACAAAGTCAAGGAACGTCAAACTGCATTACCTTTAATGTCATTTGATTTTTGTTAACAGCAGAAATACAAATTTGCGCAAGATAACTGTTTCGCACTAAGTGTGAACAGCCACCTATCACAGTTGATTTGTTTGGAAATCAACGCGATAAATTAACTCGAATGCCTAAGAATGTACGAACTAGAATTTTAAATTTCATCAGGTTTTTACTGAAATCCTGACATTTGAGCTGTATTTACTGTGCTTCGCTATACATCAAGTACATACTTAATAGCACAGGATTTACTCGTAACAATCAAAGTCAGGATTATTAGGGCGCATGTAGAAATCCATTCAAATGTTCGTTGCCTTTGGCTGTGGTGTTTGCAGTGCATACAAATCGCGGGTTATTAAAGCCTGTCAGCTTTGAATCTCGCAATTAACACAAGGTCCCATTGAGCTAGTAAGCATGTAGGGGAAAATCGATTGTCATTAATACGCAAACGGTATCCTTAAACGAACAACACGTTAAATTTCGGTTTAGTACAGTTTTAAGCCCGCTTCTGAACAGCCGGGTTCTTGCAGCATCACTAAATCGAGCTAACGAACCCGAAAGCTATCATCAGAATGATTTTTCTAAGTGTAAAGAAATTTATTAGGCATAATACGAGCATGCGCTAATTTCAACAAGTCCCTGCTAATTGGCTGCACATATGTGTTTAAGCGCTAAAATAACGGTCAATGTTATCTTTGCATCATTTCATGATATTTATGTTTAGCAACAGCGCACTTTATTCCGGTGAAAAAGTGCAAAACACTAACTTTTGATACGGAGTGTCCCCTTTATTAATCCAACTAATTATATCAGAAAATGTTGGAGATGACACCATCGTTTCTAGCATCCTAGTCTACAACGTTCTTGCAACTTGCAAGGACAACAAAATGAGTGTAGATAAAAGCAATTGTTTTTTCTATTGTTTTAGGGTAGGTTCGTTACTTCCTAGCACAAAACGCCTAACATCACTTCCATCTGTTTATAATACGGAGCATTTGTCGCTGTCGATGGATAAGCCTGGATGGGCCAATACTAAATTCTTAGCAGATTTGCGCCAGCCGATAATAAGCGCTCCTCTGCTCCAAGCTTCTTCATTGAGATTCTATTCGCAATAGAGCGTAAGCTAAGAAATGTTTATTGCTTCAATTGCTACCATCTAATGGCTATCAATTACAGTTCATCAAGAGTTTTGGTGACCGAATAAAGGGATATCGTGAGATCGAGTTTCAAGTAAAACCAGTTTTCATTGATTTGCCTTTCCAATTTAACAATATTGTTAAAGGCACCGCGAAACGAATATTGCCTCAGTGGAATATGCGTACAATGCAGCAGAGCTTCACTTGCAAATACTTGCTAGACCACTGCTTAATTGTTCAATAAACCCGTCCGTGTCGATGCTGTGCAATTGTTGTTGCGTACAGAAATTTAAATTTTGACTTAGAGGCGGGTATGTTGCGCTTAATAACCGAAAGCTTTCTGTTCCATGCAATGCACACAGTCTAAAGTGGTTCTAAAAACTGCTGGAAAAGTGACGTTTTCTGATAGTGAGACGGAAACGGGGCTGCCTGAGCAATTGCGCTGCTTATGGTTTAAATTGGTTAGCAGTAAAACTGGATGAGACGCTCACTGCTAACACGCGCATTCCAAGGTCCCATTCTCGGGGTCCTATAGGCCAGCGTTATCGATCTAAATGCCCATCGCCCTATGTTTAAAAGCAGCTATTGTTATCAGTAAGCCTTCTGTGGTTGCGAATAACGCATGCCATTTGACCAATGATTAATTTGCTCTTCTCAGATTTTAGTTTCTTAGTAACTTGTGTGTACGTGTTAGACGTAATGCACAAAATGTGGGTCTTACTCCACAACTAGTCGTCTGATATTCCTAATTGGAGTAATGCGGAAATTCGAACTGATGACATTCGTCAGTTTGACTATGAATACCTAGAATAAACCTTGTTTCAATTGTGTTACTTGATGAACACCCAAATTCATCTAATTACCACGCGCCAATTATCCCCGAACGGAAACTTTGACTAATAATTAGGCAGGAAATATCTGTTAAGCGAAAAGACATACTTCTTAACAAGCCGATTTTGGAGAACGATTACTTGCTCTAAGCTGTAGACGACTTTAACAAGTTGGAACATTTTGACATTCGTTCCCGTCCGTTGTTTACGTCCGGCTGCCACTCGCAAGTAGTTCGTTAGTTGTACATGATCGCTGTTGATTGTAAGCTTGTCGCAATGACGAGATGAAGTTAAATTATTCGAACTAACCCATTAATACCTCAGCAGCGCTAAGCTTCATCCTCAAGATAACTGGGAAGCAAATAATTTGTTGATGGCTGACGGGTTTCGAACTTCTCTTACCCTTAAGCTGTGAGTTACTTATATTTGCTTCCAAATGATACGGACCTACTATTGATTTAACCACCGTCAAAAGCATCAGGATAATGTATAAGCAAGCATTGCACTTGTTTCTGGTAGTGATTTATGAAGAATTTGGCAAACTCTTGTAATCTCTCTGAAAGCAGGAAGTGCAACTTGCTACAAACATGCGCAGAAACAAAAGTGTCGTGCGTAATCCTTGCCTCTTGGGAGATTGTGACAGGTATGTGACAAGTTATGGAGACACGTCGTGGTATCAAATCACATTGCAACCATAGAATATCTAGTTTACCGTCGGTGAATTTATCCCATTTGGGATTAGATGCGAGAAGCTGCCAAGCTTCTATTTTCAGCAGTTGTTCATGTGTTTGCAAAATATCTTGTTATTAGTTAAATACCTCGTCACTCAACAGGACAAAATTAAGTTGAGTACTATAACTAAACGGCCGTCTGATTGGTTAGCTCTGGTCATTTCAGATCCTGCATCGGCTGTCATCGCAGCTAAGCCGCAGGTCAGAGGCACATTTGCTTGCTACCGCGGAAGCGCTAATCAGCAGTTTGTAAAAACCTAATTATGCATTCATTGGATGCATGTCTATGCATTAAAATACCCTGGCTAGCCACTAACACCGAAAGGTCGAACACCAATCAGTGGCGTCAAGTGCTTTCATTCACTTGATCACATGACAAATTTTATGTTAATTGTTAAACTTTTTGTTTAATCAGTAGTTATTCTCTACATCCCGAATGAACTGTTCGTCTCTATGAATGTTTCTGTACCACGAATTGTATATGGATAAATCGGTAGTGGATTCAAGCGCGCGTTGATTGCCGGATCAAATCAGATTTGAAAGCCAGAAGTGCGCTACGGTGCTATTTACAAGGCGTTAGAGCAACAAACTATTTTCTGAACTAGACAATATCCACCACAAAATGTACAACAGCTGGGTGCTCTAGTTAAATCTGGAAGTCAAACAAGCCCAAAGGTTGGCAACAGTCAACTGAAATCCAGCCAGCTACACAATCGACTAAGCAATTCACTCAGCTGCGATTTAAAACAAAGGATCGACAGTCAAATCTGCAAAGCAATATTGTATTAGCTTATTAGAGTCTGGGGCGGCAAAACAAGGAATTTTAAGACGGGAACCGTAGAAACATTGGTAGAATTTGACAGAAAAATACATGGAGAGGCCTATATGGGAATTGCAATAACTTTGAGCCGGTCCAGTAAAGACGTTGCCTCGTCAAGACGTTGTTTAATCGTGCCTTTAGATTATGCATTGCTGACTGTGGAGTCGGAATTATTGTTCCTTATATAAACATTACGGGTCAATGGATATCCATAAGCTTTCACCTAATTTCCCAGTCGCCTGGATGAAAATACAGGGGTTCTTACTTTATCCGAAATGCCCTTTTAAGCAAGCTACCCTTCAAATTTAATGCGGTGACGGCGCAAATGGAAAGACTAGCAAACATAGATATTTGCCGTACATTTCGCGATGATTTACATAGCTTTGCGGGCGCCCTTCTTAAAAATCGGTGCAATAACTGCCTTTCCCTAGGTAAAGTCATTTTTGCATTATTTTAGGTTTTTGCTAGAAAACAGGACAGCTTCAGTAGAAGTCCGTCTAAGCCGGCGGCTGTGGGTTCAGTGGGAATAGCCAAGGTGGCTAACATGGTGTACTGGATCTACAGGTGGACGGTAAGAGCCAGTTAAATTTTGTGTAAAAGTGCTGAGCCCAGCCGTTCATGTGCCTCTGTTGGTTGGTGGTCGGAGACTCATCCACGTCGCAAACAACCTCATTGACACCAAGTTTCCTGAGGCCAGTGTACCAAATGAATCGGAAAAGCTTACAAGGTTTGTCATAGATGGCAGCGGTCTTAATGTCTAAAGCACTTACAGACTACCATGTACCTCATTCCTTGCGTAAGCTTTGCTTGAGCCGCCTCTTGGCAGTAGGTCGCCGTTCGTTGCAATCTGATTCCGCAGGGATATTTGAGTCACTCGAATAACTTCAAGGAGCGAGCCGTCGTCCAATCCTTTAAGAGGCGCCGAGATAGCCCGCAGCTTGACTGTGTGGAAATGGTCCTTAATTACTGTATACAAGTCCCGTGTTTCTCTAAGTTTTGCGGTGGATTACAAATAAGTGCCTATGTCAGAAAAGACAAATAGATTGCCTGGACAGAAAAACCAGTATATCAGTTTTTATCTATCTTGCGGCGCTTCGTCTTTCAGATTCCACCAAACACTCGCAGATTTTCTCGAAGAGTAGTGCATGACCTGTGTCAACGAATGTGGACCAAAAGCAATCAGTCAAGTAGCCTGCTAGGCCATTAGAAACTGACTGCGTTGTGCTCAAATTGAGACCACGGTTGTGTTCGCGAAAGAAACGCTTCTTTGTACGTCTAAAGTTAGTGCTCGAGTGAAGCAGATGGTTTTGTTTGTTTAATGTAAGAAGCCACGATCCTTTATCAGAGTGCATCTCGTTGAGCGCTGGATGACAAACAAGGTGGTTTTCGGATGGTAACAGGCGGCCAACCCGTGCACTGAAATCCCAGCAAGGGTAAGGATATCCGACATTTTCGCACTAGTTAATTGCTGATGTATCTCGCGAAACTAGTGTTCTTTGTCTGAGCCACAACTGCAGTCACTTGACGAGTACGAGGGGATAACAAAAGTATTGCGTAACTGCTCGCAGCACTCGTTGATTATATTAGAACCACGAAGCAGAATTGTACACAGTCAGCCTTTAATCTGATACCAGCCTAATAGTGCTGCCTCGGCCATGCCACTTAGTGCTCTACCTACACAAGCCTACACGCTGAGGCTGTTTTTGGATCTACAGAAGGACAAAGTGGCTGTCTCATTTCCCGGTCAGTGGGGGATGTCAATGTAAGCCAAGTGCTGGGGACGTGCGTTCGTGTTTTTTGAAAGGCAACAGATTGGTTCGCACTAGAACGCCTTGCTGTCCAATCTGCGTGAATGTCCGAAGGTTAAAGTACGAAAGACGGAAGGAGGATCAAGATCAAAGGAGAGCAAAATTTAACCTCCATGTTTTGCGGTATAACCAGCAGCACGATCAGAGTTTGGGACACCCGAATCTGGTAACAGAAAGTAAGGATTTTTAACAAACAAACAGTCGGCGTGTGATGTGGTCACGTGAATGTAAGAAGCAGAAACAAAGCAGATGAGCACGTCGTAAAACAGTAGTCCATGGTTTTGTGAAAGAGCGCGATACTACGCGGTTGTTCAAAGTCGAAGTTGGGATTCAAACTAGAGAACACACTTCGAGCTATTTACTTAATAAGCAACCCGCGGAGTGCATTGGAGCAATCGCGCCAATTAGGAATCCTTAACTGGGTGTTCCGTTCATAGGTCTTTTGTTAGGTATGTCACCAAACAGAGGCCCTATACTACACTATAATCTCAGAACAATTGCTGGACTACAATGCCCCATCGAGATAGAAGGCCGTCTCCGGAAACTTTGCTGAAAAGGGGTAAACCCCAACCAAGCAGCTGCTACCAGGAGGAGGTAGTTCGGCAATCCAGTTTGATTTTTTACTTAGGTGCTAAAATCATTCTTAGTATCACTGCAATGTAACCATTGTTAGGCTATACAAAGTAGCAAACCCAATTCTAATAGCGTCATAGGGCTCAGTTCACTGAGATTTACGCAAACAGCCATAAGTGCAGATGCCAATGGCATTACATGCTAGCTTATTGTGTTTGATGACACAAATTTAAAAACACAAATAGCCGAGTCCATTATTCGGGGACCAAAACCGCACTATCATACGGAAAGTTACACGGCGAATTCTTTCCGCAAACGTTTAGTTGCATTTTGGTGGGTAATAGTAATGCATCTTTCTTATTTTGTAGGTTTCGAACCGCGTTGGCAACATAAAAGATGTAACTGGGAAAATTGCTTTTCCGGGTAAATTATGCACGATCATTTTTAAACAAATTGCTTTGTGCTGGACAGGACCCTGGCCTTAGTATTGCGATCGGAATGTTGGTGTTAGTGCATACGAATTTGTGCAGCTAGTGGTAATGAACTTTGAAGCTGAATGTGACGCATTAGTATTGCACTGCACTGCTTTCTTCCTCCAGTTATACTAGGATTCCGATGGAAATGACTGGGGGTTGCTATCAGTCACCATATGTACAAATGAGTCTGTTTTGGTGTTCACCATTTGTTCAGTCCTTGTCTCTAACCTTTCGTGTTCCTGCGATTGCTCCAACCCAATGCATATTGCACAGAATCACAGATAGCTGATCTACGGTTAGGTTGCTTTAGCTGGTTTACTGCGAGAGTATAACATCTAGAAGGATACTTCCCGTGGTAATTTGAATAGTGAATTGCTTTACGTACCCTTTTCTTACAAGAACTAGGCCACCTACTACTGTCATTGTAGGTGCGGCAAAATAGACATTTAATTCGCCCTTACAAAGTATGCTTCGATCGATGCGTTTCCGGCCAGTAAATAAAATGAAAAGCGTATTTTACACTAAATTGTGCGAGTTCTCAATGTTGATAACTTTGCTGAGTATGCGCTGGTGAAGTTAGTTTAAGCAGTTTGATCCGTTTCATGGTAAATTGTGCGGTATCTGCCCGGGTTAAACTTTGGCAGCTATGAAAACTCGTCAGGAAGATCGCGGAGTTAGCTGTATATTGTGACCACAAATGTTACTGGGTCGGTCGTGACCTATTGGAACAATGCTTTAATCAGGATGTAAGGATAAACAATAATTCACATCAGCTAGATCCGAAAGATAGAATTTAGTATATAACCATTCGGAAGCTCTATCGAATGAGTGTAGGCGCACTTGTGTGGCATGAGAATTGTGTCAGTAAATATGATCTCTTTACAAAGTCGGTGAGTTCGTGTACGGGTTTGTCTGTGGCTGCTACTATACTGCATGAGAGTAAGTGGCTGTGGGGTTTTGTGCTCTTGTACCTCGTGTAGTGTGGAATCGTTGAACATTATATTCTGCAGCAAAAAAGACATCGTATTTGCAATTATAGGACTACGAGATGCGTCTTTTTAATTTTTTACTCTTATGATGTATATATGGATGCCAGCGACAAGCAGATATCTGAAAAGGTTAGAATAGTGTCACCCTAAAATGCTGCGTTAATTTCTACATGGAAATTTCTCCTCCATTATCTTTCGCATGATAAAGAATTATCCCTAATTAATATGTGCCTGTACCATATATTAAATGCTGGCATTCTGCTCTTTTAGAACATTATTTTACATTACGTGTTGGTAGGAATTAATAATAGAGTATGCGATATTTAACTGCTGGCTCATAGCTTTTTAATACCCTGTTAAGCTTCTAGTTGTCTGTCCATATATTACCTAGGATATATGTTCAAATAAGTTGTTAGCTGTGCAAACCCCATCTCGAATCATAGACTCAAAGAGGTGTGCCCATTAAGCAATCAACCGTAAACTAATATGCTTTAATACTTTATTACGCAAGTATTAAACACATTTTGCGGTCATGAGTATGTTTCGCTAAGCAGTACAGGAACAGGTGATAACGACTGATATATTGGTTTCATATTTAAATGCTCATTGCAACCATTAATGAACTGCTGTCTACCGCAATCTCAGTAGTTAAAGTCGACTAACCTCTTGTACTGTACCTGCTTCCTGGGGAGCCTCCTGAAAATATGCAAACACATGACACACCGCTTAATCAGGCCAAGGAAAACTGGGACACATGATGAGGCATTCAACACCATAGTGGTTTTTTCTAAAAGTAAAAAGCAAATATTCGCTTTTGTTCCCTTACTCAATGCCTAAACTTCGCCAGAAAAGTGATAAGCCCGCTGTGTTAAAATATTTCTAATGAACTTCTCGTGATAAGGGTTGGACATATCTTCACAAATCGTCCCGCCAATTGAACATGCGGTACAAACAAAATGTTTGCATAATATATTTGAACATTTTCTTATAAGCATCACTTGTTAGAGTGAGGCATCATCAGAAACCACAAGACACTTGTTTTGTAATCCTTAAATTGTAATGTTGCTCGTTGTTTTTATTTCATCTAAACGAAGACTGTACGTCATTAAGCACTACAGCTATTAGATTACCGAATTATATGGAACTTTGCTTATTGCGCTAATGCAGAACATAAGCTAAATTCTGCCATTAGCCTAGATGCATTAGCAATAGGGTGTAATAATCCATAACCAGATTACTCTTGATGCAGATGATATAAAACCAACTACATGCATCATTGTGGATGTGTTGAAATGACAACGTGATATCGGAAATCTTTCTACGTTTCACCACATCATACAACTGCTACAGCACTATGTTTCATGCTGACAGTAGCTTCATAAAATGCTGCTTATTTGTGGATTTCCACAACATTTATACCAAATGTTTCTATAAAATGAATTTGGTTTTGGTTTACAGAAGCCATTGAGAAGTAGCCTGCTATGTTACTATGATCAAAGTCAGCGTGCGCTATCAGCTAACTAGTGTCGCCTCAAAATACACTTTAAAGTAACATTTTACCAATTATAGAAAACCGACACAAATACGAAAGTCAAAATTAATGATTGGCTCTACATCACTTATTAACATCACACAATGCAGAAAATTGTTTGCATTTAACCAAGCTAATAACCAAAGAATAAAAGTATAGACTACATCTAAGCAGCAATTAGTCGAAATAGTCAAGTATGAATATGTTTCCTATCTGATTGCAGACCAACTAAGCCTTGTTAGTCTATGTAAAAGTGGAAAATGTTTAAACAATTTTCGGAAAGATAGTGAAATCCAGTCCATAATTATCACGAACTTCTTTGTCTAACCTAAATTAAGCTTCAGTTCAGGATATTAGAAAGGGTATTGGAAGACTTAACTAGAGCCGAATAAAAAACATAACTTTCCATACTTATTACATTTTGCCTGAGATTCCATCCTTTCTGCACCTAAGGCAATGCACTTGCTCGGCCATCCAACCGCACAAGAGAAAGCAGTACTTTGAGTACCCAAGCAGCAGACCAGTTAAAAGCGGAAGCATCTTCACATCTTCATCGAAAATAATGCTAGCTTTAACGGTTTCACCAAAAGAAATGTAACTTAAGGATCAATTACTTTTATTTTTTTACACGTTCTTTTCTCTTGACATCACGCCCCAAAGTAAACGGCGGAAGATGGTTTCTGTTGTGGTACAGCACCGGCTTAATTGTAAATTTTGTAGCGTTTACACATAGTCATTTTCGCTGTGCTGTTAATCCAAAAGCACAATCACGGGACAAACACCGTAATAGAATATGAGATTGCATCGCTTTCTGTGTAATAGCTTCGGCTGATGGGGGCGCTTGCTATATGAGGCCCTTCTAAGTTATTATGCTAGAGGATGCAGTTTGCCACAATAAATCCTACCAAAATCGATTTGCATTCAAAAGCTTCTAAAATTATGTAATCCCAGTCGGTTCCAAGCATATTCCGAGTTACTGAATCTCAATGCTTCCAGTCGTCAAGCAATTTGTCGTTTCTCAAGATTCTGAATTGACTGCAACATGGTGTGCAGTATCATACGATAATCACTACCCGTCAGCTTCCTAGTACGCACGTTTTAAGAATACATGCGTCTTAATATTCCAGCCAGAAATTCTGAACATAATATTCTAGAAAACTATAGAGCCATTACATCAGTATGCGCTCCGTTAGCAGGAATGTTGCCAAAGTTGTGTTTATCTAATTTCGCCGCTTTTGCTATGAGTCTATAAAGATAGCCTGCTGAGGGGAAACGATCATGTTTCCGAGTATCACTACGTGACATGTTTATCTCCGTCAGTTTTTAGCCCGCAGCAGCCTACCGTGCAGTTGGATATGCACTAATGAAAATTACGTTAAAGTGCAGACTACATATATATATATGCATATATATATTGCATATATATATGTATATAAACATATATATGCATATATGCATATATATATATAAACACGGACAATATTACAACTGGCAGAGTTCGAAACCTTATGGAAAACGCAATAAACATACTAAGGAAGAAGGAAAAGGTATCCGGTCTTTATTTGAATAGTGAGTCAAAACAAATCCGCCATTGCGTACGATTTCTTTCAAATCGGAGAGTGTTTCCAGCAATTTATGTTTCTGACCTTTCACACTCCAGTCAGTGAGCCGAGAGCGCTCGACTAGGGGTAAATTTAACTAAGCTCCTTCATGTTACTCGCTCAAGTCATACGTTGGCCGTCTCGCTTTTGCTTCCAGCCGACTCCAGCGTGAGCAACAACGGCACGACTAGGTAAGTAATGTTTAGGAATGCGAAGAACATGCCAGAGCCACTGATGTCTGCGCAGAGGAATTTTGATGTGAAGTGGCCGGCAAATTCTCTCAGATCTGAAAGTCCTTCCTCAAGTATCATCGTTTCTAGTGTGTTGCCATCGTATGCCAGCAATGCTCTGGCGGCGGCGGTGCGAAAAACGATCAGTGTCCTAACCTCCTTTGCGCGAGCAGGCCAAGTAAGGCAACTGTAAAGCAGAACCGCTCTCACTGTGGCATTGTAAACACGGCCATTCAGAGATAGACCCAGCCCAAGTCGACTCCAGAGGTGGTGGAGATTAGCAAAAGCAACCCGGGTCTTGGGGACGTGCAGAGATCCCTCCTCCAATAAACCATTAGCGATGAGGCAGCTTCCGACTTAACCGAAGTTGTTCACCACTGCAATAAATGACCTAAACGGGTTAGCCTTAGAACAGAGCCTAGTCAGACCTGCAGAAAAATATGACAGGTTACTGGTGCAGACGTTATTCCAACTGCGAGGCAGGCATCTTTAACCAACACGGAACATGTTGGGTGGCCAGTAAATAAGCTCAGATTAGGCAATATTGTCTGCATACTCCAAATCCCGAGGTCGTTCCTTTGGAAGCAACTCAGCGCCACTAGGTTAAAGTTTTCCTGAGAAATCTCCAAGATTTCCTATAGGGCTAAATTGAACAAGAGGGGTATGCTAGACAAACCTGTCTCACTCCAACGGTGACAAGATTGTGGGGCGGAAGGCCGCCGTACACAAGCACTGGGCCCGAGGTTTGAGGGCAGATAGATTGAAGAGAGGTGAAATCCTTCTCGGGCACTTCCCTTCTCAGTAGACAAATCCAGAGAGCAGTGCTGTCAACTTAGTCAAAGGCGGCTCGTATCTATAAGTTAACAATGATCGTTGGCTAGCTAAATGTTTGACGAAGTCCGTATGTTTGGAGGAGTGTACGAATGTGAGCGATATGACACCGATTTGAGCAGAAACCACCTTACTCTTCAAGTATGCTTTGTTCGCGTACCAGGCTTAGCCTCCTTAGCAGCAGAGCTGCGAGCACCTTGGTAACTACACGGACGTGACTAATCCCACCATGGTAGGCGCCGTCAGTTTCGGTACCTTCTAAAGACAGGCACGGTATCCCTTAGACTCTCATCAGCAGGGATAACTTCATAGACCCAGAGCTCTTGGAGGCAGAAGTTACCTCCCGAAATATTGTTGGGACGCTGCCTTTGAAAAGAGCCTGAGAGAGTTCATCTAGGCCAGTGGCTTGGTGGAGCTTTAACAGGCGCAGCTCACAAGCAACCTCAACCTCGTATGTTGGTGGAGGGTGTGCACTTTAAGGATCGCTCTAGGTTCCAGAATGAGAAGCCATTGGCGCTGCTGGCCAATTAAACTTTAGCTCAAAATGCTCGGCCCAACTCATTCGTCGGCGTGTTTGATAGTGAATTAGAATGCCATTTGTTTCGCATAAATGCTTTGATTACAGTTGGCCAATTTTGTCCAGTAGATCGGTTCAGGAGGCAAGGCTCACGGAAATTCCACGTGGTGGTGTGCTCCATCGCATTGCCCCGCTGCGAACCCCAAGCCTCGCGATCTTCCCGGAAAAGCTACTTACGCGCAATGTTATTAGTTTCGCGTAGTGAATTAGTATATATATATATATAGATATATATATAATACTTGACAGAGCGCTGTAAATTCTTGGCGGGCTTTGAGAAATTGGTGGCATCGTGCAGAGCTCCCGTGCTTAACAGGAATAATGATGAAGCCACTGACTAAGTTTGCAGAGTGTTACACTGCACCACGGGTGTGTGCGTAGTGTCTTTTTACCTCTGAGCCTGAGCAAATCTTCAGCCTTGGGGCCAATGTCTCCTAAAATGCGCGAAGTGCGTTCACGGCAGAAAGCTTAGCCTCGTCAAGCCCTTTATGGCGCACAGCAGCCGCCCCCAAGGTGAACCGCGATATTGGCACAAACCAGCGCGTGAGCAGAAGTGAGATAGGTACTACAGATTCAGTTGCCATCCTGCATGCAGCCCTGCCAGCGATAGCGAATGGTAATGTGGTCGACTTATGTCCACGTCTGGCCAGTTGTTAGTGCTCTCCATGTATCGCTTTGACGCCAGGATCCAAAAACGCTTGTCCTCGACGGAAGAAATCTTAATCCGTTCAAAGCTAAACAAGTGGATCGCCATTGTCAGTTCTGCGAATTCTATGTCGTGTTGATCAACAAGATCACGTTCGTTACTTTCAACCCTATCGACCTGTGACTTCAAGTCCCCAGCAAACCACATGATGTTGGTACGGTGCTGTTTACTGAGAAGTTCAGCCAGTTGACCAAAGCTCATCCTTAACTGACTTCGGGCGGCAATCCGTGGGAGCGCGCGCTGCGTAAAAGTATAAATGGTGTCCGCTAGCTCCGCGGATGAACAGTTGCAATGAAGCTTGAGGTCGGATCACGCATTGTACACTATTAACGCGGATCCAGTTTAGTAGTGCGGCCTCAGCATGTTTGCTCAAAGCAATACTTACGCCAGCTTAACTGACGACTTCGACTTTTAATTCTCCAGATAGGCGCAAATAAAAGAGCCAGCGGAGTTCGCAGATGGTGATCAAAGTCGCAGCGTCGCACTATTGCTCTGTAAACGGGTGTTACTGTGACAGCCGACATCAATGTCCGTAGTTTATAGTGTGCGAGCAAGGGCTGTCTGTGATTCAATCAGCATCGGCGTCCGATCATTAAAGGTTGCTAGCGTGAATGTGAAAGAGGCACAAAAATGGTTTGTCACCAAGACTTGGCTCATCCTTGGACCTAGAATCCCAAGCTGTATAGCTCAAACTTACAAGCAACGCGGCACTGTGTTCTACACTCCAAAGCGGAAGAGGAAGCCAAAGAATTGGATTGAGCAAACGTAATAAATCAAGTGATTAAAGAGGGTGTGGTAAAACGTGGTTGGCCAGGTTCAGCCGCTTGAACCAAGAGCTGATGAGAACAGTTCGAGAACCTAAGAGCAGATAGAGAGAGCGGAGAGAAGGAGAGCATTATTGTTGAGACATGGCTGTATAGGTGGTGTGTGCATGGTATTTCCCGTTTTCCAAGGCCAAGAAAGTGTGTTGACTTAGGGGACCCCACACGGAGCCTTCGGTCAGAAAGACCTGATGCGCAAAGCAGCGGTGCGAGTGTTGGATAACGGGACCGCTGGGAGCCGGCCATCTAGGTGAGGACTAAACGGTTATCTAGTTCAAGCAAACTACTCAGCGCGCCCTCAGTACCCCAATAAGGCATCAAGGAGGTCAGGAATCCCTGGGCTACCGATCTCGCCGCGAAGAACAATGGCAGTTGACAACCGGATGCCTTATACGCAATTATAGGAGCCAGTGGCCGTCGTGGTCGTTCATCCGCCTTCCGGTAAATACTCACTTTGGTGATCAGAAGTTCATGGTCAGGGACCATATAGCTGGTCAGCTTGGATTCCACAGAGCGTCCTGCTAGCCACTTTGGTATTTAATGAAGAACCAATTGACAGCTCAGAGGCACCCACTCTATAAGACGTTGCCGCTGATTGTTCGGACTGTTTGTTCATCTGTCCATCGAATGGCGAGACTGGGCAACAGTTACTTTCATAAGGAAGGAATTCCCCGATCTGCAATCTAGGGATCCGCCCTAAGGCGTACAGTTCCGCTAAAGCAAGCAGCAGTCAGTTCAATACAGGGCAGTGGCGCTATTGCATGGCAGGTGCAGGCGATTTTACCAATAAAAATAAACGCGGCTAGTTTGTTTACTGATGCACTTAGATGCAAAAGGCAATGGAAGAAGCGAACATTTTTACGGCAAACTAGGTGCCTGTGCAAAAGATTCATGCAGAAACCACCCATATTGGATTGAAAACTAGTCCTAGCCTGCTGCACCAGAAGGAAGCCAGCAATGTCAGCTAAAAGATAGGAATAGGCTGAGCTCATGGTGTAACCGGCTGAATTAACGCTAAAAATGTTTCACACTCCTTGCCAGAATAGTAGAAAGATAAAATTCCACAGCGGTGGTTTCGCGCAGCTCAGACGTACGTGGCTCACCGACAAAAGCAGTTCAACACGCCGCTGCACAAAAGCGCCGTTAGGTTTCGAGAAAAGTGTATCGAAAAAATCGGTCAGTTAAAACAACTGTCGAATACCGATTGAAAATCCAAGTGCGATAAAGCGTAAAGATTGAAACATCTATAAACACTACAGGACTCCCTAGATATTGAGTACATAAGCGTACGTTCGATACCTACATCTCACTACTTGTAAAAAGCTAGGTTAGAAGGGAGGACCAGTGTATGACCAAAACGAGTGCCTTTGTGTATCTGAGAGGTTGTGGTGGGAGTCGCATTTGAATGAGGAGAAGGTCCAATGGGATCACACATAGGCTGTGTAGAAGGGGTACTCGGCGACAGATCATTATCGGGAACAGATGTTACTGTAAGTAGCTGCGCCGAAGAAAGCTTGATGTAAGCAGCCTTTGAACGATAGTTGGTCACAGAGTTTTTGCAACTATTTCGGCCCAACACAAAATCCTTGACCTTGCGCTCCATAACATTTTAAGGACCGTTGTAGGGTGGTTTCCGAGGCTTATGTATGTTATCGATGCCCACCGAAACGTAGGGACTATCGCAAATATCAGGATAAACTTGTGGGTTACGAGGTTTGAGTCGTGGAGGTGCTGGGCGTATTGAGCTAAAGTGACTTCTCAGGTCGCCAACCAAATAGGTTGGATCTACTTCGCCAGTGAGTCTTGCATCCAGTGCGATCTCTCCAGGAGTATAAATGGCATTCCAAAAACTAATTCAACGAGGTATCAGCCTATATCTTTATTGACAGTGTTTAGTATGTCAAGCAAATTATTGGCAAAAGCACCGACCATTGCGTGCTCGACTGAATAGCTGTACACGAAGCTTTCATTTGGCAAAAGAAGCACTCGAGCAAACCATTAACTGTAAGATGGTAATCGATGTTGAGTAGGTAAAAGAAACCAAAATAACTAGGATAACGAAAAAACGAAGAAGTAAACTGCGGTACACTGCCTGTCTTGATAGCAGCAGATATACCAAAGAAAGAAATCCACGTTTTGATGAAGGTTCGGGCTGCTGTTTCAGAGGATACTACCGTAAGGTCACTGCGTGCCGCCAACGCGCAAATCTATCAACTTGTGTTAGCAAGTACTGAAAACTGTTGGAAGGAGGCAATGGACTAAGGATATCCAAATGACATGCTTGAACCCAGCATCCGGTAGCGAAATAATGCCTTGGACAATGATTGTATGGCGATGGACGTTGCTAAGCAAAACAGTAATACAATACTTTGCCCACTGGTAGATGTCAGAGCGCATGTTAGGCGAAATATAGCAATATGTAATCAACTTAACAGCAGTTCAAATACTCGGATGCGAGAGACTGTGGAAATAGTCGAAATGGCCTTGGCGGTATTGCTGAGGAACGTAGGGTCGGGGCTTACCCGTAGACATATCACAGTGAACGCACTTCGAGATAAGGAGCAACAGATGAGTAAGTTTTATCTAAGGTGCGCTTTTATTTGCATAAACTCAGGACCACTCTCAGGAAGCACAGCGATTTCCTCCAGATCGATTGCCAGCGACAAATGTACGTGAAGTCCCATGCGGGACATTGCTTTTGCTGCCATGCTATTATTGGTGTTTATATGACGGATGTCAGTTGTAAACTTCGATACCTGATCAAGTTGTCCGTTTTCAGGCAGGGAACAGCGCTCCGAAGAACTGCGGTAGGCAAGGACATGTGGCATGTGATCATTACTGACGGTGAGTGAACAATCTACAAGTAGGTGTCGAAAGAGTTTGTTAGCGAAATAAATGAATAAAAGTTCTTCGAAGATCTACACGTAATTTGTGCAGGTTGTAATGTACTGGAAAAAAAGGATTGTGGTCCGGGATGTTTATCGATGAGTATTTATAAATCGGCTCCAACTGCGGTCTATGAAGCATCAGTTTAAAGAGCGAGAGTGTGTTAACATCAGCCTGGAAATGGCTCAATGCCGCGACGTTGAACAAATCATGTTTATTCTTGTCGAAATCGTCTACTGCTTCGTTCGTGAGTTTACGTTGGAATCTTTTCTTCAAATTTGTCAGTTAAAAGTTAAAGTACTTTGGAGAGATCCGTTATTAAGCGGCCGCGAGTATTTACCATACCGAGTATACGGCGCAGGCTGTTGTAAGACTAAGGCATCTGGTGCTCTGTGCTTGACTCTGTTTTCCTAAAGAGTGGTCTGATGCCGTTGCGATCGCTTAAATGACAGAGAAAAGCGTCACTGTACTGGCCAAAGACATTTCTCTACGTTACTCCTAACGTCATAACGATTGAAACGACCAATCACTTGGCAAATATCAAAACGATGTTCTACGTAGAAAGAGCTGGCCACGTGAAGCTCATTGTATAAGCAGAAACAAAACCAGCGCCTTGTGGAACTTAGTCAATGAAGCCTTGTAATGTTTGTAAAACCCAAGATTCATACGAACGAAGGCGATAAACCTAATGGTGTGGTTATGACCGTCTTGGGGTTGTCATCCGGGGCAACAGGGATTTGGTAATGTACCCGGACTAGGTCAATCGTAGAGAAGAGTACTTCGCCATCCAAGCTGATTGCAAAAGCATGAATAGGTGGTGCATCGTATCTGCCTGGTACTGTGATAATCTTTAGTTGGTGGTACTCCCCACAAGATCGCTAAGCTCTACAATGCTTCTTGGGGACCCTGGTCAAAGGTGAATACCACGGACGATACCCAAACTAATAGTGTGCTCAAACTCGGCTTTGGCGACGGCACGAATTTTGTGTGGTAGTCTGCAAGGTCGAGTCGTAACCCTTGGTCCACAAGTAATGAAGCGGTGCACGGTCTCGGTTTAGGATTGGGAAAATTATTGGACAGCAGATGCAACGAGGGTAACTGTTGTAGTTTTTTCGTGTACACGGTGTTAGCGAGTAGAGTGATGCGAAGTCCGATCGAGGTGATCCAAGTGGCTCTATTCAGAGTGATGAGGGAGGAGATATATAATTAAGTTCACTGTTGCGTAAGTCGACAATAAGGCCATATTTGATGAGGCGTTCGACACCAGTGCTATTGCGTTGAACACCCGCGATCAGGTAGACGAATCAAAATTTCGTCGGTGGCCAAGCTCGGAAGTCAGCAATATCTGACCGAAGGTCTATGTTTTTGTGTTCTTTGCCGCCAGGAGCGTAGTTCTTATGGAAACGTGATAGCGCTTTCCATTCACGAGAGATAACAGTTACTTTTGTTCCATTTTCAACAAAACGAATGGTTTGTTGTGGAAGCACTGACAAAAGCAGGCGACTAGAATATCAGCCAGCCGAAGACGTCGCCATTACTTGCTAGCTGGTACGTTTCCCTGTAGAGATAAGAGAATGGCTTTCGGGTGATTGCAAACAGGGCGACAATTTTTAGAGGCAACACTAAAACGTCGATGATAATAGCACATGTGCTGTGTATTGTTCTTAGCTGGTCTAACTCTGCTTCTCGAAGTGTATCTATAACTTTGATTGCAGGGGCGGCTTCCTCCCTTAACCATAAGCTCGTGCATGGACAGTCACTGACAAATCGATTTAATGGAAGCTATTGAAGTGGTAATTTCAGGTAGTGCGTCAAAAGCGTGACGTACTAGGCTCTGAAACCATACTTATGCAATTTGTCAGTAATTTCAGCTCGTTTGTCAAGTGATAAACCGTCGGTGGATACGGCGAGAATCACCGTAGTGTTGGATGGAAGAAATTTCATCCATAACTAACGTCAGTCGCTGTTGTCAACTTTAAAGGAACCCGCCAAACAGCGCATATAACGGAGAGGCTGCTTCGGTAAACGGTTAACTAATTCCACTCCGGAAAGAAGCTGGTGAAGTCTAGCATGAGCTGAAGCTGTGAAGTGTTTCAAAACAACACGTTTAAGCTTATGGTAGGGGATTCGGCAGAAACTGGGTCAAATATGTCTACCACATAGGCGGCTGTGTGTGGAATGAGGTGCAGCGACGTACGAAAACATAAACATTATGAAGTAATACAACTCGAACGAACAAGAGCTTCTAAACAAAACAAGCGGACGTGGGCACCGTTTACGTCAAAAGCAGGTAAAGAAAAACCAACAACATATTCAGAAAACAAAGTGTGGCGATTGGTATTAAACAAATTTTCTAAGTTCCAGAAATGCTGCAGCAGGTAAAAGAAAAACAGCAGTCACCAATTAGGTAGTGTGGTGAAAACTAATCCTAGCCTACTGCATCGGATGTAAATAAAAATTATCAGATAAAAGATAGGAACACGCGTACATAAGATGTGACCAGCTCGACAAACCCGGTATTGCAACCCCTTGACAGAATAGTCGAATGGTATTATATCACAATAGTGGTACCGCGAAACTCCAACGTCTCAGGCGAATGGGCAAAACAAGTTCATCCAGTCGCCGGAAAACAGAACGCAGCGTTGGAGGTCCAGCAAAGTGTATCGGAAAAATCGGTCCATTAAAACAACTGTGCAACACCCATTAAAAAATGAGGTAAAGCGCAGAAATGATCAAAGCTATGAACACTGCACACCCATAGCCTTACTATATATAAGTTTTTCTATGAAAAGTTACTATCAGAGATAGCAAAACTCTCATACGGTAGCTGGAAATTCAAACTGTCAGCACCAACTGGTCAACAGCGACAGTTGCCTCGCAACCAATTTAAACTTGCATACAGAAACGCATCGCAATTTGTTTAGAACAATGTTATTTTTACTAATTTAGCATGAGGCGAATATGAGTTCACTAGCAATATTACTTGTGAATCCCTGGTAGTCGTAACTAAACAATGATGCCTAGTTTGCACTGTTGATCTCTCTGCATTTCCAAGCAAAACGATGAAAGATAGATTCCAGCTACACACGTTGCTTTATTGGGAACTGGCAATGACAATTTCAGCCGATAAAACAAACCAGTTACCTAATGTTTTTAATACAGTGTGGTTAACTGTTATAGTATTTATGTGATGGTTATTCTGTTTGCCTTTAATATTTTTGATCACATTGCAATCTGGTTAATGCCGTTTGACGTTAGAGCTGCTAGAACTTATTTGCAATAGTAGATAGGATAATCTAATGGAAGTATCTAGTAGATCTCTTTTCCCGTTGAATCTAGCAGAACTGTGCTTCCTCACTATTGCTTTAGTTAAAGCTGCATCCAGTTAACGTGTACTCCAAAATAAAATGATCATAGCAGGCCACCAACAGAACACGTTATAACATACAAATATTCAATCATGACTCCTCATTTACTAATGTGTCTACAAGTCTTCAGTGATAAGCATGCTTACATTGCCATAAACGTGCATGCGACATCTAGCAAAACTAGCACTTTCAGTTCACTCCAAGTTCTCAAAGAATACAGTTTTGGAAAACCAAACCGCTATGGTTGACATGCTGTGATCGAACGTCAATAGACTATAGACTTTCCAGCAATTCGTCACTTACAACAAATAGGTTCCTCAAATCTGCCAACAGCTAAATGTCAAGCCCATTTTCATTAGTAGACCTATCGAAAGAGGGGTTTGGACCATTCAGTAAAAACTTCATACTGTACACAATAATACTAATGATGCCTATATTACGTGATGAGAGAATCTGTGTATACAGTAGCACAGATCAACTTGTACAGAATAATCCATGATTTTGAATGAGTAATGTGCGGTATGCGTTTTATGTATAAACATTCTGGAGGATCGTTGGGGCCAATGCCTAATTATGAAATCATTGGTGTTTATTTGTTTTTGGGCTCCTCTTGGAATAGCGCATCGAGTGATTCTTCCCATATGGAGATAATTATGGTAGTTAGATCACGATAGTTGACGGTGGGACTTCTACATTTTGCCACCTTGTAATGTGACCTGAGTGTTATTGGTAGTTTATTTCACAGATAGCTATATCTGAGCAGGAAGAAATTAGAGCAGACGTTCTTCCTGGCTTTCGGTATATTTAGTGTAAAAGCTTTGTTACACAGTGCTCGAGTTGAGCAATGTGGCAAATTGAGTGTATGCAGGTTAGAATAGGTTTTTTGTGTAGCATGTTAAAGCAGCAACAGATTGTGCTTCGATCGCTGAATCCAAAATGGTTCAAGACGAAGTTCAGTGCAACGTTCTCAGTAACACATTGCAGAGCGCTTACTAATCAGATGTTTAGTAAATGACCTCTTCAGATGCTCCACACAAATCTGTTACACTTTCTAATATTGCCTTATATTATACTGCAGTCTTCGAGGATGGGGCGAGTGAGTATCTTGAAAAGCTTAATTCTAGTACGAGTTGTGTGTAGTTTGTTTGATTTAATGAACCTAGACCGTCTGTCACTTGCTACTTATAATGGGCCTGTTCGGAGAAACTGAAGGTAGATGAGTACCGAATTCCGAAATCTCGCATAGTATACTGTGTAGGAAAACGGTCATATTTTAGGGTGACAGATCCTTCTGGTAGGCAGCAGCAGTAAGACATGATGCTTGTTTCCTTAGCAGAGGTTCATCACCAATGTGCAGCACCATGACTCAAAGGAATGTAACTCATCTTGAATGAGCAGCAACGTCCCGTGAAGCACGTTTTGCCGAAGCTTCTAGACGATTTTGATATCGTCAGCAAATAAAAATGATGTACCGTGGTTTACAGATGTGGTGATGTCATTGATTTAAAGCAACATGAGAAAGGTACCAAGGAAGCTCCCTTGAATGACTCCGTCGCTGATTGAACTTGGGGAAGAGCGGTAATTACCCAAAGTGACTCCCTCATGGCGATCACAGGTATAACGATACTCAACCTGGTAATTGGTCCTATATCTCAATGTTCTGCAACTACTGCGGCAGTCGCCTCTGCAGTATTCGGTCGAAAGCTTGGTGTATGTCAAGAAACAACATTCCTACTGCTTAGCCGAAATCGATTAATTCTGAAATGTGATTAATGCAGTTGACAGGTGGTGCACGATCGCTTAGTAAGAAAATTTTTCTGCGGATTATGGATCAGACAAATGAATCAACAAATTTCATCATATCCCTTCGGACCAGTTATTCAAATAGCCGAGCGATTATCGGATTGTGGTATATTGGTCGGTAGTTATCAACCGTTTGATTGAGACACCTTTATTGCGACGCATGATAAATGACGTTTATCATTGGTCTGGAAAGTGGCTAGGCTCCAGCGCTAGGATTAACATGCTCACCAGGAGCAATGGTATATCAGGCTCTCCTATTTTAATGGCAGTTTGTGAAGCGCCGTCAGATCCCAACTTAGAAGGTGGCCTGTTTGAATTGATAACTTGAAAGATACCGTTGCGCAAGATATAGGTTCTGCTTAAGAGGTTTGTGACAGTGAGCTCTTTGCCCACAGGCACCGGATGGATGTGAGTTCAAGATCCTGTTTAAATACATTTTGGTTGATATTGAAAGCAAAAGTGCGCACATTGGTAGACCCAATATCAACCTTATATTTCCTCGCAACTGTAAATTATTATTGGATAAATTCAGTAGAGTGATTTCACCTGCTCAAAGTTGCACACGATAACTTATGCGGCATTATGCAATATACACAGTAGCTGCCCACAATGCAAAAGAAAGGTTAAATTTCCACTTGACAGCTGCAACCACTTTTTTGACCGTTTGCCAAAATATGATCCTAAATGTTTTGTGTGGAATTGGCCTTGGATTCAGGTGAAAACCTAGTGTCCACTTGTTGATTTGGTGCTATATTGCTACATATTACTGGACAAACCACAATGTGGCATTTACACGTTTACTCACAACGTTACTTCTCTCTTCTCCATCACCATAATTGTCGTTCGCTTTTGTCTAAGCAAATATGTTCTTTAAAGTTTGGTTTACCTTTTTGGCAATGCACTGCGTCTACCATGTTTATATTTATGATGGCCAAACTCTGCGTCTCTTATGGTTAATCAATTTGATCTACTTTTATAAACAGTTACACCGAACAACCGACAGTTTCCAATGCAATGTGATATTCAGTCTTTTTGCATCTGTGTTGTCTAGAACGGTTTGATGGCTGTGAAACTTCGCTTAAGCACTGTCATACTCAATAAACAATTAAGAATATACCTGTTATTATATGCTTTAGTAAAAAGCTGTAATACAGGTTAACTTGATCAATTCCTGCATTGCCTGGAATCACGCTATTTCTTTAATTGCTTCACTGTTAAACTTTGACCTGCGCTTGCATTTATTTGGTGGCCGCGAGTTGATTGAGCTGCTAGTGGAACCATTTTATGCCGAATATTTTCCTACATATTGGGACTAGACAATGGCTTAATGTTTAGTATAAAGTTGTGCCGATGCAAATGCCTTCTGCACAAAACTGCTTATTTCGACAATGAGGAAACGTTAGCAAAATAAAAGGAGAAGCAATACTACATGTCTCACATCCACCAAGGATAGGCCATTTAGCAGAGCAAGTTGATTGCATATGCACAATTTACATTCAGGTTGTGTATTATCTAATATTGCATATTGTCGCATAAGAGTTACATATTCCGGAATACTGTCTATGGCCAAGAAAATTTAGTGAAAAAATGCAGTTACGTTAGATTTTTACTGTGACCTGATAACCGCCCTTCAAAAAGTAAATTTAAAACGACGCTTTACAATATGCTCAGACAACTTTTCAAGCAACATTAAAAGGAACAATAAAGACGTGTTTTGGGTTACAATTTAGAAGTTTTGTTATTGTAGGATAAGGTTTATCCCTTTTCTTGACAAGATGATTAGTAGTGCAGTCTATAATATTGGCATTTACCTTAAATATAATTTGTGCAGCAGAGAAATAAAGATGGTGTTCTGTATTTGTTTCATGAATCACATTTACAGATTGTCGATGCATTTTTGTGTCTTCTTTAGCTTAGTCGTATACCGCCCTCCGTCATCCGATTCAAAAATGGACAACCGCCTAGCTCCCACTATAAAAATTATCCTCGCTAAAGCATACAATCACATCCTCCTGGATGGAGAATAAAATAATCGCGCCCTCGGAAATCCAGTCTGACTTGAGGAGAGATTCAAGATGGAATTGTAGCAGCTAATTATTCATTTACCACTGTAAAACCACGTTGCTTACTCCACAATTGTGTGGACAGGGAACAAACCAACTATTCCGTGGATGCGCTTACCGTTATAGTGGGCTGAAGAGCAGAGGAAGAAGAAAACCCATAAGCGCATTGGTGTCGCGACAGATTCCACTTTAGTGTTCGAATATTTGTACGACAAATCAGGGAAATACGCACAAAGATTAACGAGTTGATGCTACCTGCATCATTTGCAGTGAACATCTCAACGGCACATTGATATATTAATGGAATAATTTAGCACGCTTTCTATTTGTTACATACCTGGTTGGTACAATTCCACCATATGAAGTATTACTTAGCATATGACTGTATTTGTCTTGTAGTCTCTACCGTTCAGGGTCACAATTAAGTAAATTGACTAAACAATTATAGAGTTAAAATACTTTATTAGTTAGGGCGCATGGTTTTAGTCAACATTTCGTTACTCAACTAACCAGTTCATCCTCTTCATAGACAGGCTGGGGGAATGGAGAAAACGTGTGAAATATTGAGCAATTGATGTTAAACAAGCAGCGGCACATAGGATCGCAGTCAAAAAATAAGTCGCACTTTCAACACCTGCAGGAGCTGATTTCGGATTTCACTATATGAAGCGCACCTAATTATTTACGATAATGTATGGTACACAGCTGTTACTAAGCTTTGCTCTAAGCACCTGGCACCTGAATAATATCTAAATTTCTTAGCACGTGGATGTGTTAATCAAAATTGTGGATCGAGTGTAAAAGTTTCCTTAAACGGCTGAAGCTATGTTGTATCAAGTTAGGTTCTCGCATCGTGTGTACTGGTGTTTTATCAAAGCCGGTTGCAGACATTGAAACCAGGGCGCGTGAAACACCATTACCCTCAAATCCATTCGACCCTGACTGGAAGCGCGTGTTGGCCCATATGAGTAAGTGCTTTGTTTCAATAGGATGTGCAAAATAAAATAGTTGATCCGTTTGCAAATCTACACAAACGATATACTAAAATGCGTGGGATTGTATGGACAAAAAGATAACGTAGCCTTGGGTAACCCACTTAGGCTTGTTTGGATGATATTTTAATCGGCCACTAGAGAACATTAAGCTACATACTAACATTCAAGAGGTTCACTTAGTTAGCCGCTAAAAATACGCGCCTTTTTGTTGCAAACACCGCCGAGCAAACAGATAACTTATTACTGGTTCTAGACAAACACAGGTGAGTAAAGTGATTACGGACATCAAAAGTGTACAATCTAGAATGTCCGTTCTACGAAACCATGGAGGGAATATAGGAGGCAGCGTACAAGTCTGCTGCCGCAGGGAATTAGATCTTGAGCTAATCGATGATACGGATGTCCAGATTGTCAACGTGCGTTTTTTTGTGTCGTTTTCATCTATTTGGTGCATCTCGTGTTTAGTGTTTCTTCGATTTCCATCCTCCGTCGTCCATTTCAGAAACGGTCAATATTTTAGCTTTCACTCGAAAAACTAAACTTCCTCAAGCTGACCGTCACATCCTTCTGGATGGCGAAGTAAATCATTACACCTTAGAAACCACGACCTCTCTCGCTAAGGAATGCAACATGGCATTTTCGGAAATACTGTTGGCATATCATTATACAACCACCTTTACCGCCTAACAATTTTAAGTCTGGGGACCAAAGTAATTATCCCCCATGGAAGGATACGGTATCGAGAACTGTTGTTGCAAGACGCAGCGAGCCTGCAACGCATTTAGTTTGCGGGAACCGGTCATGCATCACAAACCTGCTACTTGCACCCCGCAATGAGAATGAAATGGTTGACTGTGCTTTAGGAGTTGATGCAGTCTAGCTGAACTTCGCAAAATTGTTTGGCAGCCTAAACGGCTGCATTACACTCTACAAGCTTTAGAGCTGTGGTATTAATAACCCAATTCTCAGGAACTTAGATACCTGTTTCTTTCAAATACATCTTAATGTGTGAGTTCATAGTCACGCGTTTGACCCTATCGATTGGTAATGCGAAGCGCCACATGGTTTAGTATCTGGTCCGCGTCTGTTCCTGAGATAGATGCAAGATTGCCCAATTCCAATTTCCTACTCTTCTCTGATTTTCTTAAGATGGGGCGAGCCAGCCAAAATATTATGTAACACGTGGCGTTTTTGGGATGCCATTTGTAGTGCGTATGAATAGGAGAATCCTGACCTGACAAATTTCAAAATTACCAAGTGTACGATATTGGCCATGTGCCATCAATCCACATGTAAGTGGAGGCTGGAGGAGCAAGTTTTGCAGGGTGGTACTGCGGAATGCGATCTAGTTGTGACAGTACAGGTTGAGCTTGGCTGTGCACATCAGGCCGCGAAGACTTCCAAGACAGTCAGCAAACTCCTTGGCCGTTAACAGAGAGCGTTTAGGAATTCTAACCCTGCAAGCTTCTCTCAAATGACCAATACTTATATTAGGCCCAATCAAAATACGTTAATTACGCCTGGCTGCCTTGGCACAAGCGAGAACTCATCGCACTTGAACGGTTTGAACGAAGGGCGAGGGGGACATTTACGGTTCACCAAGCAATTTGGTTGAATATCCTTGGGTCCGCGATGGAGAAGGTCAACACGCGTAATGAGTTGGTCCAACAAATCCAAGCCATGCTTGTAGTCACTATCTAAAACTGAATAACAATACCAAACTGAGAGTTCACCAGGTTAAGCCGACCAAAACTTAGCCCCGTTGGATGGTCACCGGAATTTCTGCTCACTTTGCGTTTGCCAACCACAAAACACTCTTCACAATTACGTTTTTACTTCCTCACACCAACTTCGCAACAATGCATCCTATATTGACATCACGCCAAACAATCTGCTACATCCTGGCGACAAAGTAGCACTACGAATGCGCATGCGAAGTTTCCCTTCCAGCACACAATTTGATAACCGTCTTTTATGAAGAAAACAAATAAACGCAAGTGTAAGCGCTGTCAGTTCCCTCATTTAATTAATTCGCAACTCTGACATGGATTAAAATCACTCTCCAAATGGATTTGTGTAGCCACATCCAATTCACACTTTAACCTGCCTCTATCCAGCATTGCCGTTACATCTGCAGTCGCTTAAAAGCAACATTCACTTATCCAATGATCTATTGATTTTCACTCAAAGTACGGTACTGGACTTGTCCAGTCCCTGCAGTTATCTGTGAAAAATTAATGTTTGCTGTTAATTGTTCATTTAACCTGGTACGTATCCTCGCTAGGTTTGGCACTCGCCCTCCGAATAGAATGCATTCAGTAGGGATGCTGCATGTTATACTGCTTCAAAAATATGTCATGCCCTATTCTAGGATGAGATCATCATCGTCATCATTACACGTTAGCTGGAGGTGGAAAACACCTCAGCTATTGTGCCGCAATACAAAAGGCAAGAAAAGAAAAACAAACAGTGGCAAGCCCGCTGAGTCGCCAGTAACGGATGGACATCGTTCCGGAGAGTTAACAGCTGGCTGCCGTAAAAGAAAGTCGTATTACGCCTAACGATTGAGATTGCGATTGGCGGGGATGCTAAACATAAGGGGGATGGACGGAGGAACTCACAACACAAACGCAATTGGGGCCGGCTCCTAGCCATCTTAGCAAGTGTGTCCAGCCAAACGTGTTCACCGTCCTTAGGACCCCAGCTAGGCAGTCGGGATGCACCAACCGACGCCAACTTCGAAGAGAGGGTTTTCAGTTCTCTCGACCAAGTCATCACTTGGCCTCCCCTCCTCCTCTTCCTACCGCACAAACAACGCGCAAACAATGCATGTCGTGGGAGTCAGTGTTCTGCAATGCGCAACACGTGGCCCAACCCTCGGAGCCTGGTGAGTGATATAATGGTGCTGAGCGGTTCACTCACTCTTCCTGCCCCAAATACGCGACGCCGAACACGCTCATTGCGCACGCGGTGCTTCCACCAGACATGTGGTAAGCTGCGAAGGCAGCGATGATCGAACCTGACGAGTCTCTTCATGTCTGTCGACCTGATGGGCCATGTTTTACAGCTATATAGGAGGGTTGAACGGACGGCTGCGTTGTAAACTCTGCCCTTAAGGGCGAGAGTAATGTCGCGTCTGCGCCACAGGTGGCGGAGATTGGCAAAAGCACCTCGAGCTTTTGCTATACGGTTCCTAACCTCATCTTCAATCCCACGGGTACTAAAATAGCTGCCAAGGTACTTAAATTCCTGAACGATTTCTAGCAGATCACCACCAAGCGTTAGCGCAGGGTTGGGTCCTTACCAATCTTGGAGAAATACTTTGCATTTCGATGGAGCTAAGCAAGGCCCAAAACGATTGACAGCCGGTGCTAATCGGTTCAGTGCTGTTTGGCATGTTTGGGAGCTGTCACAGATTAGGGCAATATCGTCGCATACTCCAAGTCAAGAAGTCGTTCGCCAGGAAGTAGCTTCACACCTTCTAGGTTGTGTCCAACGAACACTGTTTCCATGACTTCATCAATATCGACGTTAAAGAGGAAAGGTGACAGCGGGCATCCTTGTCTCACACGGCTGGTGATACTGAAGGGTGGCGAGAGCTTGCCATAAACCCTCACCCTGCCCAAATATGTGCGTACAGCGCTTTGATTATGTTTATATATTTATCAGGCACACCTTTCTCAACACACAGCCCCAAAAGGCATATCGATCGACTGAGTCGAAGGCACCATTTATGTCAAGAGACACGACAACTGTGGGTCGCCAATAAACATGGCGGTGCTCCAACACTTGACGCAATGTAAAGATGTGGTCGATGCAGCCCCGACATCGACGAAATCCGGCTTGCTCTTCACGAATCTGGCTTTCCTGAGTGCCAGTCAACCTGGGGAGAATGAGAGAGGCAAGCAATTTAGAGACAATCGAAATCAGACTGATCCCTCTATGATTGCTACATTCTAAACTAGAGCCTCCCTTGAAAATTGGGACAATGACGGAGCGGTTCCAGTCTGTCGGGACTGTTTCCTGCTCCCAAAGTTTTACTAGCAACTCGTGTAGATCATCTACTAGAGCAGGTCCACCGAACTTGAAGAGGGCTGGAGGAATTGTATCTGCTCCTGCGGCCTTATGCAATTTCAACAGCCTGATCTCACGTTCAAATTCTGCGCTTGAGGGCGGATCCGAGGAGACGGACCAAGGAGAAGGGCGCTAAATGCCCGAAGAAAGCGAAAACTTAGGTTAGTTAAGTTGCATAGCAAAGTGTTCAGCCTAACGCTCTAAGCGTTTTGACAGGCTGTGGATCGGCTGCCCACTCTCGTCGCGTATGGGCTCGCTAACACCAGGTCTCCTGCTGCCTGTTGCCCGTATCAGACGGTATAACTTACGATGATTACCAATGGCAGCGGCTGTTTCCATTTCAGAGGCACAATGAGACCATCAGGTTTGGAGGTCCTTCTTCAGGTTAGCACGTAGTTTTGCCCCGAGTATTTTGCGAGCCTCATTGTATTCGCTTCCAGCCGGAATACGTCGGTGAGCATCCATAAGTTCCAGAGACTGTGTAGAGACCCAAGGTTCGGTTTGCATTTTGTTTTGCCACATGAAGACATGCCTACAAATAGCAACGCTTGACGAGTATGCGAACAGTGATCTTCAACGGTGTTTAGTAGGCGCTTACTCAGCCCAGATGTCAGCGCATTTTGGTGCACATTCAGAACATCTGGCTTCGCCAGCTGGCTAGTGTCAATCCGTTCACATCGACGTCGCGGACGTCCATCAAAACGCACCAGGAGGTCGGCACAGACAAGTGCGTGGTCAGAGTCCACGATCGCGTTCCAAATCGAGCGACATTTTTGGACACCGCCTCTCTAGCGGTAACTGATCGCGATATGATCGATTTGCGTCCATGACTGGCCCGAGGCTGGTGGCCGCCATGTCACGCTTCTGCGGGTGCTGTGTCGAAAGTTAGTGCTCGCGTGAAAAAGGCGAGCATTTTCACACTGCTGTAGCAATCGCTCACCATTATCAGTACGGGAGCCTACACCATGTTGGCCGCCCAGATGAAGCTCATCAGAGGACAATTTTCCGACTTGGGCGTTTAGATTGTCAGCCAGCACCACATTATCCGTACTTCTTCTGTAGCGAAGGAGCTCGTGAAGTTGCTGATAGAAATCATCTTTTACCGAATCAGTGATACAGTTTGTAGGGGCGTAGGGCGCAATGACAAACAGGCACCGTTTGTCCCCCGCGCAACTTCGAAGCACGGAACGAACCAGCTAATCTAACGGCGCACATCCTACTGTTTACTGGGATCCAATCAAGCAGGCAGCTTCAGCCCTGGGACTCAAAACAATGCCGACGCCAGCTTGACCGGCATTTGAAGCTGCATCATCGCCAGATAGGCTCAATGTGATTGTGCCGCCAGTGTCGCACGTGGGGGATCTCAGGGTAAGCACGGAGCTCGAACATTGCAGGCGTGTTGCTGATAAACAGCAAATATCGATCGATAGGGTTTCTAGTGTGCGGGCAAGTGCTGCCTGTTGGCCAATCTGCAGCAAAGTGCGCACGTTGAGGCGTGCCAATCTTAGCGAGACACGAGGACTCCAAATGGAAACGGATAAACTGACGTTGTCCGCTTGGTTGAACATGGACTGGTCGACTGGATTGGAGCGTGGCCCTGCGATTGTGTGTTATTTGAAATTAGAAGACAAGCAACTATTGAAGTACGCTTAGGGAGGGCCAAGAATTGGGGGATTGAAAATGGGGGATATAAGTAAAGTTGGAGCGGGACAATAAGGATGCAGAAGCGCAAGAAGGGGTATAAGAAGACGGGAAGGCCTGAGCAGTAGCGTCCAAACCCCTATCCACCCTGCTCGATGCTGCAGATAGGGCGCCGTTTATTAACCTCTGCGACGGTCAGAGCATCAAGAAATTGTTGTAGGAAAGGTTCATTGTATTGCGTGGGCAGAATACTGTCAGGTTGCCCAGGCCTAGATAGGAGAACGATTAGGGTTCTCAACCAAAGCATTTGGTTCAAAAGCTTACCGCAAGGCAGCGGGTTTTGGCACTGGACTACAGAGCGCGTTTTATGAAATGAGGAGCCCCCCCCATTCCAACCCCCAACCTGGAGGACCAGGAGGCTGAGATTTTATGTCCTCTAACCTTTGAGCAATCTGGTATGAGTGGCTCTAAAGGTGCAAAAAGCACCAACCAGCATAGCTCAATGGATCTCTGAGGCACTCAAACCATCGCACCACGGTAAGGTCTAGCCTCATTGCGATGGAGTAGATACTTTAAGTACAATTATAATGCGACCTATATACTAATTTACAGCAAATAATTATACACTTTTGACATAGTTGAATGTTTTACTTAACATTTCGCCGGTACCTTTGCATAGTATTAACTACTTATTAGGCCAAATAAACCTTTGCACGTACACTTTTTGGTTTCGTGGGCCATTCAATCCATGTTGTATTTCCCGCTGCGTCTAAATCACTATTCCCTCAAACGTCATATTCCTTACACTTGCTGGTGCTGTCTTTTTGGGTAGCAAGCTACTGTTCATCGACGAAGCTTTGAAACATTTAAGAAGTAAGTGAATTGTTCGGGCACACAGTCCTCTATATCTTAACACTTTCAAGTGTTTCATTTTCTAATGCCGGAAACGCTGCGGACACTGGCTTATATATCTCATTCACATGTTTCAGATAAGCAAACTGCCACTCGTTTCCCTTCTAAACACATTTCAGCCATTTTTTCTCTCAAACTATACCATAGTGAACACATAACCTTAAAAGGTTTAAAACCGCAAAATCCTTTCGGACTTGACTTGCTGTCCGTATTCTTTGTTTAAAATCTAATGTTGAAATTTGCGTATGTTCTCTTGTACTCCCACATAAACTTCCCCTGAAGTCATCCAAATGATTACGTTGTCCATTTGCCGAAGTTTATTATTTACTAGTTTTTCATAAGAAAAAGAAAAGTTAGCTGATTTTATAGTCAACGAACATTTGGATGCATAATTAACCAATTATAAACAAACCCCTTCAATACATGGTTGGCGGCATCCGGTTTCGGATTTGCCTGTCACTGTGGCCAGCCACAGGACGCCTAGGCCTACAAAGAGACAATGGATGGCTTGCGCTTCACCACCCACAGCTCCATCCACACACCCCATATCCAGTGTAAACCCGAAGGAATAAGACCGGGAGGCATGCGGCTAAGAGCCACGTTTTACCAACGGAGCCGGCCCACACTCCTTCAGAGACAAACACAAGCACGCTGTATTTGGGGAAGCAAGTGCACACAATGCGTTGGCTGGACCGTAGTCCGCCCCACACTGAGTGCATGGAACCACTCTTTGTGCCTAGCACGACCAAAAGGACCGTGCACCCTGACCCCCCAGTAACGACCAACTGTCTCCTGGATCCAGTATGGACGAGGTAGTGGGTAATAGACAGGTAGGCACCTTGTCAACATGCACATCAAGCGCAGCCACACCTGGGATGTCAAACAACAGTCAATCATTCGAAATGCCGATATCGAATAAAGTAAACGCATGTGACTACATAAATACTCGCTAAATGAACATATAGAATAAATTGGTTATAATTGAATCCGTGATAAGTACAAAATGTCCGAAAGTTGTTTAAAAAATACCACGCGATAAAATTACGCAAGTTCAACACTATGACTGCGTGTATGGTACACATTAAAATGCGGTCATATCTAATTATTACATGGTTGAGTTTTAATGCAATTCTTCTGAATATACAGACCGGCATAAAGCTTGTTCACAACATTACCAGCAATGTAACGTATATTTACCAGAACAAGAAAATGCAGAGTCTGATAACAGTTTGATAGTTTAGCGCAAGCTCGTGACTATCTCGACCGATTGAAGCAAACTATGGTGTTGAAAGCACGAACATTTGGAGCCTAAATCAGCAGTGAGTTTGCAGGGCACCTGCAAATTCCTAACTACTGCACAAGGCCAAAGTTGCCGCAACTACTTTGGCTGGGCAACACTGGAAGCAGAATGATGTTCGTGTTTCGTTAAACTTTTAACATTCGTGTTATATCGCCTACCTTAGTTAACGGAGTTTTTAGTTAAAGGGCAAAAGCCTTATGCATTTGTCAAATTCGCATGATAGATGTTCTTTATTATCGAACAACAGCTTTTACAGAATTGACGCACATGGATCCATATTTTTACAGTATATCTTATAATGAACGATCCTTATCCAAATGATAAAAATAACCTTGCTATTGTAAGTGCATTGGCTTGTTTTCTCACCTTATGTTGCCTGATTATCATTGGCGTTATTCCATATCCAACTCATTAAACAGTGATTTAATCGCCATTAGAAAAGGCAAACTGCGCTATGAATTTTGGAAGCTCTTCCCACATCTACAGTGCTGCTAAATCTTGCGCTTTATTTAAAACAAAGCAGGGGATTAGTAGAAATCTAAATTTAATAACAGATGTTACACTGAAGTACTGAGTCAGACATTATATGTGTAGTCAACCTCGGTAAATGATCTTCCGTATGACAAATAATTTTCATAATGTTATCTCTGTGCCAAACCTTGCCCGCGAGATTCGATTCCTATCTGTAACCTTCAACTATCCGATGGTTTTAATAATAGTACCTCACTTTTTCTTTCGATTTCACTGTGCGTCATGTGGTTCATCACTTTGTACTTCATTAATTGATTTCGTTGTTTGTAGCGCGTTACAACGCAAGTTGGGCCCGGCAACATTTCGTTCTGTGTACTAGTTTGCTATGGTTGGTCTTGCTGCAAAACGTCTTTGCCAGTACCTGTGTTTTGCCTTAAAAATGGTGACCCCGTTAGCGATCTTCGTTGAAGGCACTATAAATTCCGCACCACCGTGAGACCGAACATTGTCATTTTGATTAAATCTCCAATTTTCATCGTGGATCATTCTTTCATAATGTCTGATCCGGATCTTACACTTCCCGGTCCTACTTCTAATGCCATCAACATTCCTACCACGCTGTTTATTAACAGCAACTCGCAGTTTGTGTTTGCATTTTACAACATAAGTTCATACCCCCAGGCTCCCTTTACTACATCAAAATATAGCGATATCTGCTCACAAGCCGAGCAACGTGCCTCCACATCTCAGGAATCTACTAATGCCAACTAGTTCGACGCAAACTTTGAACGCTCTTAAGTAGTCAGTCGTTAGCAGAAGCATCAGAAAGGACCTGTATTCAGCAGCTATTCCCTGGTTTGTAGTTGCGACACAAAACGGATTTAACGCAACTAAGCGAGATACGTTAAATTGGCCGTATTCCTACCACAGTCGTACCACTATTGCACGAACTGTAGTTATAGCGTTTACTAGAAACTAACGAAGGCGTACTTATCGCTATGCAAGTCGCATCGCTAGGTAAAGCCTCTCAAATAGCTGAATCAGCGGATGCTCGTTTTTGCCTTCAGCATGGTTACATCACTCCAACCTTACTACATTTATCATGTGAACATAATGCTGCTGCTTTACCACGTTACTCAAATTTTGTCTCCTTTGCCGCAAATACGCAGGAAGTATCGACACACTTAGCGCAACCAGCTGCACTACGCCGCTACGCTTGCAACAGGCGTACCGACCTTCACATATGCTATTCACGTAGAACGTTGCCTAATTGAAATAGCTCTACTGCTGGCAAACAATACTGCTGGTGTTGTTTCTGATTTGTTGAGCAAGCCAGCCGTTGTGACACCCCCGCACTTTTAATGCGACTCAACAGAGACACTATCGATCGGTGAGGTAAATGTGAATAACCACATCGGTCAAAATGACGACATTCGCCTCCTTTATGTTAAGGACCGGAAAAATGGAACAGGGTCCTGCTTGACACCGGAGCCGAAGTAAACGTGGTTCTTCCTACATATAAGAAGACGAACCAGCCGGCCGCTCTCCGTCCTCATGCCTCCAAGGTCACACTTATCCTTACTGTCGACCAAGGCTCTTTACTGCACAATCTAAGTCTAAGCAATAACCTTTCGCTGGATGTTCCTTTTTGCCGCTGGTTCCTTTGCTGGTATCAACAATGACTTCCACAAGTTATTCGACCGCTTTGTCGAAGTGAAACAACTGAGGTTCGTGGACTCTGCGAGGATCCGCAGCGTTTCGGATACCAACGCCGGTAACTGCGATGTCGCCCCAGTTGACTTAATTCCTCACACATCTCCCAAGCACACCCAACTGCTCTACCCTTACACTAAGATCAATCAACCAATGGACACAGCACAGTCGGAGGCAGCGGAAGTCACGCAACAGGTCCGGATTAATGGACTACTGGTCTCAGCATCTCCAAGCCAAATTTTGCCAGACAAACTGAAGCTAACTAAGGCTGAGTTTGCGTACGGGCAATAGCTTGGTACCAACAGACCTTCGGAAAGCCCCTGGTCGTCTTCGCTCCGGGTGTTCCAAAATATTTCAGCGCATGAGCTCTGTGAGGCAACTACCCGGTGACAACCTGAATATGAGTATTTAAAAGGTAGCCCATCCCACACATTCAGAGCCAAATTGCATGCCCCACAGACAAAGCTGGCTTCAGCAAGCTCGATCTCGTTCATGCCTACCACCAGTTACCCGTCCATGAAAAAGATATATACCATAAAGCCGTCATCACTTCACTCGGCTTCTTCAACAATGCCTTTCGGTTTGTGCAACGGTGCGACTGAATTGTAAACCCTCATTCACGTCGTACCTAGTGTCTCAGACGGCTTATTCCAATCCCGTTGACATTCTAGTATCCAGTTCTTTCGAGGAGGAGCAACTAGCATTACTCCGTTTGCTTTTCCAGGGATTGACACAGAGGGCTTTACCATCAACTCGACTAAATGCAAAATTAGCAAGTCCAAGCCATCAAAGGCTTCCCAGCCCTAACTTTATTTAAGCAGCTACGTCGAATTTGCCATCTTTTTAGCTGTTAGTGACGCTTTGTCCTCCGTTGCGCTCAACTCATGCAGTTTTACACTGACCTTCTCCGAGGAGCCAAACTTAATTTTGCTTTCCTCGCTACAACAAACACGACATTCACCGGAAGCAATTATGCTATCGATATAGCTCCTCGCTCACCAGGAGCCGTCCATTCTTCTTTCCTTGATCATTGTTGCCTCAGACGTTGTGGTAGGAGCCGTTATTCGACAACTGTGGTGGTCATCAGTAATCTTTTGGGTTCTTCTCCAAACGCTAGCAACAATCGGAATTCCGCTAAGGTGCGCTCGGTGTAGAACTGCTTGCCATCTGCTTAGCCACCCGCGAATTCCGCAACACATCAGATCGTCGGTATGCTACCGTCTACACTGATCGTATGCTTCTCGGCATCGCATTTAACTTATCAGCTGGCAAAGGGAAACCAGGACTTGCACTTCGACCTGCAGTCCACCGTTTACATATACCATTAATCTGGTGTCGCCAACCCCGTCGTTGATGCTCTTTCTCGGGTCAACCTCTATATTCCCTCTTTGATTACAATAGATCATGCCGAAATAACATCGGCTCAGGCCCAAGATAAAGTCCCCTAAGGTACCCTACAGTCCATCTTTTGGACACACGCGCGTCCGACTACCCATGCCCGTCCAAACACCTAACGGACTTTTGAAGGCATTTCGATACATCCGAAGGGCTTTTAAATCCTTAGGTTGCGGCGGTATTTATACAACGGCATGTCACTCGGCAGCTAATGTCTTACTTCAAGGGTCTCCAGAGATCGGACCGCGGGCCAAACGCGACCTGTGTTAACATTTTAACTTGCATGCGGCCCCAACATGAAATAATAAATTTCTCTTATTATCATAATGTCAGAATAAATATGACCCGAAATATTTTTACCATACAAAATATGTCCTACGTTTTAAAACGTTTGGACACCCCTGGCTTACACGTAATTGTTCACCGACAGCTTAAGATATTTGTATGCGCCACCTGCGACCAAGAACGCAGTGAAACTGTTTCGCTTGTGCTTTTAGTATTAGCAATACCATCCAAGCTGACCTGCTGTAAAAGCCTGCAAAACTGGCCCACAGCACAATAATATGCCTCCCCGATAGCTCATTTTGCCTCCCTCACTCTCAAGTATTTCCCTGTCAAACTTTGCATCCTATTTATTTCAACACAGTTTTATTCTGCGCCAGACCCCTCTTTGTGAGCGGAACAGTGAAATGCAATCGCGCCCTAGAATCGCCATTGCACCCGGGGTTAATTCGCACAAATATCTTGCGTCATCGCCTTCAGTCTCCGCACCCTGACAACTTTATATAACTTCAACGAACTCCAGATCTCTTTACATTAGTCAAGAATGGTAACCTAACAACGGTGTACATTTACCTTCTCATGGTTTTCTTCTTCGAGGGCAGGTGCACAGTCTGACCGAGCGCAGCCGCAGGTGCACATACCTGCCGTTATATGGTCTGCCCCCAGCAACCCAGCATCTTCTGTCACTCCTGAACCACTGCCAACGCAACCATAACGTCAGGAAACAGGCCGACGCAATAGGCAAGTCAAACGTTCAGTGCATTTATTTACCTTTGTAAACGTCTGTCATTTTCCTTAACGTGCGCATTGTTCTTTTCGTTGTGCTCGTGTATTTTCCTCACAAATCTTTTGCAAAATAAACAACAAATCTAAAGCATTTGAAACATTAAAGTTTAAGCACGTTGCACACTATCCTTGTTTCGTGTTCTTTGGCATAGTGCCTGGCCTGAACACTTTCCAGCCTCCCCAATTCTGTACTCCAGAACTGTTCCTCTGAAACGACACCGCACCTGCCTCAAGTGCCTGAATTTCAGGTCCCTCAACTTCACTTTGATTGGCTGCCATTCACCAATCTGACGATGCTGACAATGGCAAGTCTGACAAGCAAGCGTACAGCCACAAGCTTTATAGGACGTGTGTCGTTTTAACCGTGGACTGAGGTGCCGTAACGGGACTGGCACCTTCCCAGCGTACCGTCGGGCCCGCGACGAAGTAAATGTCCCAAGGTCTCTATTCTTGGAACAGCCCGTTATTTGCGGACGGACCAGCCCGTCCTGAGAGCCCACCGATGATGCACTCCAGTCCACACTATTAATGATTAAAAAATGGAGAATACTATGAACATGGAACTCCGAAGTTCCCTTTTACGTTGATCGCTCCCAACCCATCAGTTGCTTGACTTTCCCCCTAACCTGGCCCTTCAAGTTGATAATAGCGAAGGGCTTCTCTCACCCAGCTTCCTAGGAGGAATCCCATGTAGTGAACGCGAAAGATTCAAACGTTCAGTATTTCCTGACAACGTAAGTTATTCTTCCACGTATCGCGTAACCGTTCATATGTTTTGATGAGTGTACCGCTCTTTTACTTTCTACTCCGATGTAAGTCATGAGTTATTCATCGGTCCGTGGTTTGCCATTGACTTCTACTTATTTCTCGCTCCTTACATTTCACGTTGGGTCTGGCAACCTTTTTTCCTTAATACTCGGTATTCGCGGTTGGTCTTGCTTGTAACTGTTACTGTAGGTACCCGAGTGCGGTGCTACATGTCTGCCCGCAGATTTTTGACATGCTTTACTTCACGGCATATGCATATACGTTTCTCCTTTCATAGTGTGACAACTGGCTCAACCACTGAACAACTTCATAGTCCTGACGTAGTGTCTATAGTAGGTCTCAGGTATCGTATTTTTACTCATTGACGCTTACAGTCTTAGACATGCCCACTCATGTCGATCAAGCTGACAACGTATTTAAACGCTGAACTACTTATCTTCAAAATCAAAATCGTTTTCGTACCGTTGGATAGCTACCGAAAAACATTCTACTGGTATACTGTTAACTAAATTTTATTTTATAAGCGATATTCTCAGAGCACTGAACAAGCTAGCAAATCTAGCATTGTTTGAAATAGTATGGTGAAACATAGGATAAAATTGGCGAGATTTGGTAGCGCCTAGGAGCAAGCAACCTTTGACAAATATCTAAATACTTTTATCAAACTCACAGGCAGTGGACCTGGTTTGAAAATAATAGAAAAAACAACAGCTTTTCAGTTGCATATGGTAACTAGTTGTTGTCATATTCATTTGTGGAAAAGAGTTAAGAGACAATGCTGGACAGATGAACTGTTCCCTGAGCTCGGCAAGTCTTTTGCAAAATAATAACCAAAATTACATGAAACATATCAATCGCGCTTGTTACTTGTAAAAAATTAACCTGTTTGCATCTATTCCCATTACAACATAAACATTGGTCTATGCAATACATCACTTTTCCAATCACTGGTTGTTACACAAAGTGATTATGCTTAAACTCACCAGCAACTTGCGTCAGTGCCAGTATCACTGGCACCAGAATCGTGCACCAGTTCCCCCAGAGCATAGTAGAAGGAAAATATTCGTCTACAGTTGTCCCGCAATTTGTACGCAGACTACGTTTAACTAAGCCCAACACCCAATAGCAGCGTTTATTCACCCTTGTGCTTTGATTGGATGCTAGCACAAACGTATCAAGGCAACATGCACACCGTGCAATGAGCTAACAGCGAAGCTTTTTGTTTGAAGGTCACTGAAAATCTTGGTTTCCTTCCCACGAATAACGTAATCCATAAATCCTCAAGCATAAATTTATAGAGTATTATTCTTCGACGCGATTATTGCTCGGGTTTTGTAACTAAGAAAACGATTGCTTGCTACAGCAATGAGGCAAAATTCATGCTTCGTAACCTTCAGTAACATTAGGTGACCATCACCCAAGCAATCGGCAGCAAATGTGAGTGCCGGAGATTATTACAGTGCGTTCGTTCAAAACTTGTACCTAATTTGTTATCTGGTTCATATAACCAGTAAATAATTCCTCTAGTTTATCATCCAGTTTGTGCCTTCGTTTTAAAAGATTTTAACAATCTACAGCTGTGTAGCACTTGACAATACCGGTGGATTACGTGCTATACATGTCTTTAGTCAAAGTGTTTACTAGCCTTGACTTGGGCACCTAGGCTTGACCTACCAAAATATATACAGAGTCAAGAAGAGGAAGAAACTAGCACGTCATTATAGGAGAAGGCATGGTTATTTGAACAATGAACAATTAATGTAACGGGTTAAAAAGCCTTGCTTTACAAGTCCCGTTAGGTAGTTGCTGGGAATATCTAACTAAAATTAATGATAATAACGATAATAAATAAATAAATAAATAAATTGTGTATTCTCGACTAAGCGAGGCACGCCTGCGCAGGCATGATCATGTTAAGAGCACAAAATGTGATCAGTTAATGTACAATGGAACAATGGGATTGTTGCATATGTTTATATATGAATGTATGTAAATTTGCATGAAGGCGCGTTTAGCTTTGTTTATGGGATTGGTAAATGTCTCCTGTCATTTTGCTTGAATGTGTTTGAAGGTGTCGCCAGTACTTGCTATCTGTAGACTTGAAGAGATTGTTCGGATAAGCAATGGGTGACTTTAGTTAGTGGCGAGTCACAACCGCCACGTCACAGTGTTGTTAAACGGACATATGTGGCTTTTTATAGGGAGAACGCTTGCCAGGCGAAAACCCACCACGTCCTGGAACACTGCCGCCGAACTATTTGCTGAAGGGGGGTAAACCCGAATCACCCAGCTGGCACCACGAGGAGGTTGTTCGGCTAGCCAGCCTGTTAGTGCCTTAAATATAAAAATAACTACTTGTGGTTTGCCTCGCTGTGGCCCGGTGATCCGCTCGGATTCACAGCATCCACAAGTAACATCAAATAATTTCATGGTAAACTGCAGGTGTAGGATGGAGACGTAGTGCTACGCAACAGAGTAAATGTGGATGTGGGTATCATCCAACCGTCTGTTAAATGCTGTTAGTGTTTGGGCGGAGAGGATGGATTCACGGAGAGTATTTCAGGTGAAAAAGACGCTAATGGAGAGGCAATTGCGACACCGTAAGCTGCGATGATCTACAGCTAGTTTCCTTGAGTGGCCTCTCTGGGTTGTATTGCTGATCAGGTGCAGGAAAGGGCAGAGAATATGATGTTGGTTTTGCAAAAGTAAGTATACCATAATCAGGTCGCCTCCTAGTCTACCATAACTGCCACTGAACACCCGCAATCTTAGCAGCCTCTCCTGGTATGAAGGATTGCGCATTCCAATTACGTACTTAGATTCCCGACGTTGTGGCTGCTCCAGTGCATTGAGGTCAAGTTTTAGCCATGGACGCCAGGCTTGAGTTGCGCATTTGACAAGAGCGCCAACTTAAGCACGAAGTATTTGTCGAAAATGGAGCAGCTCATTTGTCCAAACGCTCGTCGCATTGCTTCCCGGCCTTCGAGGCCTTTTTGGATTTTCTGAAGCAATTCAATTTATCTTTAACCAAGACAACAAAGTCGCGTGTGAGAGTTGCTTGTGGTAGTATATTCGTTTCGAGTAGCTCTTTGTAGTTGCTTTGATGTCGGATGGAAAGCACCTTGCATTTAAGACGTCCAAGTGTAGCAACTTTTGGGTTGACCATCATATCAAGGTCAGTCGGATGCACTTTTTGGTCGGCTTTCACCTAAAGCCGGCGGTAGATCACGATATCGAAGTTTGAAGCGATTCCATGTGCAAGCTCATGAATAAACATGAAAAACAAACGTGGACCTTGAACTGAGTCTTGCGGCACACCACACTCGACTTTTAGGGGGTCCGACAAATACCTCTGAATTCTGACGACTAATTGCCGCTCCCGCAATGCTGGAGCTTGGATCCTAGTATTTGATGGTTTAGACGATCGGAAGCCTTGTAAAACCCGGTAGATCAAAACAACGCCTTTTCCGTCTTCAGCTGCCTTGATCCAGCTGCCGCGTGTGATTAATACAATCGTCGTACAGGATTGCTGTCGGCAGATTCCGTGTTGCGCAGGTGTGTTGATGTTATAGTTTTCCGGATAGTACACCAGTGCTTCGGCAACTATGGATTTTATGACCTTGGCGAGCATAGGAAGAATGGATACGGGGCGGTTGCTGGAAACATCAGCACGGATTCCATCTTTGTGAAAAGGGGTTATTATTCCAAGCTTTCACATAGCGAGAGCATGTTTCTGTTCTAAGCAGCGCTGAAGAAGTTGAGCTGAAAGTCCTGTCAGTTGGCTTGCTGTTACTTCTGGCGCGTCCGCATGAATGGTGTCGACACCCGACGAGCTGTGTTTGCCAAAGACGTCGGCTTTGCATTACAGCATCCGCGGTATAAGGGATGTGGGTTAGTCACGGCGAGGAGATGAGGAAGTTTGGTGGATCGCATGGTGGTAAGTCCCTTTGAATTTTGGGTGCATATTGTCTCCGCAGCGACCTTGCTGCTTTTACAGTCGTTCTTGCTGTGCTATCAGTAATTCTGAGTGCAGGAATTCATTGACTCACTTTTCTTAGGCCATTGACATGTTTATACAACTGTTTGTGGTTCCAACTGAAGGATTTTGCGATGTTGTGCTGATATGCGGCTTTGTCTTATCTTACCAGTTGGGCGCCGTGGTTAAGTTGGGCTAGGTAGTTGTTTCAATTTTCCAGTCTTGTGGCTTCTCTGTACACCCGCCATGTTGTGTTGCGTATTGCCATCAACGTTCGGGTTCTGCTCTTAAAATGGTAACTGATGTACACTTGTTGCAAACTTTAACTTCTAATCCTCTGAAATCAGCTGACTAAATGGGTTGACGAAATCGAGCCAGGCGACCATCAGGGGTTCCTCATCAAGAAAAGACCACTTTGTGGTGCTGATGAGCTTGGCTAATTGATCGAAGTTGGTGATGGTTTGCACATTCTTGTCGTTTCCATCCCGATGTACTGCATAGTAGAGGAAGTTGGTACTGGTCAGAGAGTGCTCACTGCGACCCAACGGGCAGCCAAGAACCCATCAATCACATGCTCATCGTTAATAAACACAAACTCCAGCAAAGCTGACTTGTTACTTGTTCTGAACTGGGTGGGCAAAGTGACGTGATTGTAAAGTTGAACATTGATTACGTGATCTTGTAGATCGGCTTTGAATTGTTTTCCGGTCGTAGCAGGAGTCTCGACACAACGTACGTGGAAACCACCCATGATAAGTTTGTAAGTGTACTTTCGATGCAAACTCTATCCTATAGCAGCCGCTGGGTGATAGCCGTTTTCGAGTATAGAGTTAGAGGCAGTACCCCAAGATAATAAAGCAAGAGTCCATGCTTTATAACTTCAAGCGGCACCAAAGGGAGTCGGGGAACTAGAAGTACGAATCCCCCACGGCTTCGCAATGTAAGTCGCTTTGGTAAAACAGGATTACCTCTCCTGCTTTCGTGAGCTATTCGTTCCGGCTCAGCAACCTACGCTCCAGTTGAATTTCAGAGTCGGTCATTCCCGTGTGCAAGCACGTCGCCGTGCCTCCAATGACATCATATAATACGAAAACGGTGATTTTCATTCCGGCTAGTTTATTTATAGGACCCTGGTAATTGGCACACAAGCAGGCCAATTGCTCGGTCTCTACGAGCCCACAGAGAGATGATGGATTAATGTTGGGTGAATGCCAGTAGTTACTTGTTCTTTTGATTGGATAATGATACCTTGTTTGCAACTTGATTCCGCCAAGGTGCGTCCCTAATTTTGTTTAGCCCTACATCAGAGTCAATTAAAGTAGCAGTCAAGTTACGAAGCTGTACATTCGTCGGTATGCTAGCTACGTCAGGTTCTTTAACGCTTGAGAAGTGCAACGCTTCTAGGATCATTAAAAGAAGAGTAGAAGGCAGTCGTTTCTGCTTTTTCCGCCATTGATCCAAAACAAACGTTGCATGTTGCTTTGACTGAACATAATTTTTAGGATTTAATGGCCGCATCCTCCGTAATTTGGTATGAGAGGTATCCTGGTGAGCAGTAGCGCTACAATATTATATAAACAAAGTGCTGCAAGAATGAACCATTGTTGTTCTAAATCGTGCTTACTGATCACTTGAACATTTTTAGTGGGATTTTCTGGTACCCTTTGTATGAAGATTGGTTTTAGGCCGCTTTGCTTGCTCTGCCCCTCTAGGGTGTTGCTTTTCATTGTCGCTCGCCCCAAGTGTCATCAGTTCTAGACCCGTATCCCGCAGTGACCGTAATTTAGCTCACTTGCGGTGAACAACAGGTTTTCTAGGTAGGTGTAGGATTCTAGTGTTAGGGTTTTTCCTTACTGGGGCGATTTCGGATGATCATTAATTCGTAATATGTCCATGGGCTTTGCTTTGATACTCACCTGCACGCACAATGATTTCCATTGGTATTGGTCCCCCAATAACGTACCGCGCAACGGGCTGGCAATAGAATCAGGGACATTTGTGCATGCAACAGTCCGGGCAATATTGCTGGATCCCTTTCTCCTTGACCTACAAAGTATGGTACTCGTTTGTCCTGACCTGCTGACAAGTGTTGACTGTTTTCCGTTTGTCATTCTATTTATGTCAACGGTGTTTATAACAGCAAAGCCTGCAACCGCAGCCTCTCGTTGGACCTTTGCACAATCCCGGCATAGCTAACTGATGATACTACGGCTTTGTCTCTACGAGAGACTTTTGAGCTACCAGTACCAAGGGTTGATGTTTGGCTGCTTCATTATTGTTAATGCTAGACGCCAGGTCTAGTGGAATTTTCTTAACCAAACCTGTTGAATGGCGCCTGATTTTTGATGCCGTGAGTAGGGATTGACCCACGTAGGTAGGGTCTGTTTTCGCCCGACGGTCTACCGAATTTGTTAAAGACAAGTGAGGTGTTACTGGCTGATTGGGGTTCAGGGGAAGCGGATTCCGCAGCCTACCGTTGCTTATTAGCCGCTATGATTCAGTGGTGCATACGCGCTTCCATTGAAGTAATTTTATCGTTTCTCCACTGTTCTGTTTCTGCGGTTAACCTGTCGCACCACTGAATTAGGATGAGCAACGCTTAACGAATGGGATGTCGGAGCATGCAGTACGGAACCAAAGAGCACATTGGGAAATATTTGTTAACTTACATGTTATTGGGCACATGTGCACATTTCGTATGATACCATTACAAAAGGTACGAGCAAGCCAGACCGAGTTTAACCACTCGATAACATTCACCTATCCTGCAGGCGCCTTTTGCTTGAAACCTTTTCGGATTCCCATTTCTGTTATTCAACGTGGTGTCGTTACCTGAGCTAGTGGGTTGGTTGGCGTTCTATACTTAACCAGATTTGCGAGCGGCGCGTATCCGTCAGAGGAGCGCCAATGTTGCAAGGTCAACTTTTGATAGATACCACTTTAGCATGTAAAGGGTAGTTAGTAGCAAGCAAGTGTAAATTTAAAACAACCCAATCTTTAGGGTAGCAAAATTTATTTAAGGTTGTGATATCAACAAGTACTTTGCGCTATTTAAAGTTGTTTAAGTGCTATCTTCTAACTACGCGAAACTTTCTTATTTTGTGTCGGTGTTGGTTAACCCTTAAGGAAAAAACGTAAAGCAAAAAACATTAATATGTTGTATGCACACATTTATAGTGTTATTCTGTAAAACGGGTAAGTATGTGAAAACTTGGATATCGTTGGCCTTGACGTAACTTTGGTAATTTTCATGAAAGTATGCAACCACCGCGTGACATCTTTAAATCAGTAAGTGATGTGACTTGCAGTAATTGTAGTTTCTGCAAATATCGTGAAACATTTCGTAAAATGCAAATATATATGTTTGTTGGTTCTTGTAATGGTACTATTTGTAACATAACAATGGGTTGCTGAAAAAATGAAATAATAGGTTAAACCCCGATTGCCGGAGCGTGCAAATTAATGCAAATCATTACTTTAATCAACAGATATTTTTTAAGTACTGCAGGTTACCGTTGTAGTGGCTCGATTAATAATTTCAGCTGTAAGTGTACTTTTATAGTTGGCTGTACATGCGTTTGTCAATTCTAATGCTTCCTGCCAAACACCAATTTTTGAATGCACCCAGGTGCAAAACAGAATATATAATTTACTCAATGGATTACTGTGCTGCCATTTTAGCCACATTCGGTCGCACATCCTCTTCCCCCAAAGGCTGCATTCCACTTTATTACCTGTGCAGTAGGACAACAGCATTAGACCTTTGGTGTATACGTGCAAGGCTGCGATTTCTTAGCAACTTCTATAGGATGGCCAGAATGAGTAAAGCAAAACGGATCAAATGAATTGTGGTGAAGAAGTGGAAAGTGCTTTCGTTAAATTAACGTAATGTACATATTTAGGCCTACATAAATTATCCAACTTCGATTATAGGTATGTTGGTCAGTGCACACCTTTATTTTTCTAGTTGATCTGTGTTATACACAACTTTATTTTGCGAAGCTGTGAATTTAAACAAACCTCAAGTCGGATTTACACAAATCACATTTGGGAGCAGATGCATCGAGATCCGTGACAGCGCTCTATTGTTGGCAATCTCGAAGGGAGAATAATGTTCTCGCTGCAAACTAGCGGGCTGTATTTTCTGGCAGCTCTACTGAGGTGGTCTCATTACTGAAAGCGTAACTGGAACAAAATAAATAAATGGAATACTCAAGTGCCGAATTGTGTAGTACTCGTCGGTCGCGGCGCTAAAGAGTATAAGACTAGAGATAAGTTTCATAGACCGTGCCGCTTTGTGCAGTCAAATTAGAAGGGACATATTGGCTGCAACATTTGAAATGTTTGCTTCAAATGAACACATCGTCGGAGTAGTCAACAAATGATAGAAGGAAGCACAGTGAGGTACAATATTGATTTTAAAGTATATGACATTTGTAATAGTGAAAAATTACATCAGAGATGGCCCCTTCACAATAAGTAAACTAAATTTGACCTGAGGCTTCTTATTGAGTATTAAAATGCGAAATCTTACCAAATATTACTGATGTTCTGTATCTCTTTAACATTCTGTATGTAGGACACAACAATGCTGCAAGAGAGCATGTAATAGTATTTAACATAATTCCATTTTATGGAGCGGAATTCTAAGGACGAACTTTTAGGAATATCATCTTATATACATCCTTTATTTGTGCCTAGTTCAGAGTGACTGCTGAATAAGATCAGAAGTTATCCGGCATTAGAATGCAGAATAAGGTGAACGTGGTGCAACCTATATAAGTGTAAGATGTTCAAAGTTTGAGATGAGTAGAGCAATACAAACTACTAAATTAAAAGAACAGCATACTTGATTGTATGTCCTGTTCGAGACTGGATTTACGTGTTTGGTTGTCACTTTAGTGCAACCTGTCCAAAAATAATTTTATAATTTAATCTGTCGTTTTAACTACGGCTATTGGCAATTCTTATATAAATAACTAGTACTAGTTTTAGCCACATTGCCACCCTTATGATTCAACTGTGGTTGCATGTAATCTATTTATGTATTAGGTACTCAGACGTTATTGTGTTATCCCAAAGTCTTCATTAATTAATTAATAGTTTTGCTAAACAATTAACAACCTTGTACCTCAATGGGGAGAAACGCAAATGTAATATATTGAGTGCATGCGCCCTCTGTCGAGCGCGTTTTCATGCTATCCATTCAGTCACATAACGCTCCGTCCATCATTGGCATCTGTGATGACGCTGTCCGGCTCATCAAAAGTGTAAACAGTCGCACTCTAGCTCCATCCCCGACCTCTACTAGGTGCTTGTAATGTAACGGTTTAGTCGCCCAGCAGGTATCTGGTTTGCATTTCTGCCCCCTCGATTTATTTCGGCCCTAGCACACCCAGGATACGGAAGCACTCGGAATCTTCGACCGGACGCGCACTATCCTTTTTTCTCTAGCGCTTTTTTCAAAGACAAACGGCTCTGGTTTATTGACGGTTGCTCTGGATCCGGTGTTTAGCGCTTGATATGCATAAAGTGATGAAGATATTTCGAGCGTGATTTCATCCTAGTGTAAACAGCAAGTATGCTCTATGTTCTGTTACTTGCAGTATGGTTTAGCATTGCCATCGAGAGTGCGCATTCACAATGAGTGCATGTTAAGGAACTTGCGGATGTCAGCACTTGCATGGAAGCTTTGCCGGAACGGCTCGTTGTGGCGGTAACAGGTACTATTTCCGCCGTAAGCGCAATTGATTACATGACGGTCGGCGAACTGAAGAAGACAAAGGGTATGCGAAGTTGTAACCTCACCCGCAAGTAATTGTGTAGGCATACTTTTAGATCTTTTGAGGTTGCAACTTTTAGTAGTTCGCCGCAATACATGTTTCTAGGCAAACGTCTTAGTAAAACAGCGTATTATCTTACTGCGCTATTTTCGGCTTTTACATTCTAAGTCGCTGGCAACTTCCTGCACAATGGTGCACCTACCTCGACACTGCCTCGAACGCTTTATTCGGGGTGGACGGTACCTACACGTTGGACTAAAAGTACTTTTACAAAGCATTTTCCCACAAACTAGAAATGCAGTACTTCAAAAGCTACGTTTGTACTCGCGGTGCAGTGGGTACATGGTGGAATGCACGTAAGGGATTAGGGGTAGCAGTACGATAATGGCGCATGAAGTTCCTGGGCTCTACACATGGAAATCTAGCAATAACTTGAGGGGACTTAAGGTGTTTGTGTGCGCATTTTTGCAGCCGTCGTAGAACCGCATTAAAATTGCCGGAAGTTGGTTAACTACGAAAGGAGGAATGCTGCTGCCGATTTTTGTCGAGCGCCCAAAGTTGCTGCTAAGTGGGACTTATTTCAAGCGCTTAAAACGAACTGCATTTTTCTTTACATAAGGTTAATTTACCAAGCCGAAGAGTGTATTTACACGCACCCATGCGGTGGCAGTCGAAATGCTTCACACGCAATGGAAACCGTTATATCCGAATGGATGTGCGCTGCTGCAATTTTTAAATAAGCGCTCGAGTTTAGGCTTAAAGAGAATTACACTCGGGCTTTTAGCAAGAAACATCGCATTTCCACAACTAACATCACTTTAGCGCGTCTAGGATGTTGTTTGTGCACAAATTGCCGTAGTCACGAAGTTTCCTTAAGGCTAACGGAAAGAAGTTGCAAATGAATGGGTCAATGGAGTTGACTTGTTGACGGATTTGCAGCAACATTTTCAAGTTGGGTCTAAATTGGGCCCGTACGATTGCCAGAAACCTGTACCAACAGGACTTATTTCGGGAGTCTATCAAGATTTTGTACTGGCAGTACTGAAGTACACTTTGAACTCACGTACGCTAATGTAAATGCTCCGCTAACTAACTATGACAACTTTGGATTTTACTATTACTCATGCCTTTCTTAAGTTACTTTCAATGACTGTGCATAAAGCGGTTAACTCTCATACGTCTATTCGGCTGTAGTCGCGCTTCCAATCCGCTGGTGAATGTTATAGCTACGGCATATATGCTCTGTTGCTGGGCAGGTACTGGTAGGATGTCAGAACATCCCAGATGAATCAGCTGTCATTGTACAATTTATAGCGTCTATGGATTAACAATTATATTATCCACTGTGTTTGCGCTGAGTATGGTGTGTTTGCTAGGTTTGGTCTAATAAGTAAAACTAGGACAACGAAACCGCAACAAAGTGACCGTGTGTTTGTAGTTATATATTTTACCAGAAAATAGGAATCGCATTTCCACCAATTCAGCCATCAAAGTTTCCTATCTGATTCATAGTAAACTACTTTATTGCGCTGATTTGGTTCAACAGTCCACACGGCTGCTGACATATAGAGCTACAGCTAAATTAGAAGCGTGAGAAGACGAATGTGAAAAATAGCACATCCTTAGTCAAGAAGGTAATAGTTACTGCCTACTAAGCTTACGTGGTTTAACACCCAAATAACATGAAATTTCCTGACTTTGTATTAAATTTCGTCATCCGCATTTGCATCATAATAAAGTAAGTGGTGGCAGTTGAAAGGCTTAATAGCTATGCACATTTGAGTTATAAAAGCATTTGCCCACGTTGGCCCTGAGCGTCTTATGTGATTGAGGATACAGCCATACATGTTTGGACTCACGGGGATCTCTGGCTTAACAAGTTAAACGGTAGTTGCTGCTTTTCGCATGCAGCACCTAGCGCATGCATGAACACGGGTTAACAAAAGTGCATAAGGATGTAGCTTCCCTCTTTCTGAGGTGAAAGTGAGTTTATTGCGACGACCACAGAAGTGAATATGATACCGTCATATTTCAGTTGCTGGTAATCCTAATGGACCAAAGTGTTAAGCTTCAGTATTCCTTAGTTATTAACTCGTCAAGCATAAAGATTTCATGAAAAATGATGTCTAGAATCGGTTTTAATGAATAGCCCTGCTACAAAACGTTTAACAGCTCATAAAAGTGTTTCCCCTATAATGCTTAAAATGAGAGCAATTAAATTAATGAAAGCAAAAATGTTTGTTAGAAGCGAGGGTATTATTCCCACCGGTATACAACAAACCTAATCCTGCTTGACACACAGAATATAGATACAGAGCGATTTTTCCGGTGCATTATAATCAAAACAGCCATTAAATAAAAAAATAAATGAATGAATAGTTTATTCTCGACTATGTGAGGCACGCCCATGGAGGCATGATCAGATGCATCGGCGCGGTGTTTGGGTATACGATCGTAACTTGCAAGCCGTTGCATGTACGTCCGAAATCACACATACATTGCCAACCCGTGACCATATGCGAGTTAATGTAATCTGCTAATGCCAGGAAAGGAGCTGACTCTGTACGCTTTTATGTCACTAATTTTGATATTCCGGGAAATTACTTTGCTCCATGGAACCAGTGATTTCACCATCGGCTAGATGCCGTAAACGGACACCTACACAGCCTGCATAAAATAGTTTGCAGCAAGTTAGCTAAACTCACTATAGTGCATTGGTCTGTCTCACAATGCTCTAAGACACCATCGTATGCAAACATGTTTCCAATGCTCAACTTTCTTTAGTTAAAATCGCAAGCGTTCTATTCTTTGCGGATAAAGCAGAATTTATCGATATTATGCAAGACGAGGACCACATCAAAATACAGGACTGCTTTGAAAATACATGCAAACATGCACCCCAGAAAATACTCTGTTTACCCAGTAACTTACAAAACGTCATGCATTAGCTACTAAGTTTGTTAGAGAAAACCAACGTGGGCAAAATCGGTTTTGCCCCACCCCCGGGAAATGAACCTCGTGGCAACTTACAAGATGGTAAACCGTTGCCCTACTGAGCCAAGAAAGCCATTTGAAGAACTGCTTAACACAACGGCTGGTTGCTTCGATTATAAGAGTTTTTCCTAAATTCGATAAATGCACACAAGGTTAAGATTGCGCCAAAATACTACAGTGAAAAGTTAAACGCGTTTAAACCTGCATCTAATATTTTACTGCCTGCAATTTACTCAAAATTAGGCATCACTTTACAAGCACTTGCTTAACAGGAGTTGTGAAATGATTTCATATTTTGCTCGAATTACTCATATATTTCGCCATGTTTGTTCCTTCCTTAACATTGTAAAATAACTCTAATATTTCTACTGCCTAGCCTTAAATAGTTCCTCTTGTAATCTTAAGAAATCTGGTGACGCTTCGGCTTAATTTGGATCTCTCTACAAGGCCCGAGTTTGAAGTTTTAATCATCTGCATTATTCTTCCATTTGTGTGCAACTTGTCAGCGATTCGTATTACTATCCACATTCTGCTAACAACTGTGCTCTGCATCTACTGTATACGGTTACTGTACGGTTATCTGATCATGCCTCCATGGGCGCGCCTCGCATAGTCAAAAATAAAGTATTTATTTATTTATTTTTTTATTTATAATCCAATTTAAGCTAACGTTTTTACTTTTTTGGAAAGCATTATCCCATACCGTGCGAAATACGAACAAATTTCAAATGTGGGTACGCCAGTATCTTACGAATACCTAAGAATATATTGACACACATCTACGACCAGAATATTACACGATCACATAATGTTCATAGATACAGACTTCTTACGAAGGGTCAAAAAAAGTATATGGAACACATTGACCTAGTCAGATATATTGTTGCCATTTGCCCCAATCCAGTAAAGCTTTTCATCTGCAAACATCAAGCGTGCCGAAAACACCTACACAAAAGTGGCAGGCAGGCTTGCTCCCTGGGACAAAGGTTTCTCTAACCTATTTTGATTGCTTTCACGGCAGCTTTTACTGTCTTTACGGTAATTAACGTAGGTGCATAGTTTACATCGATATTGTCTACGCATTCGCTTTGGGATTCTCGGGAAAATGCGAGTTTATTAATCAAAAAGTGTTTTGATCAAAAACATAAACATCAGTCAAATTCGATTCTGATTCGGAGTCTGGACGAATAATAGACGCTTTAAATCTAACATGCAACGTCAACCTCTATTAAGGAAACGAGGTGAGTTTAGCTTAGAGTATATATTATGCGAATACTATAGATTATCATAGTTAAATTGAAATACTCAAGTAAAGCATTAACTACATGTTAGACAAGTTACTGCCGCAATAACGTTAACGCATCAGACTCATTTTTCTAGCAGCTAGTGTTATGAGGATATGTCGGGAAATAAGCTGCTTTTTGCTCCCATTGTCTTAAGTAGTGGTCTGCTGCGGATTAGAACCATTTACTGCAAGAAGTATTTCTTTCACCTGCACGTACAGCTCCACTGTAGTTCCTTTCACACATTGTCCCATGTAGTTACACTAACATATAATGCACGGTGGTAATGAGCGACCGAATACACTAGGTTAAATGATAGATGTAAATCTGCCACCTGGCAGATGTCTGTGTCTGGGTGCGCAAAAATGAAGCAGAAATAAAAAAACTAAACGCTTGAACTATATTCCTGAGCACAGTGGTCAGTGAGTGGAAGACCCTCATATCATGGTTTTATGGCTTTCAGCTACTGAGTGTTCATCACGGATATGAAAACGCATCAAAATAGCCAGTTTTTGTGACCTCAACCCAACTCACGCGTGTGGTCAATCGTCGATAATGAAGAACCGGTTGATCGTAGTGTGCATACATCAGCTTTGTTATTCATTGAAGCTGGTGTCACCAGGTCAACAACCACTAAGATGGTGAACTTTGTGTGCTATATTGATACGCTGAGAAGTACGTGTAAACGTTTATCACTATCTGAGTTATACCTTGTAAAACAGTTGTACTAGTTATGGTAGAAGCAGCAACGTCTACTTTGCAGGACAAGCAGGGATATCAAACTTGGCGTTTTGGGAAAGGAAACTAACCACACGCATGATAAACCTAGTATTATAAGCCGAAGCTGGCCAAGTCTAATCCTTGGGGTCTACTTTGCAGGCTATTTGTCAAACCTCTTTGCAGAAATACCTTTCATTCGTTGCCAAGGCTCTCACGCTACCTGGAATTTCTATCCGTATGAACGAAAAAAGGATGCCCTGCCATTCTAAAGGACAAATCGTAATATATCGGAACGATGCGCGCCATAATTCATAATAAGTCAAAGGTATAAGTCAAGGTATAGGTTATCAATAGTGCTATAATTATCATGCTGCGCTAGTTGATACCATGCTGTTTAAGGTTATTTGGCTTGTTTGAATAAACTGGTAATAAGTGAACAATGATTTCAAGGTATTATGACCTGCACCACTTGTGCAAAATATGTCTAATGTGTTGACCACTAATAAATGTGTCAACCCTCATTTATTTTGACAGCTAAGTTAATGGTAAATCGGCCAGAGCAAATCAGATAGCTATTAACAGGTACAGTCAAAAGCAAAATTAGTTCCTTGATTCGCTGCGGCCACCAAAAGTTGTGGGGTGCGAACTGTTTTTACCAAATATAGTTTCAGATGCCAAGCTTGTTCTGGTGTGGACCACAAACTTGCTACGTAGCTCCATCCAGTGTGAAACATATTACTGACAGGACTACTTAAGCTAATTGCTGCTAACATGCAGCAAAAACATTAGATATACTTCAACGGAACGCTATGCAGCAGCACCTCTTCGTTACCACAGCCGTTACGCAAAGCCGACGTCAAGCACAGAGCACAGAACAACCAGTTGAAACGTCTTGCGGCATTTTGTTTTCTTGCGGTCACTATAGTGATGACATATGTTGTTTTTGGTAATCATGTTAGCAACGGCTATCCCCTGAAACTTTATTTATTTACATTGTGTCAAACGCTTGCTACTGAATAACGGAATAGCGGATACCTAAACGTTTTAGAGGTTCAGCTTAGTCTAACATCGAAGAATCAGCGCGACGGATAATACTCGGAAACTGAACTAGTTTTAAAAGCACGTCAAGCTTCGTGGTTTTGTTATAGTTAATTTGAAACCAAACCTCATCACTTGCCTAGCGGAGACAGCAACATTGATATCAATGGGAGATATGCTTACAGGTGTACAGAGCACTAAGCAAGGCTCGTCTTAGATAAAGTGATTCCAATAAAATATAGCTATAAACTCATGCATGTGCAAAATTGCATCTACTTGTGTCAAAAAGATATATCTGAGGACAACTAGTAACATGTCAAAAACAGCACAAGAGCTGCCTATAGTAAAAAGGTCGCGGTCTGAGCTGGACTGTGGAGGTGCAGGGTTATTTATTTTGTTGGATTTTAGTTTTAAAATCAAGAAGCATGACGCTTTCCAACATTCCTTGCATCATCGAGAATAAGCATGTATGCACGTGAACGCAACGCCAAAAAGACAGTTGCCGTGTGCTTCGGATGGGAGAGCGGATCACATTCCTCCTGCAATATTAATAGATGTGCGGAGAAGACACTTAATCAAGCCTTCGGTATACGTTGGTCACAGGCTTCTAGGATTATGGATAAAATGACCTCCACTTTTCCGGGCTTCCGCCAGCCTGCAACATAAACGTGATCATATGGGTTAGCAAAGTTGATTTGGTGATACACTAGTCCAAATTCCTGTGTACCTATGTGGCTCCTTGTAGACCCAAGAAAATTGGTTGCTTTTGTCTGATAACAAAGCACCAAAAGCGTCCTTTCCGCCACCTGTTGCTTACGTTTTATTACTCACACCTTAGTTTTCTATAAAACAATGTAATAGTCGAAACCCGTTTGTAGAATCAATTGATAACAGTAACGCTAGCGTAAATCATTCAATCTTATTTAAGCGGTATGGCCGAGTAGAACCTTAGCAATATGTCCTCCGCTTTCCACTATGCCAGTCGTGCAAAATGTGCATGTTTTCTACTTCCCGCCAAACAACAGTTATAAACGGCATCACGCGTTATTACTTAGGCAATGGTGGCATTAAAACCTCAATTTTTAAAGGCAGTAGCTGTTTTAAGCCTGCAAACTATCGCACACTTTGTGGGCCTCATGTAGCCTGGAAGGAGCAACTTCTTGACACTCCAGCCTTCATTTTCTTCTGACGACTGTCTTTTAATCGGCGCTCGTCTGTTGATTTATTCACTGAAACTGTAGGCATCCAGTAGTGGTCAAACTTCTTAATCATCTGGCTACACCAGCCTCTGATACATACTTTTCTTGAGCCACTATCTCTGCTTAGCAGCAGCTAGTCGCCATAGGTTCCATTTAACTTTGCGGATACCGGAGCTCGCTCCGTTCTTACCATGTTCATCTCTTTGATTGTTTGCGTCACAGCTCAGCTGTTTGTTGACCTATTCTGTGCTACCGTAGGATCCGCTAGTAGCTGGAGCCTTATTTCGAACTCTATTGCTGGCCATTTATCTCTCCTAGCGCGCCGTTATCCATCGTCTGTCTTACTTGCGTTTACTTGACATGTGGTCAAAAGTCTTAATGATATGGTTGAATCAGCCACTGATACATCCTTTTCTTTAGCCACTATCTCTGCTCTGCGGCAGCTGTTCGCTGTAGGCTCTATTCAACTTTGGGATTACTCCTTAGCTTGCTAGGCGTCAGTCCTTCTGTAGATTGTTTATTCTCCTGGTATGGTATTTTCACAGCTCAGCTGGTTTGCTGTCCGATCCTTTGACGCGGTTGTTATTCATTGGCACCTCGAATGATTAACCCAACAGGCACACTTGGCCACTGATACCCGGTCCATTATCGATATCTTCTGATCGTCTTACCTTCAACACTTAGTCTTCCTTTGATATCCATTTAATCTTAGCCAGCTTCTAAAATGCTCAGCTTGCCTATCTTCATATACCTATGTACATTGTAGTTATGGTGTCTTAGGTAATCCTTATCCCGTGGAGCATATATAAATACGGCCACATCGTCACTGTCTTTGGGTTTCCGATAACAACCAATCGTGACAACACACCCACTTTCTAGTCTCAGGTAGAATTCGAACATTGTCAGCTTAAACCTCATGAATATCTTACCGGAATCCTGCTCTTCATCCCTATGCACATGAAAGTATTCTACCCATCAGGCCATGCCTTCCGCATAAGTAAAAACATCTTTAGCGTAATATCTGTTACACCATGTACACTAGTTGTCTCAAATAAATGTCTTAATGTAGGATTTTGATCAAACGCTAGGTACATTGACTGTTCCTTTTCGGTCTTCTCTCGGCTTGTTCCTCTCTCCCTTTCCTCTGAGGTCGCGAACATCGGAGAGCTTCGGGATTGAACTGGGGAACTGCCTCCGTCTGGGATGGGACGAAATAACCAACAAGTACTTACCTGGACCATGGCCTCACTTCCACTCTAACTATTTGCACCCAACCACCGATGTCCAGTGAGGGTAGCTGGACACGAATTCTTTGCTCCCCGGCAAATATACATAATCAGAGATGACTTCATGTGGTTCTGCGAAGGATCAACACATCATATTCAATAAGAATGTTTAGTACCCGACCTACCAATGGACAGGACCCAGGAACGCAAAAGGTAACCAGTTATTGCATCAACCAGCGGAAAAAATGGGACGCAACCTGACTGCGAATAACCGAGCAAACAGACTTTTAACAAGAAACATAGCCAGTTACAATTTGTCATTCAATGGATTGGTGGCAGTGTTCCAGGACGTGGTGGGTTTTCGCCTGGCAAGCGTTCTCCCTACAAAAAGCCACAAATGTCCGTTTAACAACACTGCAACGTGGCGTATGTGACTCGCCACCGAATAAAGTCACAGCCCATAACTTTACACTGGCAGGTCAACTAGCGTCACAATTCTACATAGGATCGTTACACTGGGACTTCTACATCTGTACATACTGTTGTCGTTTTACATCCTACCATACGTTGCCCTTTTCCTTCCTTGTGTGCGGGCTCTTCCATTACCTTTCAATGGATCATTCAGGTTTCTCAATCTCTTATTAGCTGAGGTCCCGTATCTCATGACAGCCAACTTATTGTTTCGCATTTTCAACATTGTACAGTTCCAATCATGGATATATGAACAATTTTCTGCGTTACTGTTACAATTGCATTATAATGTTTGTACCGTTGTACATATCTGATCATGCCTCCATGAGCGTGCCTCGCATAGTCGAGAATAAAATATTTATTTATTTATTTATTTATGTCATGCGGAATAGTAACTGAGGTGTTTCCCACCTACAGCTGACGTGTAAAATAATGAAAACGGCTGTAAAATATAACACTGCGTGTTGGGGAATCCCAAACCCCTTGCACAACTACCGCCATTTCCGGGGTGCTACAAAGGTGACTGCCAGCATTATAAATGACATGTACCATGATACAAACCCGCTGTTTACAGATAACCAAGCGCTTTAAAAGACAGTACACACAAACCTCATGTGCGAAATATCATCCGCAGCATCTTACAATGCTACCAATAATGACTGAAGTGCCTAACCCGTACCTACCCATTCCCCTTCATCAGTCCTTGAACTTTGCAGGCTTGGGCTGGGCACAACTCACGGGAATACAGGGCGAAGCGGTTCTCTATCAACTGCACAGACTTAACAGGTTACTATTGCCTGGCATAAGTGACCTGCTTAGTGACTGCCCTGTGACCATGGCGGACCACATTTCGGACGTATTGCAAACCCACGACGTCGCTTTATGTCACTTACCAGACGGAGGCTTACAAAAGTGCTTTACAGCACACATCCATGGGCATTTGTTGCTCCCATAACCTGGCTTGGTGTCTTTTTTAACCACCAAGGTGGCTTCGCACACCGGAATTGAGACCAGCAAGTTGTGCACACCGTCGGTACATATACACATGAAGCGAAAACGGCAAAATACCACCGCCGCGTTCATACACGCCGACGTCAGCAGGCCAACTTGCGCCATGCACTTGTCCATAAGCAGAGTTTGCACTGACGATGTGCAAGGCAACATCTCTTTCATAGATTCCGCCGCCAGACTGTAGCTGTACGCCGTCCCATTTGATACAATGCGTAAAAAAGGAATACGCAAGTCCCGTTACATCTAATAACATATGGTGCCAACGTATAGAAATAAATAAATAAATCTTTTATTCTCAACAAGGTGCGGCACGCCTTTACAGACATGATCAGGTTGACATAAGGATGCATGATCAAGAATGCGCAAAAATCCGATATGTTTGCCATGGCAGTTTGTGTTTGTGTAAGGGGTGTGTATGTATGTCATTGTATGTATATGTGGATGTGGCTGTGTATTTTGTGCTGTTATTTGTGCTGCTCCAATCTTTAATGCTTGATATCGTCATCAATATACGAGCAGAAGATTGGTGTCCGTGGGTTAGATAGAATTAACCGGATAGCCACGGGGCAATGACTTTATTTTGCGGCGAGTCACGACCGCCACGTCACAGTGTTGTTAAGCAGACATTTGTGGGTTTTATGGGGAGAACGCTTGCCAGGCGAATTCCACCACGTCCTGGAACACTGCCGCCGAACAATTTGCTGGGACGGGTTAAACCCGAAGCATCCAGCTGACACCACGAGGAGGTTGTTCGGCTAGCCAGCCATAGTTCAACCGTTGCGTTGAATCGGCCAACAACACCTGACAGTACCGCGCAGCTGTGGATTCCATGCCAGATGGTGCGACAACCGCATATTTAACTGTGGTTCCTTTCATCACTACCCGACATGTGCCATTCTACTCCAGCAAATCGGTCACCTATCACACCTACCCCGCATGCTGCTTACCGTGACGTCTTGTCACCGACTTTATGTCGTCTATTTTGAATATTCGGCCATGCTTCTGGTTCATGTACCACCGAATCTCACAGGTACTTCTAAACACCGACATAAGGCTCACAATCGCTTGCTCCTCAGCTACCGTCAAGTGCCGATTCTGCGGATACAGCCACGGTGTACCCAAAGGGAAATCATGATCATGTTGCAGCTCCACCTCACCACACTCGAACTAATCACCCCACAATAATATGGAAGACCTTGTTTTGAAGCCCAGCATTCTATAACTATTTGGTCAAGTTAGGGCATTAACAATACCACACTAACCTTTACCACGAACGTTCCACCGAGTAATATGCACACACTGGTAATGCAGATATTGATATGGATACCCTTCTGGCAAATCATCTAGTTCCAAATCAAGTTCAGTTTAGCCAGGAACGGTAGAAAAATATCTGTGTGTGTTCCTTCTTTACTGTGTTGTTGAACCAGGATAGGGTTTGCCGGAGCCTTTTGGAACCGAGAGGAGCCAAAGAGATACACACGAATCACATCAAAGGCAACCAGTGAAAGCCCACGCGACCCGCAATAGCAGTTCCCGCTGTACCGGCCACGTGAATAAAAATTATGGCTAACAGAATGGAAACAACAACATAACAATAATGATAACCGTAGTAAGGAGGGAATGTGTGGGTAAGGCAGTAATAGTAATAAGTATGAGAAGCCAAAACAATGGATGTAAAACTTAAGAACCAAAAGGGAAGGTCTGAAGCCGCAAGCCAAGGGCGCCGATTCGACGTTAAAACAACACCGTTCGCGCCAATACTAGGTCGCTGTTTAATGCGATCCATGGTTTGACGAGCCTGTGTGAGAAAGGAAAGTCAGCTATAACGCAATCACATCTGGGCTTATGCAGCTTCAAAGGGTGACCACGAATAGCTGATATATGAGCCGGATGGAACAATTCAATTTGATCAGACCTAACCTTGTTGGTCAGTATGCCGTAGGTACGAAGCAGCTTTTGTTCTACAGCAATGGAACGGGTGTTTACCTGATCACCAGCTTGATCGACGAAGTTTGGATTAAGCATACCAGTGCCGACGTTACAACGAACGGCTTCTACGGATTTGCTAGTCACAGTGGCGCTACTAATTGCCCAAGGAAAGCAAAGCCTAAAGCTTCCGAAATAAACATTAGGTGTGGCGAAGGCAGCTGTGTAAAAGTTGTACCATTTGCAATAGATTGCAGAAACTGATGAAAGTACTTCTATTCGTGGTGTGCTCGCTTTACTCGCAGCCAGAAACCATAGCTTAACAGTACGGCTGTTTCTCTGATTGTGCACTGAGTATACGTCTCCTCCACTGGTCAGATGCTTAAGTGCGTGGGTGCAGAATACGGTAGGCTGACAAAGATTGTAGAGCAGGCGGCAGACGTGAAATTTGTCTCACATGAACCAGATAAATTAGTGACTTGAACTCGATGTTCAACCTCAAGCTCCAATCCAGCGCAAAGCAAGAGTAACGATCCACAGTTAGCCGCCCGACACTAGCGTCCTCTCATTAAGATGCTTTCGTCACACCTTCGTCAAAAAAAGCTCCCATCCCAATAAAAACTGTTAGAGCGCAGACAATCTACGCGGCCGTTGTTTCTACCCATGTGACGGAAGCACCTCTCATTCCAATCCCGCCCGCTGCCAAACGAGTTACTACTGTCCATATCACCATGGGACTCGAGACACCATCATTTGTCCAACCTACGGAAGCCGCAATGTTTCCCTTCACAAAGGAGAACGTAAAACACTACCCTAATTCCCCAACTGTTTTATGCACTAATATGATCGAATCCGGTGTGAAGTCCATAAAAGCTAAGAAACTAGACGACCAGAAACCCTGTGTCAACTAATAGAGATTCAAGCCAAGCCAGTATGTATGATGCGTATTGACCGTCATGCAAAAGCAGTACAACACGGTAAATCGCGCTAACTTCAGGTTACAAGTCAGTCAGCTAATGAAGCGGAGGCAGTTCACTTGGCAGCCACTGGACACCGTACCACCACCTGCGCTGTTCGAATATTTCCAGATGTACCCAGGAGCGCACGCTAGCAACGAAAACCAAATCCGGATGACTTCCGTAAACAAAAAGATGCAAAAGCTTTCCATGTTCGTGTGGTCTTTGAGCTCCAGTCTCTAAGTGAACTATAGGTAAAAGCGCACGACGGGGATAAATAACGTTTTGTTCCTGCATTATTCTCAAAAGGCAATCTGATCGCTAATTTGACATCAAGGTTACCGCCATCAACTAACTACAACCGGTGTGAATTCCCAGTGATGTAAGTAGCATTTCTTTCCGAACTGATGGCAAAACATGTGATAAAAATTGTTACCCAAAATGTTTAATACTCTGCTAACCGAAATACGTACAAAGGCAATATGCAAGTTTCCGCAGTGGGACGACGTAATCCTGAGCAAGCAACCTGCTAACACAATTATGTCAGCGTATAGCTCAGAACATATACAACGCCAAAACATGCGGACAATTCAAGGATGACAGGATGGTCACCCTATTGTTGGCGCTGAAAGTTCTACACATCAACCGCACGTTGCCCTATGGCCTGCGTCATCGGTCTAGGAAAATGCCGGTGGCATAGACTCTTAACCTAAACCAGCATCTACAAACACCTATTGAACACCGTTGCCCTTTCATGCTTGTATACAAATGCAAGGGTCTTTTCAGCAAGCTAACCGAACGTCGTAATAGTCGGGTCGCTATGCCTTGGGACCTGGTTATGGTCATGGAAATACTGCTGAACGAGATTACGGATGATGAGTTTGCACTGTCCGGCATGACTTCCAAACAAAGTCATCTACCTAGTGGAGGAGCAAAAGAACTCCTGCGTTATCGCACGGACCTGCATACTGATGCCAAGTACGACCTAGGAATGAAAGTCGTCGGTTCGCTTTGGTGTCGTATGCACCTAAGATTTGGTGATGTGCGTTTAGTGGCAATAGTTTATTGCCGCCTGGTGTGCACCTTAGAAATGGAGCAATACTTTGCCTCTGCCATGAAATGACTCCTGATACCACCAAGCAATCACGTTTTTCCGATGGGGATTTCAACATGCACGACATCGTAGTTCCAGCATCGTACAGCGAACAGTTCAAGGCGGATTTGCACAAGGTGATCGCGGTTGTAGCTCTGTGCAACCAGGTCACCGCACCCACGCGATTTCGAACAGGAGGTACATCCTCATTTTTGAACCTTGTGCTCTCCAATAAAGAACTCAGGGTCAAAGCCCTGACCATAGAGGCATTATTGGCCATAGCGCTCACGCAACTGATTCCTTACATTTGTTACAAGGATAGATCAGAGAGAACAACGTGGGAACCTAAGTTGCTATACATTACGATATACTGTCCAAATGCGTTCAAAAAATCGAGTGGTCCTTCCTGGCCGAGGAGTCTCCCGATATCGCCTGGATATACCTGGTCCCCCAATTCAACGTGATGCTAGCTAATGCGTCAGGAAGCAAAGTCTTTCGCCCAAAGAAAGTGAATTGGTTCCTGAAGAGCCGGACTAGCCTTTGCATGGATTGGAAGATACCTCCTGGCGCGCTTACAAAGTCCGTTTAAGTAACATGGCCTGGGATGCTTAAGAACTCAATGAAACCACTGCCTCAAGTTGGTCTGCAAAGACAAGTTCCAGCACCGACAGGTCCTTGCAACGAAGGGCTGTAGAAATCCCAAGTTGCTGTGCAGACACCACAACTGGCTCTAAGCAGCGCCGCTCAGGGTCTGTTTTACGTGCAACAGACGACTTTGTGCAAACAGCACAAGATGTATCCAGTGTGCTTCGCCAGAACTTCATCCACACTTTCCGGGGTAAATCATAATCTCCTCCGCTATCTCCGCTTTTCTCAGCTTGCTCAGACCTTAACAGGAGAACGCTTAGGGTTCACAACCAGTACTTTGGTTCAAAAACCTACCTGCAAAGCAGCAGGTCGGACACTGGAATACAAGGAGTCCGATTTAAGGAATGAGGCCAGGAGACTGAGTTGGTCTAGCATCCAACAATTGAGCAGTCTGGTATGATTGGTTCTGAAGGGGTTACAAAACACCACCCAGCATAGCTTAGTTGAAGGTTGAGTCGAAAACCAGCCCACCATGGTCAGGTGCAGCCTCATTATGATATTTTTATCAAGTAAAGGTAGCTGGCATCAAAACCAGGACCAATGCTGTAATATTCGTAAATGTTAATTGTAAGCTAATAAATTACGATGGGCGACGCTTGGCATCACGGTTAATGATAGATAGTGCAAATTATTTTGAAATGCACGTTGTGTGGATGGAATGCGGCACGGAATAACAATGTCCTTGCGATTCCCATTGAAGTGAACCTTGTTATTTCCATCACGATTGTCCTAGCTATGGCAGAATCTATTCAGCTACTGTTGGCCAGAAAATACTATACTCGTATGACTCGCTTAGACGAACATAGCAGGCATGAAATCAAGAGAATTAGGACTTGATTTATGACTACTACCCGTTAGCCTACAAGTTTGGAAGCTCAACATTTGCCATCAAGAGAATTAATGGGCATAAAATTAATGTTCAAGTACTCACTGTGTGGAAGGACTCCGACATGCAATCCAAATGTTGACCGCGATTCTCGTTGTCGGAAATCTTGATCTTTCGTAGATTCGTGGCATCGGAGCTGATTTTCTTGTATGTTCACGTTCTATCTACGTAAGAAACAATACGTTACGCCTTTTGAATACTTGTCCATAAAAAATAGGAATTTACTGTGTTACACTTAGTTAAAATATGCGAAGTTATTAGGTTATACGAGATTCCTTATGCTGATGTTGAATTCGCATACACGATGCTCCGTCAATGCCGTTATGCTAGACCGATATGCAATTAAAATGGTTTCAAATTTATAGAAATTATTTTACTTGTTTGATTTGTTCATTACACTTATTCTGCTGCATACTATGTATCTGTTTTGCCTGCTTGTTTTCCTTTGCATTCCATGTTGGCCATTTGATATCCCGCTGTCACTGCGCTTGATGTGAATGTTGACAAATTTCAACAAGTCTAGCAACCTCGATCTCGATCACTGGCTTCAGGAGACTGTGCGTTGTCCCAGAGAGACGGAATGTATGATCCCGTTTGCTTTGCTAATTTAAAAGAGTGGTTCCTTCCGGTTTTGAGCGACACACGTTCCATCCATTGTCTTGGGTACGTCTGATACACATGAGTCCCAACACAACCAACACTTAGCTCCGACGATTTTTATGTTTTTAGTTGCAAACTTAACGGAGGTTCAATTATCATATACAATTTAATTACCCGTCAGAGAAAAAAAAATTTGGTAGGATTTCTGTCATTTTTATGAACAGTAGGCGAATGTTTTTAAATCATTATATGGTCCGTCTGTAGTGGCTTATGCATTATGCATTTCAACACACATAGCCCGTATTCTAGTCATCGTGCTCGTACTTACCAATTCTATCCAGGATATTGTCTAAGCAATAATTTAATGGGAAATATCGGTGAGACAGGAGGAAGATAGAGATAAAATAACTAAGAATCAGGAGTACAAAAGATGGGATGCAGAATAAGTAAGGGCATGAAAGCACAAGTGCAGTAATAGGGTCGATCCTTGAAAGCGTTTCGCAGGGAATTGTTTCCATGAGGGAGAGACCCGAAAGAGTATTCACAAAAACGTCTTGCCCCAGCTAGTCATTTATTAGGGGGTTTAAAAGCACGTCGGCCACTACCAATGTTTCTAAACAATAAAGCAAACGTTGTGTTTAGTGACCCAGTTAAGCAAACCAGTGAGCCATTTCGTGGTTCGCAAAATTTTTGCGTGATTGCATCCGTCAAAAAGTGTAGGCTAAGCATTTCGAAGGAAGCTATAAATATCGCATCATGGTCACGTAATAACGCTTCGAAAGCAGTCTTTGTGTCCACATTTTAACCAGTTGTCACAATGTGCGAAGTGAAATATGACGAAGAAATCCAATTCAGTCTGGATAGCCTTCAAGTTTGCCGCGTCACCATTTGCTCCACCCACTTTGGTAAGAGTTCAGCCATTCTCTCAGTCAAATGACGGTAAATCCTGCCTAAAGAAACGCCACTGCCATTGCAGCTGAACTGAAAAACAATATGAGAGGCAGAATTAGCTGAAGAGTAGCTCTGACGTACATGAAGAAAACGTTTCCGAGCAGTGCGCATTAGCGCAACTGGTCGGTCGTGGTCGTGGGCGTTATTGCGAACCTGAGCTTGTGCCGGATGTCATTTCCACATGTTCCGAGTTGAAGGGCATAAGCAGATAAGCTGCTTTTTCTCCGGCGTTAGCACTGGCAGTTTCCTTTTGCGTGAAGTTTAGACGATCCTTTGGATAAATTATTCAGGATAACTCTTTGACAACAAGTCCTATGCTGAAACATTTCCTCAGCTTCTTGCGTATCAGAGCTGCAAAGTTTGCTTGAACCTAGAACAGCGTTTTCCCTAGGTCACGTTTTTACCCAACCGGAACCAATCTGAAAAAGTGTAGGTATGCCACTCCAGGGTGCCTAGCGGTAAACAGTGCGCTGCAATGAAAATTCGTTCCGCCTCTAAAGGACGATGTCCAAAAATGCCAGAGAACCGTGATTCCTCTCGTAGCAGACGGATAAGTTAAGGTAATTGAAAAAAGAGTGGTTACAGTTTGATCTAGCCAAATAAGATACCTGCCGATTCCGGTCCCAGAGGGCTGCTCATGGCGGCGACGTCGATCTGATTGTATGCTGTCCCAAAAAAACCCATTTTCTCCCTAAAACAGTAAAGTCATATCTCGCAAAATTTTCACACGGATATCCACGTAAACGTTTAGGCTCAGTAAGAAATAACACATATTCTCAAGAACTCCATAAACTGACGCGTTCTTGATTAAATTGACCACATCAATCGAGTACATTACGTCGGAACGCAGTGAGATTTGTTCTAGCGTCTTGGTTAGTGCAAAGAAACCAATCAAGTAGTGCGTATTTATTTCTGCGTAGTACCTGCACCTTTCCATTTTATTCCGGTTGCATACAAATGCAAAATAGAAAGAAGTTTGTTGTGACTGCCAAGAAAACTTGTAATAAAGACCACTGGAAGCTGAAGAAACGTTTCTGCCTAGGAACTTGTTGTCAAAGAGTTATCCTGAATAGCTCATCAAACGATCGCTTAACTTTACCCGAAAGGAAACTATCGGTGCTAACGCCGGAGAAAAAGCAGCATATCTGTTTATTCCCTTTAAAGCAGACCATGTGGAAATGACATGCGCACAAGTTCAGCACCGCACTAACGCGGAAGACCACGACCGCCCAGTTGCGCATAATGCACACCATTCGGAAAATTGTTATTCATGACCGTCAGAGCTACTCTTCAACTAGTTCGGCCTCTCATTTGGTTTGGCAGTTTACCTGCGGTTGAAATGACGTTTTCGTAGGCAGGACTAACCGTTAGTTGGCTGAGAGAGAGAGTAGCTGAACTGTGGCCAATGTGGGTGGAGCAAATGAGGACGCCACAAGCCGGTGTGGTGTACCATTGAACCGGATTTTCTCATCATTTATCACCATGCACATTGTGACAGCTGGGCAAAATGTGGATCCGAAGACTGCGTTCGAAGTGTTATTACGTGACCGGAATCCGATATATTTGGCAATTAATGCAGCGTTGCTGATTGGGCCTATTAACCTGCGATATGTGAAAGAAACCCTTGAGGCAATCAAACAGATTGCTTTAATGTTGATTTTGATATTTTGATTAGCGCGTCAATTTTTCCATGTGTATATTTTGTGCATGGTTCTACTTCTATTGTGTATGCGGCTGGGAAGAACAAGCGTAATGCTTACATGTTGCAAGTTTTGTGTTCTTCCTGCTTTCATAAATTGGCTGAAGTGGACCCAAGGTTTTACGCTTCTCTATAGATGGCTTCCCGTTATCGTTGCGAGAACATTAGACCGATTGTCGTCGCTGCGTTGTAAGCTGGCTGTAGATCGCACGATGATACGCTTTCTTGAACGATATATCTGATAAGGCTGCTTTTCATCACTGTTTGCTAAGTCAGTGCCAAATAAATAGTTGCCTGTAAATAGTACTAATTTGATCAGGATCGCTTCGACATACACCGAAGCCTGTGTTGAACATGAACGGAAGACCCTAGACACAGAGAGACAATTTGCTGACACACTCAATGAGGTAACCTTTATTTACCGCATAAAATTTGAGACTTTACCTGCAAAAGTTCTCCGTGGTACGCGAATGTAAAAAGTTAGAAGCCTACAGGGTTTGTTTACAAAGGCTACACATGCTTTCTTCCCTGTTGAGTGCTCTAAGCACTATATAGTCGATCATCTACTCAGTTCACCCGCCCGCAGTTGGAAGCACTTTTCCCTGGAATGATATATGGGTTGCCACCAAAGATGATAGACAGGCTCAGCTTGTGGGGTCAGTTTGAACATCTGTATGACCAGCTCAGTGATCTCTCGCCAACATGCATAGAAGATACTGGCTGCTTTCGGACAAAATTGGTGCATATCGCGAACCAATCCCTTAATACTTCAATAAGCTAGAGTTGTTGCCTAAAGACTGCACATTATGCCGCGATCAGTGAGTCAAAATAAATGTCACACGTAATCTTCGTGCAGCCAGGCAAATGATCAGGCATTGTATTAATGGACAAAGATGACTAGGTTTCAGAACTAGAGTCTATCTTGGGGGAAAGACGTGAGTTCCTGATAAACGCAACACCAGAGAATAACATCTTGGTGGGGAAGCAGGTTGCCAGAAAATCCAAAATCATTTAGCTACACCGATATATCACTGAGTCGCAGTACAGGCAGTTGAAAGGGACTGGGACGCAGACACCGAGAACGAGGGGCGCGCCTGGGATGTACAAGCCAGGTAGCCCATAGCGTCAATTATGCGCATGAACCACTCGCAATATCACAAAGTTAAACGGTGGCTGGCAAAACTCTTAGATCCTGTGCGTAAACACTTAAATACGCACCGTTAGAAAGATACATTTTAACTAGCGGAGAAGCTAGAACAAATCTCACTGAGTTTGGACGTAATGTATTCGATTGATGTGGACTATCTATTCAAAAACGTGTCATTTTAAGGAAAACTTGAAAATATGTGTCATTACATCCTGAGCCAAAATGTTTACGTGGATCTCCGTGTGGAAGAGTTGCGAGATATGACTGTACTGTTTAGGGAGCAAATAGGTTTTGTTTTTGATGGAACAGCATACAAGCAGATCAACGGAGTCGTCATGGCAGCCATCTGGGACCGGTCTTGGCAGATATCTTTCTCGGAGTGATCGAAAGGCAAGTCGCTGTCAATATTAGGTGATGTAATTTAAGGCAAGTTTCATGTAGGTGGCATTCTGGTCTTCACCAACAGCGAACATTTTGCTCGCCTGTTAACCACTCTAATTTCGATTAACCCCAACTTATCCGTCTCCCACGAGATGAAAACATGGTTCCCTGGCATTTTTGGACAAGGTAATTAAGAGGCGGGATGAAGGTAAATTGCAGCGCACCGTTTACCACAAGGCACCATGGAGTGGGCAGTACCCTCACCTTTTCAGATTTGCTCCGGCAGCGTATTAAAGTGACCTAGTGAAAAGGCCGTTCTATGCGCAAGAGAAATTTGTAGCTCAAACTCGCTGGAAGCTGAAACGATGTTTCTGCATAGGACCTTGTTGTCAAAGAGTTATCCTGAATAGCTCATCAAACGATCGTTAAACTTCACCCGAAAGGAAGTTATCGGTGCTAGGGCCGGAGCAAAAGCAGCTTATCTGTTTATGCACTTCAACGCAGATCATGTGGAAATGAAATGCGCACAAGTTCAGCACCGCACTAACGCGGAAGACCACGACCGCCCAGTTGCGCATAATGCACACCATTCGGAAAATTGTTATTCATGACCGTCAGAGCTACTCTTCAACTAGTTCGGCCTCTCATTTGGTTTGGCAGTTTACCTGCGGTTGAAATGACGTTTTCGTAGGCAGGACTAACCGTTAGTTGGCTGAGAGAGAGAGTAGCTGAACTGTGGCCAATGTGGGTGGAGCAAATGAGGACGCCACAAGCCGGTGTGGCGTCCCATTGAACCGGATTTGCTCATCATTTATCACCAAGCACATTGTGACAACTGGGCAAAACGTGGATCCGAGGACAGCGTTCGAAATGTTATTACGTGACCGGAATCCGATATATTTGGCAAATAATGCAGCGTTGCTAATTAGTGCCTATGAACCTGCGATAGACGCACCGAATCCGTTGAAACATTTAACTGTTTTGCCTTGGTTTATTCAGCATTTCATTTTTAATAATTTTTGTGTATGTAAATTTGTTTTATTCACCAGTTTGTTGTTTGCCTTGCTATGCCTATTGCCACGTATTTTCAAAGCATTACCTCAGGAGATTAACCCGGTGGTGGCTGACTGACTAACAGAAAAATAATAGGTAGTGTTTCGAATCTGAATTAGATATATCGAGGAAACATATAGCCCAAGACTGCGTAAGGCAACATTTTGTGTTTCGCTTGGAATGTGTGTGATAAATTGTGCTAATTTTAGAATAAAACTTGGATTCTTGAAAAAGTTAGTTACTTATTATACGCACTATTTGATGCGATTTATTCAGCTTTAATTTGACAGTAGAATATCTTCCATTATATGAAATATATTTACAGCAAGTACTGCAATTTTTGTTTCTATGCTTACAATAGGGACATCACTGTTGGTATTACCGGGCACACTCTTAAGATATGATGTAGTGTGGAAGCTGGATTATAGGACAATAATTGTTTAGAGTTGACGAAATAACAAATCTGTAAGCACGTGAAGACCGAATGTTTGCATTACGTTCTGCTTAGTGCGAAAAGTTTCCAGGTTTATTTTATCTTTGGTTAGGTTCTCGTTTGCCCATGCTGTCAACGGTCGCTGGTTCCATATGTGAGTATACCTTAACAGGACTACACTAGAGAGGAACGTTTAATTTCCCTCTTTTACGGTTGTTGAGTAAATCCTACTTCTTTTGAGATAGGTTGAAGAATTTGGCAGATTACAATCTATTATTGTGGTGTACACCAGGTAATATACACGGTTGTAAAACAGAACTAGATTAGTAATCAATCTGGCACTGCAAGAGAACTACTGACCCAGTTGCCCAAATACCATTGGTTGTGATACCTCAGAAGCAAAGGAGAGAAACCGAGAAATTGAAGCAAAGGCCGGCTGAAGTATGTCACCTTACTATGGCTCTCAATGCAGCCAGTAAGTAAGCACCAAAAATAACACGCGCTTAACAATTTGATCTCGCCAAAAGTTATTTGATGTACTGCTCTAACAATACTTGAACACAATGTTATTAAAGCGGACAAGCCAGACTTCGAAAATGGTAGCAACATAAATTACACAGTGGAAATTTACACTGTTGTCAACAAAGAATGACCAAGTACAAAAGTATAACGCTTCAAATATTTTCTACCCCTTGGAGGATTTAGATAGAACAATGATAGAAATGCTTCGTATGATAAAAATGTTTCAGCGAAGTGGCCGCTTAATACGTACAGGATAAAAATGCATGACTTGCTAGTGTCCAATGTGTTGGAAAATTCATAATCATCTATAGGAATTTCCTTTGATATTTTAGATTTTAGGAAGCATGCTTCACGATGTTGCAACTGCAAAAAAACAGCCGACCAAATTTCAAAACATCCCACGCTTGAGTCCGCAGACACATACTTTTCCTTTTGTTTGCTAGGCTCTCAGGCAATAGTCGCAATTAATACCTCACCGAGAATTTCGTACCAGGCCTCAAGCGCTTCCCTTCCTAGGGACCTATTTTAATATGCGGTCTGTTAAAAATTCCGCTAGGTTTGGTGTCCGGGTTGTACGTTGTTTAAATTTTGTTATAGTTGAGATCAGAACGATATGATAAATCCTTGAATATTCCTTTTACGTGTTGTCGTGAACTCAAGGATTGATTGGTCTGTTTGAGAAATTGAGGAAATTAAAAAAACTGGGTTTCACACCCTGCCCATTTTTCTCCGAGATTTTTTATGCTACATCGGCCAATCACTTTGTTTTATTCTCTGTAACTGGTTAATCCATTATCAAAAGGCTGCTGACCAGAACACTTGATCCTTTTATCTGGTTAAGAGAAAAAAAGCATCCTCACAACGCATTCACTTTTTCTTGCACATTTCTTGTCGCCAAATTGGAGATATGTCCCGTTTGCGGAGTCTAAACAAATTGGTTTAGCTCGTTTGGCAAACACAGTATCACGACTAACACACTTAGAATCCTACATTCATACGCATCCCCATGGAGGACAGGTTTTGTCGCGATTACCTTATATTGCCACCAACAGATTTACTAAATCTCACTGGTAATTGAACAACTGTGTTTCATGCTTTTTATTTCGGCAAATACATCATGATACTCCATTAAACGAGATTTTCCGTAGGCATTACCTGGACAACTTTAAAGTGCTTCAATAGAGTTCGAATAAATGGGGTTGGTTCCCTTAATTTCTGTAAGAACACATGGATATTCTGTTTACCTGCAGCTATTCTGCAGGCCTTTCATCGAGTTTCATCTGACTCTGCAGACATTACGCCTTCTGATGACTTGCACTCAAAGAAATGCTGATTCTTAATGCGGACAAAGTACTTTTTTATTAGGTCGCGTTTGGACCACAACCTTCTTCAAATTCATTCCATTGTTTGGTAATATTAAACAAGGTTTATCTTTAAACTGAGGAATCAATGCTTCGCTGAGGTGAACGAATTCAACTCAAGGATAAACTGCAATCACCACCACTTTGAAACTTCTAGTGTGAAACGCTGGATACCAAGTCTGCACTATTCGGGAAAGTGTACAACCGCAGAAGGAGCCAAACTTCATAACCACGATGATTTTCTTCACCTGCACAATTACTTATCCACTCTCCAGCCACTTCTTTATCTTCGACTGACTTTAACGAGTAATGCTGAATCTTTACTAAGAAATTCGCTCACCCGACGTAAGAATCTGGGCCCCATTTGGCTGTGAATAAACGGGGGAAAGTCGCACTGTATGCTGCATTGCCAGTTACGCGTTGTAGTTTATGCGGATCGACGGCAGTGTTCCACAACGAGGTGGGTCTTTAGCTGGCAATCCTTTTCCCTATAAAAGCCGCTAAAGCCAGTATAACAACACATTGACTTGGCGAATTTGACTAGCCACTGAATAAAGTCATTGCATAATATTTTGCACTGATTGAGTCATCCGGCTTTTACATGCAACCTGTGCAATCCCTTCTTGTTTTGTCGCATGCGACCGACTATGCGTTGAACCAAGCCTTAATTGAGCCCCAATCATTCCTAACGTTTAATAATACCCTGGTGAACTGAAATTTTACTTAGACTGCTTTGTTCGTGTTACCATGGACTAGACTGGACGGATGAAAATAGAAATCCGATAACTGCAGTACGCAGAGGAAATGCCGTCGACTAGACAATGGTTTTATACATTAAATGTAATTGAATTAGTTTCAGTTCAGTGTTCAACTTATATGCATTTGCTCATCTTGTAACCTACGTGCTATCAGCACTCGACAGAAAAACCAACTGACGCAGTTTGGCCTCCAAGATTACAGCAAAATATTTTGTTTTTGTTAACTCTGCACTGGCGTTACAGGATTTCCACACTCCTGTTCAAATGCTACTTGCTTACTACATTATCAAGCGTTCACATTTTACTATTTCATAGGAAAGTACTTTTCATTATTCGCCGCAATTTCTGAAACTCAACAGTGAGCCGGTTATCCCCATTTCTATGTTGGACATATATAGCTCAGTTTGGGTTACGAAGAAAACCATGCTGTTCAAGTGTGTTGATGACGTGAACTTCTGTTTACACAACCACAGAACGGCCAAACTGCTATAAGTTTGGACAACATCCCTGCTTGCTCCAAAACCACCATTTCACTTAACGCGTCAGTGTGTAAATATGATTGTATTCGCTGTTGAAGGAAAATTGTTATCAGAAGCTGCATACGCACGATCGTATTGAGATTCATTGAGATATCATGGAGTTTCACTGAGTTGTGTTCTGACGTCTTCTCATCTCGGTCAAGTAACATTCACCAAGTTTAGAATACCATCGTTCTGTCACTCCACTTATGTTTTCATCCGTTCATCGTTCCGTGAATATACAGACTTACTGCTCAAAAGCATTGCAAAGTGAGCGACAAGGCATCGTAGTGTTGGGCTTAACACACTGGCGATATGCAAACCGTTAAGGGGTACTTTTATTGCACAAGTTACTAAGCCACATTCGTGCTTCATAAATATAATTATATGTGATAGCTTAATGCCCAATTGCAATCATAAATTCCGCTGATTTAAATGTAGCATGACCGCGGTGCTAAGCCTATATGAACAAACAGGTCTTTGCCAGTTTTAGAATTAAACGAATTTAACTAGGAATAACTACTCTTATTTGCATTTAAGCGATTTTCTTTCGAAGAAACGATAAGCTTTTAGAACTGTAGATCCAATAAAACCAGAAAATTTAACTTGTTTCGGAAAACTAGTAGTTCGGTTTGATAATTCGTTTGTTCATTCGTTAGCTGAGCTGGGAAATTTATTTCCACACATTTCACCACCATACGAAGCAGCATTATCAGTGCGTTGAGTTGTGGAGATTGAATTTCGGTCGGGTTGAAGGCCGATCGGTGATGGGCATAAAGGTAACTCCCCAGAAAGTTCGGCTTCGATCTGCGTCCCATGATCTTGACCCATTTCCCCTGGAGGAACTTGTCGCGGCGAATTTATGACATACCTATCATTGGTACTTGTGCCTTTAGAAGAGTTCAATTTATATAACTTATTGAATAGTGTCGTTAACTTCTTTGTTTGAATGTTGCCCGACGTTCTATTGTAGCCTCAAGTCGTTGTCCAATAATTTTTAGATAACTAGACCGAGGTTTGTCCAGACATCGTTCATATTTCTTGAGTGGATTTTGAGCCTCAATGATCATCAGCCATAGCATACGCCTGCAAATTATCCAGCGGTAACCCAGGCTTGTGGATGATTAATCGAAGATTTATAGGTAATAATGCAAGGAGGAACGCTCCTTGTCTGGCGTTCCTGAAGAAATGCTATTGCTCTGCAGTGGCTTACGTTCAAGCGTAGTCTTCTCAACAACTAGAAGTGTGGAGCGTTGCAAGTCCATGATTATTTAAAACGTTTTGTAAAGGCGCCCCAATGACATCACTTATAGCAGTATTCGTCGCGGAGTTGTAAATGCTGAAATTGGTGGGGCATGTACTCTCACTCGTTAATATGAAACTGTGGATCCGAAATGTTGACGACATGTTTGTGAACATGAAACCCAGTCAGGTTACAGTCACACAGTACCTATTAAACAAAGCCATTGAAGACATCCAATTTACGAAAAAAATGAAGTATGTAAACCAGCTGTATTTCCGGGACGGATTAGTAAACATAACCATTTAGGGGAGAGGCTGCAAACATCAGTTTACCCAAAGTGCACACATACGGACTAAATTCTAAACAGTAACCAGTCGAAATGTCACCAAGTAAGCTGTGTGCTGACACTAGATTGTAGAGAGGAAACACACTGCATTACCGCGGATACAAAGCAATAATATGTGCATCAGCTATACAAATGTTTCTAACTGAACTGATTCCCGCAAAGCATCATTTGAACTACAACAAACCAAACCGACAGCCTGGACCTGCGACGGGGGAAGCGCTATTTTGCCTCATACGAAGAACATATCTGTAATGGCTGCAAGACTAAACAAACATCACTTCATGAGAACACACCAACTAACTGCCACGTTGATGAAAACGCTGTCAAAACCGAGGGCAAAACTAGAAGCTCATGGACCAAATAATGTTTTTTATTACCTAGATTTTAGTACTTGTGAACTTAACAATTTTGGGCCAACTGATAGTAAATTGGCAACAGGAATAGAATAGCACGAAAGCGCATGCAAAAGATAATATGCATCAGCGATCTTTTGAGCACACGTGGACAAGAAAGAACACAACTTCTATTGGGCCAAAGCAGAATTCCTGGCACGAGGGGCAACAAGAACAGAAAGGGAGTACTTAGAAGTGTGGTTCTCAACAAAGGACTCAGTCAACATGCATATCGACGTTAACCCAGTTTACCACCCCCACCGACGGAATACGTAGAGAAATTACAAACGCCGTTGAATAGGAAAAACCCGAGCGACAAATTCAGCCATGAGGAAACGCGTAGGGCTCACGGGACACAGATCGAAGCAGACACTTTAGAAAAGGCACCTGCACAACGATCACGGATCGAAAAGTTAATCAGCGGTTTATACCACACATCACAACGTACTGGTGATGCCGCCTGGCATAGTGGTGTAAGCTTTGCAAACAAATTCCCCAGTTCGGCATATGAATGAGCAATGAACCGGGAAATAATCAATGCGCGCGCTGTGGGAAATATTGGCTCAAGGGTTCTAACAGAGCCAGTTCACTCCGGAATCCAATGGGATTGCTAAGATTATGCCGAGCCTAACTTTTGCCTTATATATGAGGCTTCCCTCCTCAGTTTATTAATAGACTGAATGACTGGACGGTGTCTGCAGAAATACATAGCAGACAGAAATGCGGCACCATATTCTGTACAGCAGCCTATTGCCTCTAAAATACGTCAAAGCTTGTATGACAAAAGTCCAGACGGCGTTCTACTTCTCCGCTACTTTCAAGTTGCGCAAAATATAACTTATGGACAATATGATTTATGAGTAGTTGCTGCAACTAGGTGAACTCGCCATATTTGTTCAAATGCAACACTACAGAAAGCAAAGGTATTTTTTATTTGTCACAACTTCATATCGGTCATCGATTAGTAAATATTGATAGATTATGCTCTATAATGAATTCACACGCGCTGTTTCAAGGATGACCGCTAATCCCACGGATACATGTGAATCCTAGAGAGACTACAAAATTATATGCCTTCAAAGCTTAATAAGAAGCGATGTACAGTCAAATATCGGTTCCTGCTTAACTGGCAGCAAATGTCACGTAGAGCAATCAAGCGAAATTATACTACTAACTATAAGCGAGTAGATTTCATTCGCGTACCATGTGAAGTGAGTCTTACTTGTAAAGACTTCGCACTCTGCGCAACTCGTCTTAGTAGGAGGCAAGCTGAGTTAAAGTAACCAATACACTACGAACAATGTACTCATCATTTACATGTTGGTTTGTAGCAGGTTCACATGTATACGTGGGATTTTGTGGCAAGTACAGAGACAGCGCATACGATCCTCCGTCAACCCAAATAAATTAACATGTGACAGACGTGAACTCGTGTAAAGTATTAATGATTTGTTCAGTGTGGCATTTAATTAAGTGAAAGTGCAACAATGCCCTCTAAAATCAAATTATCGCAGTTGTGTGAAGGTATCAGCTTATATATATATGTATATATATATATATATATATATATATATATATATATATGCACATATATATGTGTATATATATATATATCTACAAGATTTGCCGTTATCACACCAAAGTTACCATGCCTACGGCATATTTCATGTGCTGTTTTGTGATACCGCTGTTTACATCCAACCTTGCACAAAGCCAAATTGAGAGTTTCGAAACGCGAAACCATGGGTTTATATAATCGCGTATCATCCTTAGCTCATTGTATTTATTGTACTTTTGGCTTTGGAAGAAGATAAAATTTCCTCTGCACTCTCCGATTGGTTTTCGGGCTGGATGTCTGGTATGAGGCACAGTGGAGCCAATGGCCACAGAAAAATTAACCAGTATGCGGTATGTAATACTGCTGAATCTGGATCTCCTTTACCAATGTGATTGTTTGAATTACTCTACTTGCCGTTGTGTGCCTCGTTGCTACGTGTCCAAATCGGTTGCTCGCATATCACAAAGTGTCCATGGTAATGGGTGCAAGCAACTGTCTCGCGTGCAACACATAGCTTAGCAATGACACAGCCAGAAATCTCATCCAACTTAGCGGTTTAATATCTCTTTCCTGCAAAATATTTCAAAAGCCTTAGTATCTACCGTCACAGAAAACCCAAACGCAATGAGATTTCGCCTCTGGTCAACATACCCACCTAATGTCTTCACGCATCAACAGAAAGATGGCATCTATCTTTCTCCACAAATGCTGTCAAGGAGAGGATTGGTTTACTTGAATTAATTATCACCTCCGTGCCTTCCTTTCCACGTGAACACATCTTCCGTCTACCCTATGTTTGCGGGACCACTCAGGACTCGCTTTGAGAGCCTGTGGCCAAGCTGCTGCGGAAATGACAGAGTATGGTGTTAGTTGGGTGGCCAGCAGCTTTCTTTCGTTCTCTATTATGTCTTCACTGTTCACTGCATAAGTGCAATAGCTCTCTGCGTCCTCCTCTGTCATTACCCTCTTCGCCTGTCCCCACTCCGATTTGTTAGGAAGTCGTACCCTGTACCAAGGTCATCAAAATGTGGCACCAAGGAACCATAAGATGCAAACCTGAAAGTTGTCACACCGGAGTATATGAGCATGTGAATCACCTCCAATTTTGCAATGGCTTATGTGAAACCGAATGATTCTTGATCCACCGAAACCTGTCCATCCGGATTTGGATCAACGGTGGACGAACGACATCCAAGTACAGATTAGTTAACCGTTGAGAATGAATTGTTCCGTCCTCACACCATCTCTCATAGAAAGATGGCTGAACACTATCAGCCGATACATTGCGCATTATACTTGTTTTGCTCTTTGCATCTGAATTATGTGCACGCAAATCCAAACCGAGAAAGAGCCCCTTCTAATGCCAGCATCTACACTGCTCGTCGACAAAGAGTACAGCACAACTCTTAAAAGAATCAAACGTAATCATTCACCCAGACTCATGGGACTGCCACGGATTTTCCACAATTTTCCAAAAATCCCTATGTAATCAAATGAACACTTCATTGATCACAGAAACCATTCTTATTCCACTGGTCGCCGAAGGTGTCGGTTCCGCTTCGGCTGGCTCAATTCGTCGGCACTGGTACCACACAAACCCACTGTGTTTACTGAACTAATCCAACCTGGATGGAAGGGATGAGGTGGCTTTGAGTTCGTTTTCCGTTTGTTTCAGTATCCATTCTCGTTAACTAAAACCTTGCTACCTCCAGTTATTCTCCGCTCACATTTAAATAATAAAACTACCGCGTCTTTAGATTAAACACTTAAACGTATAGGTTTTGCGCGCTAGGGTAAAATTTGCCTTGCAATGAAACGTGCGTATCAAGACGGAATTATGTATGTGTGAATGCAGGTATAGGCCACAACTGTGGTAAGTAGACACTTACTTACGGTTTGGATCAGTCTTGTTTTCTGTAGCTAATAGCTAGCTGCAGCTTTTAGCAAGCACACGTTTGAAGCAAAGGAGGTGCAATTACCACCAAGAATTATCAAGTAGTCCACTTACTTTTTTTTCTGTCTCACACGGCCCTAAATTTAATGCCAATGACTTCACGGAACTCACAAAAATAAGATTGATACCTTTTAGTTCACGCAAGCATTATTATTCATCATTATGTTTCTTTATGGTAGAACTTTATTCGCCGTGCTCCGAGGGGTGGTTAACTGGGATACCGGTGCTCCCCAGTCTGTTATGAGCAGAAGCTTATACGTATATTCTCAACTACAGTGTCAACCCCTGTTTCACGTTTAATCTTACTACAATAAAACACTTATTTTGGGTAAAGTGGTTCTGAATTTTATACGTTCGTTTGAGTGATGCTTGTGTTTTGGTTCTGTTAAGCAAACTGATGCCAATATTTAAGGAGCCTAAATTAAACACCTTGGTACCTTGCATTTAAAAATATTGGTTTAGGTGAAATGAACTCGGTACATTACACAATCGAAACAATTCCATGAACATGGGTATCCCATTTTAGACAATCTATGAACCACGTTCCCACGAGCGATTATTATATTATTTTACAACCACTGCGTATGACGTGGAGTTTATTGAGGAGTTTTGGAGTTTGGATATATGGACCGAACAATTGTGGGGTCAGATGGACTTGCGAAGTTAGGCAAAAATTGACCTATATCTGAGTGCAAACATGCGATTAAGCAAGTATGGTTATTTTGATATTTTGACCAGAATGTGGGACGCGATACATATTGCACTTTTCATGGTGGGGCACGCCGTCAACGCGTGAATACAGCGCAGTCCTTAACAGATTCACACACATCCAACTTGCATTAGCTAGACGGTAGTTTAAAATGCCATAGAGGAAATGCAACCGATGTTTACGCACTTGATTCCATCTAAGTTGGGAAGACAATTATTTATGCTGGATTCCAAAAGTAGCGGGGTGCTGCATATAACTGTACGTGTCGTTTATCTGACCTATATCACCCGACGGTCAACTCGGAGTGTAAGATAGCTAATTGCCAATAGAAAAAAACCCAACATATTGTTGTCTTACTCACGGTAATCTTGCGATAGCAATTATTATCTCTGCGTGCACGCAAATATGTACTTGAGACTTGCATTTGCGTCACTTTCAGAACCTTACGTACAATGCGACAAACTGACCAACAAATGCTCACTCGCCAGCACATGTGGTTAGCTGCATGTGGATTGCAATATCCTCATTGCGAAAGGGTGATTCTGCGAAGAAATAGCCGGAATTTTGCATTCAGGTAGAATAGGCGAATGAGGTTATCCATCTGTAGGAAACCAGGTTCACATCAACTGATTAACTAAGATTCTAAAATATTCAGATATCCTAAAGTGCATTTGTATTTCAGAAAAGATAACGATATTCGTGTTGAGTACTTCAAAAGGCAATGCTTTTCATTCGTGGGATCATCCGTATGTTAGGTGCGTGCTGCATAATCTTTGGCCAGAACTTTCTGTTGTGACATGCTGCATAGATACGAGTGGCTGCTTTCAAAAATCTTAATAAAACAAAGTCCCAGTGTTTGATTTAAACACCTTATCTATGTTAGCGTGCTCGATGGTTACGAAACACCATTACCGATGGAGGGTTGAAATTACGTTCATTCGACTCGGATCTATCAGATCTATAATGTGCCTAAGGATCTTCCGGTTTAGTCTTATTGTTTCAAGAGCTAAGTAAAGTCTGCGATTGCAAGGGACTTTGTTGTTGAAACTCATCATTTAAAGAATTCCATTTTATTCACTTTGCTTCTACTTTTCACCCGTTCCAATGATCTTTCTTGCGACGAGCAACTCTACTAAAAACCGTTATTTGCTAATAACATTTACTGTAGAAAACTTGAACATTTTCCTAAGTTGTTTCCTGTCCAGCATTCATTTGAATTCCTGGAGTACTCAAATCCTATCGCCACATTTGGGACCTCGTCAGTTGGTACTCCGGCGACCACCGCAGCTATATCGCCCGTTCCAGTGAACCTTCTACTCACCACTCATCTGAGGAGTGTGCGCAAACGGGCAAATTCCAAACACGGTCCGAAGTAATCAGTACGCTGACCTTCAGCCAACTCACCTAGTGTGCGTGTTTTAATGCGTCTGTGTGTCACGTGCACGCGTAACTCGTAGAATATTCATCAAACTGAGCGCCTGTACCATAGTGACCGCTCACAGAGTACGTGCTGCAAATGACTCCAGTGCAGTCTGCATTCAACCTGGTACAACGCCGTTATTATTTCGGAGGATTGAGCTAAAATACTCAAGATCGGGGTACACTTTTCGAACTGCATTTACTCGTATTATTCTCAATGTATAAGAAAATCCGTCCACGAAGCGACGCAGAAAAACAAAGATGTTAGCACATTTTGGTTTTTTCCGACATGTCTAGTCTTCCCTGTAGACAAGTTTACCATTGCTCATGAAGAAGTGCTATGGAATGACTAAGGTAATCATGCATTGCGTGGCTACTTTAGTCGATCTTTGGGCTCTCAATATGGCCGAGCTATTACCTAACCAATCGACGAAACTACCGTTTCTAGGCCAAGGAAGAGAGCCACATGCTCTAAGTGTACTGCAGCGTTTGTGTCACTAGACCCACTGAGTCACCCCAATACCTTAAGCGGACAAGCTACAATTTGCCTGCTTCCACTCCTTCAAAACTGGATGCTTCACCTGGACATCCAGCTAGATTACCGTTAGCCCAGAGACGCTGGCAAGCGGATGCAGAATGCAAACGGGTAAGGAACACGTTGGTCGATTTGTTAAACATGCCAGGAAGGGCCGACGTAGGATCAGCTACTCTACTGAGCATACACGGGGTGACGCAGCGTTTGCCGTCTTATTTTCAACAGCCCATATTTTCGGCAACATATTTAAAACCGATAAATTTTAGACATTAGCACGCCTACCCTAAAGTTTCTAAGTAGACCTCTGGCAACTAAAAGCATGTTGCTAGACGATCGCAAACAGTGGAGTGCCATCTGCGATGTGATTAGTAGTAAGCTTGAGCCTATTACGCTGAGAAGAATACCGCAACACCCAAGCACAGTTTTCCTTAGGCAACCGCGAATTTGTTTGTTAATGCTAAAATTTGCAGAGGAGACAGATGGTGCCTTGCTCTCAGAAATTCTTATTCACTGCGCATCGAGCGAGGTGCGCATGTTATCAGTATATCCATAGAAAGCACAAGTGAAAGAAGCAGGTGACCAATGTGTATCTCTAGTGACGATAGCATAAAAACCATAATACGTTATGATGTTCCGAGCGTTTGATTTCTCCGATTAACGATAGGCGAAGAAATGATTGAGTGCAGTTTATGAACAGTCGTTAAAAATTAGCGTGTTCTGCAACAGGGACATTACTTGTTGCCAATAGTTTCGTCAGCACCTAACTACTGGGCTGCGTTTCCAGAATGATGAGTCACATTACACTTCGAGGGAACGACACAACTTCTATTGCATAACTGGTCAATGTTTCGAGCAAGTATGCCAGCCGTGATCCGGATAAATGCAGCTGCGGCATGGCTACGCGTGTTAAGCATTTTGACGGAAAAAGGAACTGTCGTAAATCATTTGCCTTTATAGTTCTGCGGAGAGATCTGCACAATAGCACCCAAATCACATAACAGGACAGATTTCTGCAGGAATGACAAATCTGTTCAGGAGCACTCGACTACTACGTGCAAACTGAGCAAAATTCATAGACCAAAACGATTAGCATCTGGCCATCTAACGGTTGGCGTGAAAACAAACGTATGTTTGATAACCATTCGGGCACGCCTAACATCAAACGTACATTCCTGTTGGTAGAGAAATGCTCAATTAATTTTGTCGAAATTATGGAGATTCATGACTTAACACCGCTTGACCAACTCACAATTTTAGTTACCCGGTTAAACCTTGAGATCACCGATTTTGAGATCAATTTACGCTGCATCTTTCTGCTTTGGAACCATAGATCTGAAAGAGGTTCTCGTGTTTCTCTTTATTATAATGCAACCAATGATTTGAACTTATCTGTTACCCGAAAATCCGCGCGCTTATTGGGCTACGGTGTTGCTTATGGTTATAGAACAAGGACTCATGTCGATTAGGTGTAATCTGCTGCCTATGAAACTCTACTTCAGAAATGGATTCAAAACTGTTATTCAAAATACCCTACTGTCAAATTCCTATCGCTGGAAACTTTCATATGCAGGACATGTAAAAGTAAACAACCGATGCCGCGTAGTTTATATCCTGTTTGCAAGAGCTAATAGCTAAACGCCCTCCACACGAAGAATTAAACTATTTCAACAGATTTCTTAAATTAACAATCTGTTGATGCTCAATGTTATGCTCACTAACGAAGAACTCATGGTCGACGGGATAGGTACAATGATGGCACTAGGTAGCAGTGACCATGTAACTCAACTCTTCGAATATATATGCTATGCGGAATATATTACTGTAGCAATTTGCTTCCTACTTTGTAAGGGTGACAAGTAAGGAAGGCGTGAAATGCGGGACGGTGGAGAAGTCGGAGGCAGCTGGAACCAACCTGTATTTTACAGGTTAGGTGATTAGAAAGCGAATTGAAAATGGTAAAGTGCGGTACAACATGGGACCCATGAATGCAGTTTCTTAAGACAGAAGTGTATTCAAAATACTTGGACGACGTGAAGTATCAAATGACAGTGAATTCCAACATGGTAAATTTGTGAAAGTGCTTTTAAATGCAGTAGAAGTTTAAGAAAAGGAGGCTTTCATAAACTACAGAAATTACCGTCATATAGCGCTACTTCTTGTATTATGTAAAGTTATAGAATCAATCACTTCAGATCCGCTGATGCACTATCTGCCAAGCCAAAACCTACTAGCTCCAAAGCAACATGGCTTCTGTCAAAAGCTTACTTGTACTACTATCCCACTAATCGCATTTAAAAGGTGAACCAGAGTAGTTGGAATCGATGGAGCAGGAATGGTTGGCAATTAGCTGGACTTCACAAAAGCTTTCGACCAACGGGACTATCGAATGCTTGTCCACAAACACCAGAATTGCGACATTGGCCACCCAGCCTTGAGTTGGACAAGCGATATCGTACCCAAACGTCGTTTGGATGTAAGAGGCATGAAATCTCTGTTCGTTGCATCTGATGTAGAATGTGGTGTACCTTAGTACCCGGTGCGTGAGCTTTGCCTATTCTAGGTGATTATGACTGGTTTAGCGCCATCAATTGCTTCTGAGTTCATAACTTTCTCGGCCTATAACAAAAAATGACGGAGGATCATTGGACCGGACTTACAGGAATGGTTGTACTGCGGTCTTAACACCAGGAAATAGCGACACTTAAAATAGACATATTTGTGTTGTGCTCTTACGCCATAGACTTGACTACACGTAAGTTTTAGTGGCACATGGATTGCTGACCTGCTTCCAGAAACGTGTTCAATGTGTGCTTGCATAGAGTGACCTTAACTATTCACAACAAGATGAAGTGTGATCACCACGTGCGCACTGACGTTAAATTTAATATCCACGCTTTGCAATCTTATGTGACGGGCGATCTGGACGCATCAGAGACACAACAAAAAGAGCAATAAAGAATGCAAAAGCGTGAGCTATCATTCGGATATTAATGTTGCTGTTTGTCAGCTAACAGGGTTAAAAGATTGGCGATGTACTAAGGGTAAAATTACGTGTACATTTCAAGTATCGTGGGACGGTTGAAAGCAAAATTAAAAGGATAAAGGAATAAATAAATCGCTTTTTAATGCGTCTATCTAATTAACCGTACTCCTGCATAACAAACGGTTGAAATGGGAATTGCACATACGCACACAAAATAATATGAGGAGCAGCTTTATTGCAATATATCCGTGAGCTGTAAACAACGAAACCGGAAGGCTCACCCGTGTGTTGCTTCATTTCACCAATGTGATACATGAATCAATTAAGGTGCATCCATGATATTCACAAAACACTTATGGCTGTATCATCATTGTCATGTTGTGGGGAAGGCCTTGAATCAAATGGCTCGGTTTGGCTTTAATTTCTTCAGCGAGTTAAACAGACAAGATCACGTAATGCAATTGCAAAGCGTGTCAATAACACGTATTTTAGATAGCGTTAATTTACGGGTAAGGTGCTTCGGAAATCCGTTCCAGATACCGGACACACGGTGTGATAAAACGCTCAGTCAGGTATCTGGTTGACTGTGGTTTGTAGCCATTTCTTGCCCATGGCCGCTTATGATGGGATGTTGACTCAGCTGTAATAGATTCCGATTAGATGAATTGGTCCGTCAGTAGTAAGTAGACTGTGCTGCGGTCTCAACGTTGACGTTGAGATTCACCACAGTGCAATCTCACGACTGCAGTCTCTGCTGGTTTGGGTAATGAAAATATCCTGGATCACATATTCCACGTTGGAGTTTAGCATTTTCGAAAACAACAGCGATCCGAAACTTCCGAAAACCATCCGTGAGAGTACAATAATTTGACTAACCCTTGTCAGCCTATTTTATCGTGTCTCAAGCAATTACGATAACCTTAGAGAGCTTGGCAGCCACTTTGAAATTTGTGATCCCAAGGTCAATATCCATATGTAATCTGACGGCGTTTGCTCACAAAACTTTACCCCGCCAAGTTATCCGGTGACCAATTATAAGCCACTGCATGATGGAATCCACGACGAAATTAAACAAAATTGGGAAATCAGGCATTCCTAACGAACACCACTTGTAATCGGAAAGTTATGCAATAGGACACCGTAGACCCTGATGCGGCCTGTAGTGTTCGCGTATAGAGCACGAATGATGTTCATTTATCGTGAGAACTCATTTCCACGCAAATATTTCGAGTAATCTAGCAATTCAAATGAATGCTGGACAGGAAGCAACGTAGGAAAATTTTCTAAATAGCTATTGTAAATGTTATCAGAAAATAACGGTTTTTGGTGGAGTTGATGGACGCAAGAAAGATTTTTGGAACGGAGGAAAAATATCAGCAAAGTGGATAAAATTAAATTCTTCTAATGACGAGTTTCAGCAACAAAATCCTTCTCAATCCCAGACGTTACTTAGACATTGAATCAATAAGAAAAACTCGGAAATTCTTTAGGCACCTTATAGAGCTGATAGATTCGAATCGAATGAAGGTAATTTCAACCCTCCATCTGTAATGGTGTTTCGGTAACCATCGAGCACGCTAAAATAGATATGGTGTTTGAATCGAACAATGGGAATTTGACATTATACGATTTCTGAAATCAGCCACTTGTACCTATGCAGCATGTCACAACCGAATATGCTGGCCAAGGATTATGCAGCAACCACGGCAAAACGGATGATACCAGACACCTGCGATACCACGAATTAAACGCATTGCGTTTTGAAGTACTCAGATCGAATATCGTTATTTATGTTGAAATAAATAATGCGTTTGAAAGACATCTGAGTATTTTGGAATCCTATTTATTTAGTAGATGTAAACCTAGATTCCTACAGATAGATAACGTCATTTGCCTATTGTAGCTGAATACCAAATTCCGGCTATTTCTTCGAAGCATCACCTTTCGCACTGGAGATATTGCAATCCGCATTCAGCTAAATACATGTGCTGGCGTGTGAGCAATTGTTGTTCAGTTTGTCGCAATTTACGTAAGGTTCTGAAAGTGACGCAAATGCAAGGCCCAAGTACACGCAGTGATAAGAATTGCTATCGAAAGATTACCGTGAGTAAGACAATTAACTATTAGCAATTAGATATCTTACATGAATAATAAGAAAGCGCATGCGGGACGTGCACTCCGAGTTCACCATCGGCTGATGTAGGTCAGATAAACGACACTTACATTAGGTAATTTTGGAAACCAGCGTAAATAACTGTCCCAGAGCGTAGATGGAATCAAGTGCGTAAACATCGGTTCGGTTTTGTCTATGGCATTTTAAAATTCGGTCTATCTAATGCAACTTGGATGTGTGTATGAATCTGTTAAGGACTCCGAATCTATGCACAAGTTGACAGCGTGCCCCAACGCGGAAACGTGTAATATTTACCGCATCCCACATTCTGGTCAAAACCTCAAAATAACCCTACTTGATTATTCGCCTATTTGCACTCAGATATAGGTCAAATTGTGCCTATATATCCGTGTGACATCATATTAGTTCGGTTCATGTATCCAAACGCCAAACTGCCTCAATACGCTCCACGTCATATGCAGTGGTTGTAAAATAATATGCTAATCGCTCATGGGAAGGCAGTTCTTAGTTTGTCAGAAATGTGATACCCATAATAGTAGAATTGTTTCGATTGTGTGGGGTACCGATTTCCTTCTACCCAAACCAGTAATTTTGGAAGCAAGTTACCAACATTTTTAGTTCCGTCTCCTTAAATATCGGCATCAGTTTGCTTAGATTCAGATTCGGATTCAGATGGGCTAGAACGATAGGAAAATCCCTTGAGTGTTCCTTCTTGAGCAAATCGTTGAGCCAGGAAATGACCATGTACTAAGTATTGATAGACCTTAAACTAAAAACTCGAAAACACCTCCTGATCAACCAATTACTGCCCACGTTCCCTGCACCAGCAGTCTCTGCTGTGTAGGTCATGTGAAATAAGAAAGAAGTAGAAATTACATGGAAGATAAAGGGAAGGAAAGTCATTTACATGAGGGATAACATCAAAGAGTGAAGCGAATGACAGAATAAGAACTGAAGGTTTGAAGATAGATATGGTCAGCAGAAGTAATCGGTTTCGTTTTGCCAACCAAGATCGTCCAACTGACGCTCGAAACCTTTAACCCTAGGTTCACGGACTACCCTTACTGAAAGCGAGTTCCAGCGCTCGATAATTCTACGCGATAATCGGGTTTCCGGCCTGAGCCCGTCAGAATGCGGCTTGCGCAGCTTCATAGATTGACCTGGAAGACAAGGCAAACTAGCCAGCCTAAATAGCCAGCTCAAGTCCGGTCCAAAATTCCCTGTGGTAAGCAAGGATTAGGTCTCCGCGAAGCCATCGGTAGTGCATTGAATACATACCCACAAAAGTCGACAATCGGGGTACGATTGCCACCGTAACCCTTCGACCGATTTGGTTATTAGGCACAAAACCCTCTCGAGCTCCGTTTTGTCCCGAACAAAGCACGTCGGAAAAGCTGGGACGCAGTATTCTAGATGGGGCTAAACGAAAGCTGAGAGAAGATTTAAAAATATGTCGCCAGTTAAGACCTCGAAGGAGCAGCGTAATAAACACAAAATACTGAGACTCCTACTTGCGGCATTACTCTAGTGGTCACCAGAATGCAAAGATGAGGAATGGAGGACGCTTAGGTCTACCTGGTTGGAGACAACGGGGGTTCGACTCCACCGAGTACGTAGCTCGAAGGCGGGGAAGTTGCTACTATACGAAGGACGGAACACTTGGCCTAATTATTGGGCAGTAGCCACAAAGTAGACCAGGACCAGAGTCTGTCCAGGGTATGCTGTATAGCCTCAGAACCCCAGGAACATTTACAACATGCCAAAGCATAAGGCCATCCGCAAACAATAGGGATAATACTCCAAGCTCTACAGTGGGATTGTTTATATAGATGGAGAAAAGCATCGGTCCAAGGACCGATTCCTGTGGGACACCGTTAAGTACCGCTTGCCTAAAAATAATCTGCGACCCAAACGTACACACTGCTCTCTTCCTTGCAAGTACGCAAATACCCAGGGAAGTGCGAGGCCAGATATGACGTAGGAGCTCAAGTTTGTGATAGCCTCAATCTGAGTACCTTAACAAATGCTTTCGAAAATTCTACGAAAAGCATGTCTACCACGTAGTCATTGCTTATTGCCTCAAAAAAGAAATTCGTCGGACATGAAAAACACTTCTGGAATCCATATTGCACATTAATGAGTAGATTAAGCATATACAGGTGACAGAACCGAAATACAAGCACCACCCAAATGAACGTATAGAAAGCAGAAACACTTGACACAAAATATGTGCATTTATCCCCTTGGGATTCAAAAAGACAGGCGTAGACACTGTGTTTGAAAACATACGTATAAGCTCCTGCTCATAACATATGGCGAAGGACCGGTATCTCAGTTAACCGTACCTCGGAGCAGGGCGATAAATGTTCTACCATAAAAGAAACAGCAATGTGAATATTAGTATTGCAGGAATTAAAACGTATCAGCCTTATACTTGTGTTCCATGGCGTTACTAACAATAACTGTAAGGCCATGAGAGATAGAAGGCACACTAGGAGGGCAACTTGGTAATTCTAGACCGTAGGTGTACCTCCTGTGCTTCAAATATATACTGACAAACTGATGCTAGCCATTGCCTACAGAAAACAATACTGGTTAAAACAGTTGGTAGGTGTATACTTACCACAAATGTGGACTATACCTGCATGCCAAGTACAAAATTCATCTTATAAACACGTTGCACTGCAAGGCAAATTATACCCCAACGCGCAAAACGAATACGTGCAAATGTTCAGTGTAAAGACGCGGTAGATTTATTATATAAAGTTGAGCGGAAGATCAATGGACGAAGCAAGATTTTACATAACGAGAATGGATACTGATACAGCCGGAAAACGAAATCGAAGCTAACACATTCCTTCCATCCGGGTTTGATTATTTTAGGAAACGCAGCTGACCAGAGGGTTTGCATGGTTATAGAACCGATGAATTGAACCAGCCGAAGCGCAACCGACACCTTCGGCGACCACTGGAATCTGTGATAAATGAAGCGTTCATGTGATTTCGTAGCGACTTTTCGGAAAACTGTAGAAAATGCGTAGCAGTCCCATGAGTATGGGTGAGTGATTAGGTTTGATTCGTTTAGGTGTCCTGCTTGACTATTTGTCGACGAGCAGTGTAGATGTTGGCATTAGAAGGGGCTCTTTCTCGGTCTGGATGTGTACGCACACAATTCCGCTGAACACAGCCAAACAACTATCATGCGCAATGGATCGGCTGATAGTGTTCCATCACTTTTCTATTAGAGATGATGTAAGAACGGAACAATTCATTCCCAACGGCTAACTAATCTGTACTTGAGTGTCGTTCGTCCATCGTTCATGCAGATCCGGATGGACAGGTTTCGGTGGATCACGAGTGATTCGGCTCCACATACCGCAATCGCAAACTGGGAGAAGACGCAACTGTTCATATACTCAGTTTGAGGTTTATAGTGCGTTGGTGCCCCATTTTGATAAAATTGGTAGGGGTAAAACTTTCTACCGTAGCAGAGTGGGGACAGGCGAAGATGGTGATAAAAGAAGAGCACGCAGATAGCTATTATACTTTTGCAGTTATTAGCGAAGTAATAATAGACAACGGAAGAAAGCTGCTGGCCACCGAACTAACACCATACTCTGTCATTTCCGCAGTAGCATGGCCACAGGCTCTCAAGGCGAGTCCTGAATGTTCCCGCAAACGTAGTGTAGACGGAAGAAGTGTTCACGTTGAAAGGAAGGCACGGAGGTGATAATTAATTCAAGTAAACCAATACTCTCCGTGACAGTATCTGAGGAAAAATATGGATGCCAGATTTCCGTTGATGCATGAAGGAATGGGTGGGCCTATTTACCAGAGGCGAAATCTCATTGTGTATGGGCCTTCGGTTACGCTAACCACTAATGCTTTTGAAATATTGGGAAGGAAAGAGATATTAAACCGCTAAGTTGGACGAGATTTCTGGCTCAGTATCATTGCTAAGCTATGTGTTGCACACGAGACAGCTGCTTGAACCATTACCATGGACGTGTTGTGAAATGCGAGCAATCGAATTGGATGTGTAGCAACAGGGCACATAAAGGTAATTCGGGTGCTTCAAACAGTCACATCGGTAAAGAGGATCCAAATTCTCGAATAATACTTACTGCATACTGGTTCATTATTCCGCGGCCATTGGCTCTACCGTGCCTCGTACCAGACATTGAGCTCGAAAACCAATCAGAGAGTCCGGAGGAAATTTCACGTTTTACCAACACTAAAATTACGAAAATCACAATGAGCCTGGGAGGATAAGAAATTATATAAACTCGCGTTTCGAAGCTCTTACTTTTGCTTTGTACACGGCCGGATGATAACAGCAATATCCCAAAACAACACATGAAATATGCCGTGTGCATTGTTCGTGTTGCGTGATGACAGCGAACCATGCTCATATATATATATATATATATATATATATGTATATTGTAAAGATAATACTCACTTTCACACCCATGCGATACTTTGATTTTCGTGGTCATTGTTGTACTTCCACTTTTAATTAAATGCCACAGTCCACAATTCATGAGTATTTTACGCGAGTCCACGAACGTCACTAGCAAATGCACTTTGATTGACAGAGGATCCGAAATATACCCCGTATGTCACGTCTCTGTGGTTGCCACAAAATCCCACGTATACATGTGAACCTGCTACAAACCAACATGTAAATGATGAGTACATTGGTCGTAGTGTATTGGTTAATTTAACTCAGCTTGCCTTCTACTAACACGAGTGTCTTAGATTACGAAGTGTTGTACAAGTACGACTAACCCACTTCCCATGGTACGCGACCGAAATCTACTCTCCTAGAGACCGTAGTATACTATATGTTCGCTTGCTTGCCGTACGTGACAGTTTCCGTCACTTAAGCAGCACCCGATGTTTGATGTTTCTTCGCTACGTATTAAGCTTTGAATGCATCCAAATTTGTAGTTTCACTAGGATTCACATGCATCCGTGGGATTAGCGGTTACCCTTGAAACAGCGCATGTGAATTCATTATAGAGCATAATCTATCAAAATTTACTACGGATGACGGATATGCATTTGTGACGATAGCAATAAATCTATGTTTTCTGGAGTGTTGCATTTGATGAAATACGGTGAGTGAACCTAATTGCAGAATCTACTCGGAAGCCATATTTGCCATAACTAATTTCCGCAACTTTCAAAAAACGGAGAAGCAATTTATCGTTTAGAATATTCTCAAACAATGTGTTACGTATTTTAGAGGCCATAGATTGCTGTAAGGAATATGATGTCGCATTTCTCTCTGCTATGTCCCTTGTACCACGGTTTGTAACTCACTGCATATGCCCACGGATGATCATATCTAATCTTACAGAAAGCGTCCAATCCAGTAGTCTATTGATAGATCGAGGAGGGAAGCCTAAGCTTTAAGGCAAATTTAGACTCTGCTTAATCCCAGCAATCCCATTCATTCCGGAGTGTAGTAAATATTTTAATACCCTCGTTCCAATATCTCCCACATCGTGCGCATTGATTATTTCCCGTTTGAATGCTCATTCGTACGCTGAACTGGGAAATTTAGTTGTTGCTTATGCCAGGTTGTAAATATTTTGTTAGTTCACGACAAGAAAATATTCATCTGGTGCCAAACGTCAGTGAGTTGATGGAAAATTAAAATCGGAGAAAGCAGAATGCTGCGGAGATTTTCCGCGAAACCTTTTGTGTATATCCTACTTATTTTGACTGAATATTTTAAAATCAGGATGAGCATTCTGGCACGTATAAATGCGACAAAACAGATCAAAATATAAACTTAAAAACATAAGAATGCAGAGGAAATATCGCCAACTAAAAGGTGATTTTATATATCAAATTTAATTGGATTAAGTTCGGTTCAGTGTTCACCTTAGATGCGTTAGCTTGCCTTGTACAACACGTGCTGTCAGCACGCGACAAAAATAGCAAACTGACGCAGATTAGCCCCCTAGATTACAGCAAAATTCCGTTGTGTGAACTGTGAACTGCCGTTGGATGATCTCCACATTGCCGTCCAAAATGCTACTTGCGTAACATTTTGTCCAACGTTCGTATTTTCCCATTTCATAAGAAAGTACTTTCCATTATTCGCCACAATTTCGGAACCTCAACAGTGGACCGTTGATTACCGTTTCTATTTTGACTTATATAGCTCAGTTACGGTTTCGAACAAAACCATGCTGCTCAAGTGTGCTGATGATGTGATCTTTGGTTTCTACAACCACATTACGGAATCCTCGACCAAACTGTTGTATTTTTGGACAACCTCCATTCTTGCTCCAAAACCACGCTTTATTTCACTGAACGCATCGTAGTGTAACAGGATTTTATTCGTTGTGCAAGGAAAATCGTTATCAGAACCTACGTATTTATGGCGCTATTGACAGAGTCAATCAAATATCATAGAGTTACACTGAGATGCGTTCTCACGTCTTCTCATCACGCGCATGTAACATTCACTAACTTCAAAACACTATCGTTCTGTCGCCCCACTTATTTGTTCATCCTTAAATCGTAAGTAAACATACCAACGAATTGGTCGAAGGCATTTCAGAGTGATCGACAGGTCACCGTAGAGTTTCGCTTGACACATTAGAGATTTGTAAATATTTAAGGAATACTTGCATTGTGCAAGTTACTAAGCCCCATTAGGGCTTCGTACAAATAATTATAGGTGATAGGTTACTACCCAAATTTAATCACACATTCCGCTGATTTAAACGTTACATGACCGTGGCGCTAAGCCGAAATGAACAAACAGGTGTTAGCCAGTTTTGGAATGAACCAAGTATAACTAGGAATAACTACTCTCATTTGCAATTCAGCCATTTCCTTTATCAGAAAATCCGTTCAAACTCCAGCTGAAATAAAAGCAGGGTATTTAACATGTATCGGAAAAACCGTAGAATCTGTTTGATAATTTGTTTGTTCATTCGTTCGCTGAGCTGGGAAATTTATTTGCACGCATTTCACCACCACACAAAGCGGCATAATGAATGTGTTGATATGTGGGGTGTAATGTTGCTGATTGAATTTCGATCGGTTATCGACATAAAGGTAACTTTCCAGAAATGCCGGCTTCGATTTGCGTCCCATGACCTCTAAACATTACCACGTGTAGGAACTTGTCGCGGTGAATTTATGATCCACCTATCACTGGTACTTATTTGATTAGCGGAGGTACATTTTTTAAAAATTATTGAGATGTGCTGTAGGCTTCTTTTTCGGATGTTGCAAGACGATCTTTTGCAGCGTCGAGCTGTTCCGTCAGTCGTTGTCCAATAATTTTTACTAACTAAACGAAAGTTTGTGCAGACATAGTTCATATATCCTGAGTCTTATTTGAGCCTCGGTGGTCATCAGCCTATCATACGCTTGCAAAATATCGAGCGGCTGCCCAGGCTCTTGGATGATCAATCGAAGGTTTATAGTTAATAATGCGGGAAGATGTTTCTTCTTGGGCATTCAGGACGAAGGCTGTTGCTCTGTAGTGCCTTTTCTGCAAGCGAAGTCCTCCCAACCACTAGCAGTGAGGAGAGTTGATAGCCCGTGATTATTTAACATGTTTTGGAAAGGTGCCTCAATATGATCACCTATATCATGATTCGTCGCGGAGATGGAAACTCAGTAATTGGAGGGGCAGGTACTCCCACTCATTAATCGGAAATGTGGATCAGATAGGTTGACGAGACGTTTGTGAACATGAAACGCAGTCAGGTTACAGTCGCACAGTGTCTATTGAACAACGCCATTGAAGACATCCACTTTACGATAAGAAATGGAGAATGTAAACCAACTTTATTTCCGGGACGTATTATTAACCAGAACCATCGAAGGGAGTCTGCAGACATCGGTTAACAGAAAGTGCACAAATGCGGACCAAATTCAGCACATTAACCAGTCGAAATATCACCAAGTATGCTGTGCGCAGAGATTAAATTTTGCGAGCGAACGCACGGCATTACCGGAGATGCAAAGCAATAATATATGCACCATTTATTTAAGTGTTTCCGACTGAATGGATTCCCACGAAGTTTCATCTGAAGGTATCTGAACCACAGCAAACCAAACCGACAGAGTATGTCTACGACGGGAGATGCGTTGTTTTGCCTCATTTAAAGAACATATCCGAAATGACTGCAAGACTATGCAAACATCACCTCATCGGGGCACAACAACTAACTGCCACGTTGAGAAAACTGTCAAAACCGAAAGCAAAACTGCAAGCTCATGGGCAAAGATAGGTTTTTATAAACTAGGTTGCAGAAATTGCGAGAATAACCATGTTGGTCAAACAGGTAGTAAATTAGCAACACGAATAGAATAGCACGAAAGCGCATGCAAAATGTAATATGCATCAGCGCTATTCTGAGCACAAATGGAGGAGGAAGAACACAGCTTCGATTAGGCCAAAGCCGATGACTTGGTACGAGGCGTAACAAGAAGAGAAAGAGAGTACCTTGCAGTGTTGCTCTCAACAAAGCACTCAATCAAAATGCATTTGATATTGACCCAATTTACCAGCCACTCGGACGGGAAAATCTAGAGAAATTACAAGGCGCCGTTGAATAGGAACATCTCGAGCAACAACATAAGCCCTGAGGAAAAGCGTGGGGAGCAGGGGACAAATATCGAAGCAGACACTTTTTAAAACTCAACGGAATGCCAATCGCGGATCGAGAATTCAAGCAGCAATATTTTGTCCCACTTCTCAAACTACTAATGGTGCCGCCCCGCATCATGTTGTAAGGATTGATTAGATGTTCTCAGTTCGGCGTACGAATGAGCATTCAAACGGGAAATAATCAATGCGCACGCTGAGGGCGATTTTGGTACGAGGGTTTTAAAAGATTTGCTTCACTCCGGATTTCAATAGGATTGCTGAGAATAATCGAAATCTAAATTTTGCCTTAAATCTTAGGCTTCCCTCCTCGATATATCGATAGACTACTGGATTGGACGCTGTCTGTAGGATTAGATATAATCATCCGTGGGCAAATGCAGTGAGTTACAAACCGTGCTACAAGGGACATAGCAGAGAGAAATGCGACATCATATTTCTTACAGCAATCTATGGCCTCTAAAATACGTAACACATTGTTTGAGAATAGTCTAAACGATAAATTGCTTCTATGCTATTTGAAAGTTGCGAAAATAAGTTATGACAAATATGGCTTCCGAGTAGATTCTGCAATTAGGTTCACTCGCCGTATTTCATCAAATGCAACACTCCAGAAAACATAGGTTTATTGCAATTGTCACGAATGCATATCCGTCATCCGTAGTACATTTTGATAGATTATGCTCTATAATGAATTCACATGCGCTTTTTCAAGGGTAACCGCTAATCCCACGGATGCATGTGAATCCTAGTAAAAATACAAAAGGGGATGCCTTCATAGCGTAGCACGTAGCGAAGTAACGTGAAAAATCGGTTGCTACTTAAGTGACAGCAACTCTCACGTACGGCAAGCAAGCGAACATATAGTATACTACGGTCTCTAGGAGAGTAGATTTCGGTCGCGTACCATGGGAAGTGGGTTAGTCGTACTTGTACAACACTTCGTAATCTAAGACACTCGTGTTAGTAGAAGGCAAGCTGAGTTAAATTAACCAATACACTACGATCAATGTACTCATCATTTACATGTTGGTTTGTAGCAGGTTCACATGTATACGTGGGATTTTGTGGCAACCACAGAGACGTGACATACGGGGTGTATTTCGAATCCTCTGTCAATCAAATTTCATTTTTTGTGAGCGACGTTGGCTCGTGTAAAGTACTCATGATTTGTGAACTGTGGCATTTAATTAAAAGTGGAAGTACAACCATGACCGCGAAAATTAAACTATCGCATGGGTGTGAAAGTGAGTATTAGCTCTACAACCGCATATACATATATATATATATATATATATATATATATATATATTAGCATGGTTCGCTCTCATCACGCAACACGAACAATGCACACGGCATATTTCATGTGTTGTTTTGGGATATTGCTGTTATCATCCGGCCGTGTACAAAGCAAAAGTAAGAGCTTCGAAACGCGAGTTTATATAATTGCTTATCCTCCCAGGCTCATTGAGCTTTTCGTAATTTTAGTGTTGGTAAAACGTGAAATTTCCTCCGGACTCTCTGATTGGTTTTCGAGCTCAATGTCTGGTACGAGGCACGGTAGAGCCAATGGCCGCGGAATAATGAACCAGTATGCAGTAAGTATTATTCGAGAATTTGGATCCTCTTTATCGATGTGACTGTTTGAAGCACCCAAATTACCTTTATGTGCCCTGTTGCTACACATCCAATTCGATTGCTCGCATTTCACTACACGTCCATGGTAATGGTTCAAGCCGCTGTCTCGTGTGCAACACAGATTTGCAATGATACTGAGCCAGAAATCTCGTCCAACTTAGCGGTTTAACATCTCTTTTCTTCCCAATATTTCAAAAGCGTTAGTGGTTAGCGTAACCGAATGCCCTTACACAATGAGATTTCGCCTCTGGTGAATAGGCCCACCCATTCCTTTATGCATCAAGGGAAATCTAGCATCCACATTCTCCTCAGATACTGTCACGGAGAGTATTGGTTTACTTGATTTGTTTATCACCTCCGTGCCTTCCTTTCAACGTGAACACTTCTTCCGTCTACAATACATTTGCGGGAACATTCAGGACTTGCCTTGAGAGCCTGTGGCCATGCTACTTCGGAAATGACAGAGTATGGTGTTAGTTCGGTGGCCAGCAGCTTTCTTCCGTTGTCTATTATAACTTCGCTAATAACTGCAAAAGGATAATAGCTATCTGCGTGCTCTTCTTTCATCACCATCTTCGTTTGTCCCCACTCTGCTACGGTAGAAACTTTTACCCCAACCAATTTCATCCAAATGGGGCACCAATGCACTATAAACTGCAAATCGAGTATATGAGCAGTTGCGTCTTCTCCCAGTTTGCGATTGCGGTATGTGGAACCGAATCACTCGTAATCCACCGAAACCTGTCCATCCGGATCTGGATCAACGATGGACGAACGACATCCAAGTACAGATTAGTTAGCCGTTGGGAATGAATTGTTCCGTTCTTACATCATCTCTAATAGAAAAGTGACGTAGCGCTATCAGCGGATCCACTTCGCATGAGAGTTGTTCGGCTGTTTGCGGCGGAATTGTGTGCGTGCACATCCAGACCGAGAAAGAGCCCCTTCTAATGCCAACATCTACACTGCTCGTTGACAAAGAATCAAGCAGGACACCTAAACGGATCAAACCTGGTCACTCACTCATATTTATTTGACTGCTACGCATTTTCCACAGTTTTCCGAAAAGTCGCTACGAAATCAAATGAACACTTCATTGATCACAGATACCATTCTGATTCCAGTGGTCGCCGAAGGTGTCGGTTGCGCTTCGGCTGGCTCAATTCATCAGGTCTGGAACCATGCAAACCCTCTGGTCAGCTGCGTTTCCTAGACTAATCAAACCCGGATGGAAGGGATGTGTTAGCTTCGATTTCGTTTTCCGGTTGTTTCAGTATCCATTCTCTTTAAGTAAAATCTTGCTTCGTCCAGTGATCTTCCGCTCAACTTTATATAATAAAACTACCGCGTCTTTACACTGAACACTTAAACGTATTCGTTTTGCGCGCTAGGGTAAAATTTGCCTTGCAATGCAACGTGCGTATCAAGACGGAATGTTGTACTTGACATGCAGTTATAGTCCACATTTGTGGTAAGTATACACCTACCAACTGTTTGGACCAGTATTGTTTTCTGTAGGTAATGGCTAGCCTCAGTTTGTATCGAGTATATATTTGAAGCACATGAGGTACACCTACCGTCTAGAATTACCAAGTTGCCCTCCTACTGTTTCTTCTATCTCTCATGGCCTTACAGTTATTGTTAATGACGCCATGGAACACAAGTATAAGACTGATACGTTTCAATTCATGCAATACTAATATTCACGTTGCTGTTTCTTTTATGGTAGAACATTTATCGCCCTGCTCCGAGGTACGGTTAACTGGGATACCGGTTCTTCGCCATATGTTATGAGCAGGAGCTTATACGTATGTTTTCAAACACAGTGTCTACGCCTGTTCCTCTTTGAATCCCATGGGAATAAAAGCACATATTTTGTGTCAAGTGTTTCTGCTTTCTATACGTTCATTTGGGTGATGCTTGTATTTCGGTTCTGTCACTGTATAGGCTTAATCTACTCACTAATGTACAACATGGATTCCGGAAGTGGTTTTCGTGTCCGACGAATTTGTTTTTTTTGAGGCAATAAGCAATGGCTACGTGGAAGACGTGCTTTTCGTATTCTTTTTGAAAGCATTTGTTTAGGTACTCCGATTGAGGCTATCACAAACTTGACCTCCTCGTTCATATCTGGCTTCGCCCTTCCTTGGATATCTGCGTTCTTGCGGGGAAGAGAGCAGTGTGTACATGTGGGCCGCAGCTTATTTTTAGGCCAGCGGTACTTAGCTGTGTCCCACAGGGCTCGGTCCTTGGACCGATGCTTTTCTGCATCTATATAAACGATCCCACTGTAGAGCTTGGGGTATCGTCCCTATTGTTTGCGGATGGCCTTATGCTTTGGAATGTTGTAAATGTTGGAGAGGTTCCGGGATCAATCGTACTTTGAGCTTCTACTTTGTTTGTATGTGTTCAGTGCACTACGGACGGCTTCGCCGAGACCTAATCCTTGCTTGCCACAAGGAATTTTTGACCGGACTTGAGTTGGCTATTTAGGCTGGCTAGTTTACCTTGTCTTTTGCAGGTCATTCTATGAAGCTCGCAAGCCGCATTCTGACGGGCTCAGGCCGGAAACCCGATTATCGCGTAGAATTATCGAGCGCTGGAACTCGCGTTCAGTAAGGGTGGTCCGTGAACCTACGGTTATGGGTTTCGAGCGTCAGTTAGACGATCTAGGGTGGCAACAAAAAACCATTTCCTTCTCCTGACCATATCCATCTTCAAACCTTCAGTTCTTATTCTGTTATTCTCTTCACTCTTTGGTGTTATCCTTCATGTAAATGACTTTCATTCCCTTTTATCTTTCATGTACTTTCTTCTTCTTTCTTACTTCACGTAACCCACACAGCAGAGACTGCTAGTGAGGTGAACGTGGGCAGTAATTGGTTGGTTAGGATTTGTTTTGGGTGTTTTTCTAAGGTCTATCAATACCTAGTACATGGTCATTTCCTGGCTCCTTTGCTCTAAAAGGAACACTTAAGGGATTTTCCTATCGTTCCAGCCCATCAGAATCCGAATATAAATCTAAGCAAACTGATGCCAATATTTAAGGAGACCGAATGAAAACCGTTGGTAACTTGCTTCCAAAATTACTGGTTTGGGTAGAAGGAAATCGGTACCCCACACATTCGAAACAATTCTATTATTATGGGTACCGCATTTCAGACAATCTAAGAACTGCGTTCCCATGAGCGATTAGCATATTATTTTACAACCACTGCATATGACGTGGAGCGTATTGAGGCGGTTTGGCGTTTGGATACATGAACCGAACTAATATGATGTCAAACGGAGTTTAGGCAAAATTTGACCTATATCTGAGTGCAAACAGGCGATTAATCAAGTAGGGTTATTTTGATGTCTTGACCAGGATGTGGGGTGCGGTAAATATTACACGTTTCCGCGTTGGTACACGTTGTCAACTTGTGCATAGTTTCGGAGTCCTTAACAGATTCATACACACATCCAAGTTGCATTTGTTAGACCGAATTTTAAAATGTCATAGACAAAACCGAACCGATGTTTACGCACTTGATTCCATCTAAGCTCTGGGACAGTTGTTTATGCTGGTTTCCAAAAGTACCTTATGTACGTGTCGTTTATCTGACCTACATCAGCCGATGGTGAACTCGGAGTGCACGTCCCGCATGTGCTTTCATAATTTTTATGTAAGATAGCTAATTGCTAATAGCTAATTGTCTTACTCACGGTAATCTTGCGATAGCAATTCTTATCACTGCGTGCACGAAAATATTTACTTGGGACTAGCATTTGCGTCACTTTCAGAACCTTACGTACAATGCGACAAACTGACCAACAATTGTTCACTCGCCAGCACATGTGGTTAGCTGAATGTGGATTGCATTGTCCTCAGTGCGAAAGGGTGATGCTGCGAAGAAATAGCCGGAATTTTGTATTCAGCTACAATAGGCGAATGACATTATCACTCTGTAGGAAATAAGGTGCACATCTATTGATTAACTAGGATTCTAAAATATTCAGATTACCTACAAGTGCAACTTAATCCAGCATAATTAACCATATTCGATCCGAGTACTTCAGAACGCAATGCGTTTAATTCGTGGTATCGCAGGTGTCTGGTATCATCCGTTTTGCCGTGGTTGCTGAAAAATCTGTGGCTAGAATTTTCTGTTGTGACATGCTGCATAGGCACAAGTGTCTGATTTCAGGAATCTTATAAAATGCAACTTAATATTTCCTTGATTTAATCACCATATCTATGTTATCGTGCTCGATGTTTACGAAACACTTTACCGATGGAGGGTTGAAATTACGTTCATTCGACTCGAATCTATCAGCTCCATAATGTGCCTAAAGATTTTCGAGTTTTTCTTATTGTTTCAATGTATAAGTCACGTCTGCGATTGCGACGGATTTTGTTCCTGAAACTCATCATTGGAAGAACTCAATTTTATCCAATTTGCTGATACTTTTCA
>OX104071.1:86719920-86760771 GCA_944474145.2 Dicrocoelium dendriticum | reverse complement strand
TGATAATCGAACACGCCAGTGAACTGCAGTGGAGCGAATCTTTTATGTTAAAGGCGAAATTTTACTACTCGAACGGTTTCAAGTATCTTTCAAGAATTTGCAGTGGAACTGCTTTCTCAATGCAGATGATATCGTAATTTGGCATGACACCATGGCAGCGGATTTTTACCTGACCTTTTAGAGCGAAAACTAAGTCGCTTATACTTGGTCACCAGATAACTTGGCGGAGTAGAGATTTGTGATCATAAGTCATCAGCTTACCTTTGAATATCGACCGTGGGACAACCAATTGCAACGTTTTTTCAAAATCCTTCAGGTTATTCGTAACTGCTCGAGACAGGCTGATATATGCTGACAAGGGCCAGGCAAATGCGTATACTCCTACGGATGGTATCGGAAATTTCGGACGGCCATTGTTTACGTAATTGTAAAAAAAGCCAAGGTGAAATATGTGATCCAGGCAAGGCATGCTTGACACAAACGTGACATTGGCGCACTTAAATGCCCACAAAACAGACCAACCTAACTATTTATAGGATGGTTTCATCACCAAAACCAGCATAGACTGCAGTCGTGAGATTGCACTGTGGTGACTTTCAACCCAGCGCGTTCTACTTACTTCTGACAAACCAATTCACCAAATCGGAATCGGTTGCAGCTGAGCCAAAATCCCATCATAAGCGGCCATGATCAAAAACTTGCTACGTACTACAGTCAACCAGACTTCTGACTGAACGTTTTCTTACCCCGTGCGTCCCGCATCTGGAACGGATTTCCTAATCACCTATTACTTATTCCTAAATTATCGATATCTAAAATACATGTTGACGACGCGCTTTGCAATTGCATTACGTGACCTTGTCCGTTTGACTAGGAGAAGGAATTAAAGCCAAACCGAACCATATGATTCAAGGCCTTCACCACAAATTTAGAGTGATGATGCAATCATATGTGTACTCGTGAATAGCATGGGTTTACTTTAATTGTTTGATGTATCACTTGGTCAAATGAAGAAACACACGGGTGAGCGTTATTGTTTCCTTGTTTGTAGCTCACGAAAATACCGTAATAAAAAAGCTCCTCATATTATTTTGTGGTTGTGCATACAATGCCCATTGCAACCGGTTGTTATGCAGAAATAATTCGGTTTCGGTATACGCGTGAAATGGCGAATTATTTATTCATTGATCCTATTAATTTTGCTTTTCACCATCCCACGAGACTTGTAATGTACATGCAATTTTACCCTTAATAAACAACCACTCTTTGTTCCTTGTCCGCTGGCAACCAGCAACATTAGTATCCGGTGGTACGAATGATAGCTCAGGCCTTTGCATTCTTTATGCCATTCGTTGTAGTGTCTCTAATCCGTCCAGATCACGTCATATAAGATTGCAAAGCTTATATATCAAATTCAACGTGAGTGCGCACATAGTGATTGTGCAACCTTGAGTTTTGCTTGGTGGAATCTCCCAAATGCAAGCCGACGAACTCTTTGCCCATTTTGCTGAAATTTCATCCTATTTTGAAAAGTTAAGGTCACTCTGTGCAAGCACGGAGTAACACGTTGCTGGAAGCAGGTTTGCAATCCATTTGTCACTAAAACCTACGTGTACTCAAGTCTATGGCGCAAGTACACAAGCAAAATGTGTCTACTTTTGAATGTTGGTCGTTCTGCACTCTCCAGTCTGATATCGTGTTAAAACCGCAGTGCAGCCATTCCTGGAAGTTCGGTCAGATGATCCTACGTCATTAATAAATCGGAATACTTGTAGCTCAGGTGATCTCTTCAGATTTTGTTCTGTGCTCCGAGCCGAACAGTTTCGTTGCAGACGTTTCATCACCAGTCGTGGTGACTTCCTCAGTGCGTTATAAGTAAAATTGATTTGTTTTGTCGATTCTTACCGGTGAGCGAGTGACGTTTGAACCTGCTCAGTTCGATTCAGGTCCCGTGATCATTGATGTTCCCAGTGTGGGCGCCGCCTCTTCCCACTCATTTGCCAGATGATCCACGTAAAATCTTTTCTCGCAGCTGCCTGTATATCGGATCTAAATCGATGCGTTGGTTTATTGAACTGACTGTAGAAAATCAGGCTTTAAGGAATTCTCTTCCTTTTATGGTCTTGCTTTGCGCTAGTGTCTCTGTTTTCTCCCAATCAAATGCGTGCCCTTCTTCATCAACGTAATTCGAGACCAAGGATGATGGGTAATGTTTTCGACAGGCTCGCTTGTGTTCTTGCCGTCTTGTAGACAATTTTCTTCCCGTTTGGCCCACATATTTCTTATGACAATTTCTACACTGTATCTTGTAAATGACGTTCCGGCGTTCATGTGTACTCGTCTTCCCTTTCGGTCTAGATAGGGTTCCTTTCAGCGTGTTGGTGGGTATGTGAGCCAGTAACAGATGGTGTGGCTTGAGGAGTCTAGCAGTCAGTTCCGATACGTTCTTGATGTATGGTAAAGCGATCCGTTTGGTTGTTGTTGGTTCAGGTGTGGTGTTTGTACTCTTCTGGTTCATGTATCTTCGGATGAAGCTGCGTGGATATCTGTTGCGCATGAAGGATGTAAAAAATGATTTTCTTCCTCGCGTGTTGCTTCAGCAATATTCCAATGTGATTCTAACCTACGGAACAAGGTGCGGATGCAGCTGATTTTGTGACATTTTGGGTGGTTGCTGTTGAAAGTTAATATTTGATCTGTATGCGTATCTTTCCTGTAAACTGATGTTTGTAGTTCTCCGTCCGCTGTTCTAGTAACCAATATATCTAAGAAAGGTAGTTTGTTCTCCATTTCCGGTTCCATAGTAAAGTGAATACCGTCCATTGCATCGTTCAGCAGGCCTTGTGCGGTCTGCAACTAGCTGCGTTTGAGTTTGAGAAGCAATGATCACGGGACCTGCATCGAACTGAGCAGGTTCATATGTCACTCGCTCACCGGTAAGAATCGACAAAACAAATCAGTTTACATATGACGCACCGAGGAAGTCACCACAACTGGTGATGAAACGTCTGCAACGAAACTGTTCAGCTCGGAGAACAGAACAACATTCTACGTCATTTTTTGTTATAGGTAGCGAAGGTTAAGAACTCAGAATCAATTGATGGCGATAAAACTTTTATAATCACCTTGAATAGGCAAAGCCCATGCATTTGGTATTAAAGTACACCACACTCTACATAAATTGCATCCAAAAGTGGTTCCCAGACTCTCCCATCCAAACGACTTTTGTGTACGATATTGCTTATCCAACTCAAGACTGGGTGGCCAATGTCGCAATTCAAGTGATTGTGAACAATAATTCGATAGTCCCATTGATTGAACGCTTTTGTGGTGTCTATTTAATTGCCATCGATTCCTGCTCCATCCTCAACGACTGCAGTTCATGTTTTAAATAACATTAGTAGGTTAGTAGTACATGGCAGATTGTGACAGAAGCAATGTTGCGTTGGAGTTAATAGCTTTGGTTTTGCAGATATTGCATCAGCGGATCTAAGGTGATTGATATCATAACTTTGGATACAACTGGAAGTAGCGTTAGAGGACGGTAATATCTACAGATTAGTAGAACTACCTTGCTTATAAACAGGATTGAGGACACCACGCTTTAACATTAAAGGATATACGGTTCTCCTCTAAACAACAGTGACAACTTCTGGTGGTGCTGCTAGCTCCCTAGCTACTGAATGAAGAGACTTCGGTCGCACGTTTTAGACCCCAGGAAAACTGTGGCTACGCTTGGATAACAACTTCTCTAACACAGCATCCACAGTGAAGGTGATGTATAAACCAAACATTGGATTTCTAGAAACGAAGAGCATAGTGATGATCGATACCTGCTCGAATGTACAGGAGTAATTAAGATTTAGGAGATCGGGTGCTTCCCATGCTAACCGCGCACATCCATCAGCAGTGAGCAGTGCTCGAATTACAGGCTTCAAGATATAAATTGCAATAACGTGACAGTACAGAAGTTTGCCGTTCTGCGGAATCGTTAAATTAACTCATGCCGGTATGTAATTTTCTTTGCGGGAACCAATTTCCTAAATAAATTAGATGGTCTACGGATGCGTATAAATTTGGGCTCCAAAAGAGATTGCTAGCTAAACTTGATAAATTCTTGATGGATAAATACTTACGTGCTCCACTCCTTAGAAATAAATGTTATTAGATTTTACAATGAAAAATTTCTGTACCGAAACGTACCCTACCAGTGTGCTTCAGTTACTTTTCGTGTTTTCATGGTAACATAGAGAGGGCATTTGGAAAATAAAGAAAATAATATGTTTTATTGCTTGACAATATGCACAGCGTCATCCTCCTTTTCTGAAACTTCCACTTCATTTAAAGACACTTTCACTAATTTACCACATTGGATTTCACTGTCGTTTGAAATTTCACGTCGTCCAAGTTTTACTGAGGGCACTTCCGTTTTAAGAAACGGCATTCATGAGTTCCAAGCTCTACCGCTCTTTACCTTATTTAATTCGCTTTCTAATCACCTAGCCTGTAAAACACGGGTTGGTTTCAGCTGCATCCGACTTCTATACCGTCCAGCGTTTGACACTTTTCTTACATGTCACTTTTACGGAATAGTATCCAAGGTGCTACCATAATATATTCCGCATAGCATAACTATCCAAAGGGTGGAGTTACGCGGTCACTACTACCTGGGGACATACTTGTACCTATCCCGTCGACCATGCGTTTTCGTTTGTGAGCACAACATTGATTATCGACGGATTGTTAAAACTAGGAAATCTGTTGAAAGAGTTTAAGTGGTCGTTCGGAGGGTGTTTAGCTAATAGCTCTTGCAAACAGGCTTTAAACTACGTTTCCCTGTCTGGCAAATTGAATTTTCCAGCGATAGGAATGTGACTGTAGGAAATTTTTAATCACAGTTTTGAATCCATTTCCGACGTAGTGTTTCATAGGTAGCAAATTACACCCGGTAGATATGAGTCATTGTTTGCTAACCACAGGCAGCACCAAGGAAAATAAACGCGCGGATTTCCGGGTATTTGATAAGTTCATATCATTGGTTTGCATTATAATAAAGAGAAACACGACCACTCCTTCAAGATCTATCGTTCCATAGCAGCAACTTACAGGGTAACTTTATCTCAGAATCGGTTGGCGCAATGCTTAACCAGGTATCTAAATTTGTGAGATAGTCAAGTGATGAAAAGTCATACATTTCTAAAATTTCCACCAAATTACTTGCGCGTTTCTGCACCAACAACAACAAAATTTTGATGTTAGGAGTGCTTAGATGGTTGTCAAACATACGTTTGTTTTCAAGCCAACCGTTAGATGGCCAGACGCTAATCGTTTTGGTTCATGGATTTTAGTCAAATTGCATGAACTTGTATTTTGCTCCTGAACAGAATTGTCATTCAGGCCGAAATCTGTTTTGTTATGTGCCGTGGGTGCTTCAGTGCAGATCTCCCCGCAGAATTATGAATGCATAGGTTTTACGGCAGTTCAGATTTCCGTCGAAATGCTTAACACGCGCAGCCGTGCTCCGGTAGTATATATCCGAAACAAGGCTCGAAACTTTGACTAATTATGCAACGAAACTTGCGTTGTTCAGTCGACGTGTAATATGACTTTCATCCGTCTGTAATCACAGCACTTGTAGTTAGGTGCTGACGAAACCATTCGCAACAATTAATGACCCAGTTGCAGAACACGCCAAATTTTAACGAATTTTCATAAACGGCACTCTATCATTTCTTCGCCTATCGTTAATAGGAGAAATCAAATACTCAAAATATCCCAACGAATTATGGTTTTTATGCTATCGCCAAAAGAAATACACATTGGTCAGCTGCTTCTTTCACTTGTTCTTTCTATGGATATACGGATAATATGCGCACCTCGATCGTTTGCAACAAGGACTCGCCGAGTGGTCTTTACGGTTTGATGAATTTTCAATGATCCAATCGCGCACGTTACAAACAGACGAATTAAAACACGCACACGAAGTGAGTTGGCAGGCGGACGGCTTACTGATTACTTTTGACTTTGTTTCGAATTTGGTAGTTTGCGCACACTCGTCAGATGGGTGGTGAGTAGAAGGTTCACTGGAACGGGCGATGTAGCTGCGCTGGTCGCCGGAGTACTAACTGACGAGGTCCCAAATGTGGCGATAGGTTTTTGGTAATCCAGCAATTCAAATGAATGCTGGACAGGAAGCAACGTAGGAAAATGTTCGAATTAGCTACAGTAAATGTTATTCGAAAATAACGGCATTTGGTGTAGTTGATTGTCGCAAGATAGACCTTAGAGACGGATGAAAATATCAACAGTGGATAAAATTGAATTCTTCCAATGATGGGTTTCAGGAACAAAATCCGTCGCAATCGCAGACGGGACTTTACATTGGAACAATAAGAATAACCCGCAAAAAATTTAGGCACCTAATAGAGCTGATAGATTCGAGTCGAATGAACGTAATTTCAACCCTCCATCGGTAATGGTGTTTCGTAACCATCGAGCACGCTAACATAAATATTGTGTTTAAATCGAACAAAGGGACTTTGATTTTATACGATTTCTGGAAGCAGCCCATAAACCTATGCAGCATGTCACAACCGAATATGCTGGCCAAAGATTATTCAGCAACCACGGAAAAACGGATGATACCAGACACCTGCGATACCACGAATTAAACGCATTGCGTTTTGAAGTACTCAGCTCGAATATCGTTATTTATGTTGAAATAAAATAGCACTTGTAGGACATCTGAATATTTTAGAATCCTAGTTACTCAGTAGATGTGAACCTAGATTCCTACAGATAGATAACGTCATTCGCCTGTTGTACCTGAATACCAAATTCCGGCTATTTCTTCGCAGCATCACCTTTCGCAATGGGGACAATGCAATCCGCATTCAGCTAACCACATGTGCTGGCGTGTGAGCAATTGTTGGTCAGTTTGTCGCATTGTACGTAAGGTTCTGAAAGTGACGCAAATGCAAGACCCAAGTACATATTTTCGTGCACGCAGTGATAAGAATTGCTATCGCAAGATTAACGCGAGCAAGAAAATTAACTATTTACAATTAGCCATATTACGTAAATATTATGATAGCACATGCGGGACGGGCAATACGATTGCACCATCGGCTGGTGTACGTCAGATAAACGACACGAATAATTCTAGTCACCTGCTCGCTACTTTTGGAAACCAGCATAAATAACTATAAGCGCAGCTTGGATGGAATCAAGTGCGTAAACATCGGTTGCGTTTTGTAAATGGCGTTTTAAAATTCGGTCTATCAAATGCAACTTGCATGTGTGTATGAATCTGTTAAGGACTCTGAAACTAGGCACAAGTTGACAACGTGTACCAACGCGGAAATGTGTAATATTTACCGCATCCCACATTCCGGACAAAACTTCATAATAACCCTGCTTGATTAATCGCCTGTTTGCACTCAGATATAGGTCAAATTTGACTAAACTCCGTTTGACATCATATTAGTTCGGTTTATGTATCTAAACACCAAACCACCTCAATACGCTCCACGTCATATGCAGTGGTTTTAAAATTATATGCTAAACGCTCATGGGAACGCAATTCTTAGATTGTCCAAAATGCGATACCCATTATAATAGAATGGTTTCGACAGTGTGGTGTACCTATTTCCTTCCACCCAAATCAGTAATTTTGGAAACAAGGTACCAACGTTTCAAGTTCCGTCTATTCAAATATCGGCATCAGTTTGCTTAGATTCCGGTGGGCTGGAACGATTGGAAAATCCCTTGAGTGTTCCTTTTTGAGCAAATCGTTGAGCCAGGAAATGACAAGGTGCCAGGTCTTGATAGATCTAAAACGAAACAGCCGAAAAACATGCTAAGCAACAAATTACTGTCCACGTTCCCTGCATTATCAGTCCCCGCTGTGTAGGTTACGTGAAGGAAGAAAGAAGTAGAAAGTTAAGGGAAGATAAAAGGGAATGAAAGTCATTTACATGAAGGATAACACCAAAGAGTGAAGAGAATGACATAATATGAACTGAAGGTACGAAGTTGGATATGAGCAGGAGATGTGAATGGTTTCGTGTTGCCACCAAACAGTGCGTAACTGACGCTCGAAACGTTTAACCGTAGGTTTACTGACTACCCTTTCTGAAGCGAGTTCCAGCGTTCCATATTCCTACACGATAACCGAGTTTCCTTCCTAATCGCGTCTGAACGCGGCATTTGTATCTTCATGAGATGACCGCCAAGACAAGGCAACCTAGCCGGCTTTATAAGCCAGCTAAATTCCGGTCAAACGTTTCCTGTTAAAATGTGGTAAGTAAGGATTAGGTCTCCGCAAAGCCGTCTGTAATGCAATGAAAACATACCAAAAATAAGGAGATGCTACGGGCACCATTGCCCCCGTAATTCCTCAACCAATATTTTACCTGCGCTCAAAACATTCTAGAGCTCCATCTTGTCCCGATCAAGGCACAGCGGACAAACTTGAAAGCAGCATTACAGATGCGGCGGAACAAAAGCTGTGAACAGATTCACAAATATGTCGGCAGTGATGACCCAGAAAAAACGGTGTATCAAACACAACACTAGCGGCATTCTACCAGTGGGCACGAGAATGCAAACACGAGGAAGGGAGGACGCGTAGGTCTACCTGGTTGGAGACAAGGTAAGTTCGACTCCAGCGAGTATGTAGCTCGAAGGCGGGGAAGGTGCTCCTATACCAAGGGCGGAACACTTAGCCTGACTATTGTGCAGTAGTCACGAAGTATACCAGTCCCAGCGTCTGTCCAGGGTATGTTGTATAGCCTCAGAACACCCAGCAACATTGACAACATTCCATAGCCCAAGGTCATAAGCAAACAATAGAGATGATACCCCAAACTCACCAGGGTGATCGTTTATGTAGATGCAGAGCAGCATCGGTCAAATGAATGAGCACTGTGGGACACCGCTAAGTACCGCTTGCCTTAAGGATAAGCTGCGAACCACACGCACACACTGCTCGCTTCCCTGCAAGAACGCAGATACCAAGGGAAGCGCGAGGCCAGATATGACGTAGGAGCTCAGGTTTGTGATAGCATCAATCGGGGTATCTTATCAAACGGTTTCGAGATAGCAACGAAAAGCACATCCAATACGTGGCCATTGTTTATTGCCTCAGCCCAAGCTTCACATTTTACCAACAAATTGGTCAGACACAAAAATACCTTACGGAATCCGTGTTGTAAATTATTAAGTAGATTGAGCCCATTCAGGTGACAGAACCGAAACAAACGCATCACCCAAATGAACGTATATAAAGCAAGGACACTTTACACAAAATATTTGCTTTTATCCCCTTGGGACTGAAAGAAGAACACGTGTAGACACTGTGTTTGAAAACATACGTAAAATCTCCTGCTCATAACATATGGCGAAGTACCGGTATCCCAGTTAACCACATCTCGGAGCAGGGCGAATAAAGTTCGATCATAAAAGAAACAACAACCTGAATATTAGTACTGCATGAATTAAAACGTATCAGTCTTATACTTGTGTTCCATGGCGTCACTAACAATAACTGTAAGGCCATGAGTGACAGAAGAAACAGTAGGAGGGCAACTTAGTAATTCTCGACGGCAGGTGTACCTCCTGTGCTTCAAATGTATACTCGAAACATACTGAGGCTAGCCATAATCTCGAGAAAATAATACTGGCCCAAATAGTTGGTAAGTGTACACTTACCACAGATTGGCCTATATCTGCGTGCCAAGTACAAAATTCCGTCTTGATACGCACGTTTCGTTGCAAGGCAAATTATACCCTAGCGCGCAAAACGAATACGTTCAAGTGTTCAGTGAAAGACGCGATGGTTTTATTATATAAAGGTGAGCGGAGAATCACCAGCCGAAGCAAGATTTCACTTAACGGAAATGGATACTGGAACAACCGGAAAACGAAATCGATGCCACCAAATCCATTCCATCCCGGTTTGATAAGTTCAGTAAACTCAGCTGACCAGAGGGATTGCATGGTTCCAGAGCCGATGCATTGAGCCAGCCGAAGCGCAACCAACACCCTCAGCGACCACTGCAATCAAAATGGTATATGTAAACAATGAAGTGTTCATAGGATTTCGCAGCCACCTTTCCGGAAACTGTGGAAAATGCGTAGCCGTCCCGTGAGTATGGGTGAATGATTAGTTTTGATTCGTTCAAGTGACCTGCTGGACATTCTTTCGACGCGCATTGTAGATGCTGGAGTCAGAAGGGGCTCTTTCTCGGTCTGGATGTGCACGCACAAGTTTCACCGTAAAACAACCGAACAACTCTCATGCGCAATGGATCGGCTGATAGTGTTCAGTCACTTTTATATGGGAGATGGTGTAAGAACGGAACAATTCATTCCCAACGGCTAACTTATCTGTACTTGAATGTCGTTCGTCCATCGTTGATCCAGATCCGGATGGACAGGTTACGGTAGGTCAAGAATGATTCGGTTTCACATACCGCAATCGCAAACTGAGAAAAAACGCAACTGCTCAAATACTCCAGAGTGACAAATTTTCGATTTGCAGTTTGAAGTGCATTGCTGCCCCATTTTGATGAAATTGGTAGGGGTACAACTTCCTACCAAAGTAGAGTGAGGAGAAGCGAAGATTGTGACGAAGAAATGATAGACAACGGAAGAAAGCTGCTGGCCACCGAACTAACACCATACTCTCTCATTTCCGAAGTAGCATGGCCACAGGCTCTCATGATGTGTCCTGAATGTTCCCGCAAACGCAGTACAGATGGAAGAGGTGTTCACGTTAAAAGGAAGGCAGAGAGGTGATAACTAATTAAACTAAACAAATAATCTCCGTGACAGTATCTGAGGAAAAAATGATGCGAGATTTCTGTTGATGTATGAAGGAAATGGGTGGGCCAAATTGCCAGAAGTGAAATTTCATTGTGTATGAGCTTTCGGTTACGCTAACCACTAATGCTTTTGAAATATTGGGAAGGAAAGAGATCTTAAACCGCTATGTTAGATGAGATTTCTAGCTCAGTATCATTGATAGCTATGCGTTGCACACGAGAGAGCTGCTTGACCCATTACCACGGACTCTTTCTCAAATGCGAGCAATCGAATTGGATGTGTAGCAACAGGGCACATAAAGGCAATTAAAGTGCTTCAAACAATCACACCGGTAAAGCGGATCCAGATTCACGAGTATTACTTACTGCATCTTGGTTCACATTTATGCGGCCATTGGATCTACCGTGCCTCGTCCCAGACATCCAGTTCAAAAACCAATCGGAGAGTGCAGAGGGAATTTCACGTTTTTCCAACACTAAAATTACGAAAAACACAATGAGCCTGGGAGGATAAGCAATTATATAAACTCACGGTTTCGCGTTTCGAAGCTCTTACTTTTGCTTTGTACACGGCTGGATGTTAACAGCAATATCACAGAACAATACATGAAATATGCTGTGTGCATTGTTGGTATTGACTGATGACATTGACCCATGCTATATATATATATGTAAAGCTAATATTCGGTTGCACACCCATGCGATAATTTGCTTTTCGTAGTCATTGTTGTACTTCCACTTTTAATTATATGCCACAGTCCACAAATCATGTTTAATGTACACGAGTCTACCTCGGTCATTATTACGTGAACTTTGATTGACAGAGGATCCGTAATACACCCCGTACGCCACGTCTCTGTGGTTGCCACAAAATCCCACGGATACATGTGAACCTGCTACAAACCGACATGTAAATGATGAGTACATTGATCGTAGTGTATTGGTTAAGTTAACTCAGCTTGCCTTCTACTAACACGAGTGTCTTAAATTAGGAAGTGTTCTACAAGTACGACTAACCCACTTCCCATGGTACGCGACCGAAATCTACTCTCTTATAGACGGTATTATATTTTATGTTTGCTTGTTTGGACACTGTCTGCAGGAATATTTATGATCCTCCGTGAGCATATGCAGGGAGTTACAAAGCATGCTACAAGGAACATAGCTGACAGAAATGCAGCACCATATTTCTAACAGCATACTGTGGCCTCTGAAATACGTGAAGCATTGTATGACAATAGTCTAGACGATAATATGCTTATCCCCTTGTTACAAGTTGAGCTAAAATAAGTTGTGGCAAATATGGCTTCCCAGTATTCTTTACAGTTTTGTTCACTCGCCGTATTTGATCAACTGAAACACACCAGAAATCCTAGGTATATTAAAATTGTCACGAATGCATATCCGTCATCTATAGTAAATGCCCATAGATTATGCTGTATAATGAATTCACATGCGCTGTTTCAAGTGTGACAGCTAATCCCACGGATACATGTGAATCCTAGTGAAACTACAAAAGTGGATGCCTTCAAATCTTAATAAGAAGCGAAGTAACGTCAAACATCAGGTGCTGCTTAAGTGACGGAAACTGTCACGTACGGCGAGCAACCGAACCTGTAGTATACTACCGTCTCTAGGAGAGTAGATTTTGGTCACGTACCATGGGAAGTGGGTTAGTCGTACTTGTAAAACACTTCCTAATCTGAGACACTCATGTTAGTGGAAGGCAAGCTGAGTTAAATTAACCAATGCACTACGACTAGTTTACTCATCTTTTACATGTTGGTTTGTAGCAGGTTCACAAGTATCCGTGGGATTTTGTGGCAACCACAGAGACGTCGCATACGGGGTGTATTTCGGATCCTCTGTCAATAAATTTCATTTATTAATGAGCGATGTGGACTCGTGTAAAGAACTCATGTTTTGTGGAGGGTGGCATTTAATGATAGGTGGAAGTACAACAATGATTACGAAAAGCAAAGTATCGCACGTGTGTGGAAGTGGGTTTTCTCTTTATGCCCATGTATTTATGAATATATATGCATGGTTCTCGGTCTTCACTCTACACCAACAATGCACACAGCATATTTCGTGTGTTGTTTTGTGATGTTGCTGTTAGCATCCAGCCGTGTACAAAGCAAAATTAGTAGCTTCGAAATGAGAAACCATGAGATTATGTAACTGCTTAACCTCCTTAGCTCATTGTGTTTTTCGTAATTTTAGTGTTGGAAAAACGTGGAATTTCTTCTGCACTCTCCGATTGGTTTTTGAGCTTGATGTCTGGTACAAGGCACCGTAGAGCCAATGACCAAAGAAAAATGAACCAGTATGAGGTGAGTATTACTCGTGAATCTGCATCATCTTTACCGATTTGATTGTTTGAATACCCTACTTGTCGTTTTGTGCCCTGTTGCTACACATCCCATTCGATTGCTCGCATTTCAGAAAGAGTCCGTGGTAGTGGTTCAAGCAGCTCTCTCGTGTGCAGCACATATATTAGCAATGACACTGAGGCAGAAATCTCGTCCAACGTAGCGGTTTAATATCTCTTTCCTTCCCAATATTTCAAAAGCCTTAGTGGTTAGCGTAACCGAATGCCCACACAAAATGATATTTTGCCTCTGGTGGATAGGCCAACCCATTCCCTCATGCATCAAGGGAAATCTGGCATCTATATTTTCCTCAGATACCGTCACGGAGAGTATTGGTTTACTTGATTTGTTTATCACCTCCGTGCCTTTCTTTCAACGTGAACACTTCTTCCGTCTACAATACGTTTGCGGGAACATTCGAGACTTGCCTTGAGAGCCTGTGGCCATGCTACTTCGGAAATGACAGAGTATGGTGTTAGTTCGGTGGCCAGCAGCTTTCTTCCGTTGTCTATTATAACTTCGCTAATAACTGCAAAAGTATAATAGCTATCTGCGTGCTCTCCTTTTATCACCATCTTCGCGTGTCCCCAATCTGCTACGGTAGAAAGTTTTACCCCTACCAATTTTATCAAAATGGGGCACCAATGCACTATAAACCTCAAATCGAGTATATAAGCAGTTGCGTCTTCTCCCAGTTTGCGATTGCGGTATGTGAAACCGAATCAATCTTGATCCAACGAAACCTGTCCATCCGGATCTGGATCAACGATGGACGAACGACATCCAAGTACAGATTAGTTAGCCGTAGAGAATGAATTGTTCCGTTCTTGCATCATCTCTCATAGAAAAGTGACTGAACACTATCATCCGATCCACTGCGCATGAGTGTTTTCCGGAAGCTTCTGGCGGAACTATGTGCGTGCACATCCAGACCGAGAAAGAGCCCCTTCTGACTCCAGCATCTACAATGCTCGCGCTTGAGCGAATCAAAACTAATCATTCACCCATACTCAGGGGACGGCTACGCATTTTCCACAGTTTCCGGAAAAGTTGCTACGAAATCCCATAAACACTTCATTGATCACAGATACCATTCCGATTGCAGTGGTCGCTGAGGGTGTTGGTTGCGCTTCGCCTGGCTAAATTCAACGGCTCTGCAATCAGCAATCCCTCTGGTCAGCTGAGTTTACTAAAATAATCAAACCCGGAAGGAATGGATTTGGTAGCATCTATTTCGTTTTCCGGTTGTTTCAGTATCCATTCTCGTTAAGTAAAATCTTGCATCCTCCAGTAATCCTCCGCTCACCTTTATATAATAAATCTACCTCGTCTTTACACTGAACACTTAAACGTATTCGTTTTGCGCGCTAGGGTAAAATTTGCCTTGCAATGCAACGTGCGTATCAAGACGGAATTTTGTACTTGGCATGCAGGTACAGGCCACATTTGTGTTAGATATATACTTACCAACTGTTTGGACCAATATTATTTTCTCTAGGTAATGGCTGGCCTCAGTTTGTTTCGAGTGTATATTTGAAGCACATGAGGTACACCTGCCCTCTAGTATAACCAAGTTGCCCTCCTACTGTTTCTTCTATCTTTCATTGCCTTAGTGTTAGTGTTGATGACGCCATGGAGCTCACAAATATAAGACTGATACGTTTCAATTCATGCAATACTAATATTCACGTTGCTGTTTCTTTATGGTAGAACTTTATGCGCCCTGCTCCAAGAGGTGGCTAACTATGATACCGGTTCTTCCCCATATGTTATGAGCAGGAGATTTTACGTATGTTTTCAAACACAGTGTCTACACGTGTACCTCTTTTAATATCACGAAAAAGCAAATATTTTTTGCAAAGTGTCCTTGCTTTATATACGTTCATTTGGGTGATGCGTTTGTTTCGATTCTGTCACCTGAATTGGCTTAATCTACTCAATAATGTACAACATGGATTCCGGAAGGGATTTTCGTGTCTGACCAATTTGTTGGTTGCACGTGAAGCTTGGTCCGAGGCAATAAACAATGGCCACGTAGTGGATGTGCTTTTCGTTGCCATCTCGAAACCGTTTGATAAGATACCCCGATTGATGCTATCACAATCCTGAGATCCTACGTCATATCTGGCCTCGCGCTTCCCTTGGTATCTGCGTTCTTGCAGGGAAGCGAGCAGTGTGTGCGTGTGGTTCGCTGCTTATCATTAAGGCAAGCGGTACTTAGCGGTGTCCTACAATGCTCGGTCATTCGAACGATGCTGTTTTCCGTCTATATAAACGATCACCCTTGTGAGCTTGGGGTATCATCTCTATTGTTTGCTGATGACATTGGGCCATGGAATCCTGTCAATGCTGCTGGGTGTTCTGAGGCTATACAGCATACCCAAGAGAGACTCGGACTGATCTACTTTTTGGCTAATGCCCAATAATCAGGCTAAGTGTTCTGTCCTTCGTATAGGAGTAACTTCCCCGCCTTCCAGCTACATACTCGGTTGAGTCGAACTCCCCTTGTCTTCAACCAGGTAAACTACGCGTCCTCCATTCCTCGTGTTTGGGTTCTCGTGACCACTGGAAGAATGCCGCTAGTAAGAGTTTTAGGATGTTGTGTTTAGTACACCGCTTTTTCGGGATCTTCACTGCCGACATATTTGTGAATCTTTTCTCAACTGTCATTCAGCCCCAACTGGAATACTGCGCCAAGATTGCCGCTGTGCCTTGTTCGGGACAAGATGGAGCTCCAGAGTGTTTTGAGCGTAGGTAAAAAATTGGTCGAGGGTTTACGGGGGCAATCGTGCCCGGAGCATCTACTTAGTGTTGGTAGGTATTCATTGCATTGCAGACGGCTTTGCGGAGACCTAATCCTTACTTACCTCATTTTAACAGGTAAGGTTGGACCGGACTTGAGTTGGCTTATTGGGCCGGCTAGGTTGCCTTGTCATCGCGGTCATCCCATGAAGCTTCACATGCCGCGTACTGACGGTATAAGGGCGGAAACTCGGTTATCGCCTAGGAATATCGAGCGCTGGAACTCGTTTTAAGAAAGGTTAGTCAGTTAACCTACGGTTAAACGTTTCGAGCGTCAGTTAGACGCTGTTTGTTGGCAACACAAAACCATTTTTACATCTCCTGACCATATGCATCTTCAAACCTACAGTTCTCATTCTGTCATTCTCTTCACTCTTTGTGTTATCCTTCATGTAAATGACTTTCATTCCCCTTTACCTTCCATGTACATCCTACTTCTTTCTTACTTAACGTAACCTACACAGCGGGGACTGCTAGTGCAGGGAACGTGGACAGTTATTGGTTGATTAGCGTGTGTTTCGGGTGTTTCGTTTTAGATCTATCAAGACCTGGCACCTTGTCATTTCCTGGCTCAATGATTTGCTCAAAAAGGAACACTCAAGGGATTTTCCTATCCTTCCAGCCCACCTGAGTCCAAGCAAACTTATGCCGATATTTAAGGAGACGGAACTAAAACCGTTGGTACCTTGCTTTCAAAATTACTGGTTTGGGTGGAAGGAAATCGGTACACGGCTTAATCGAAACAATTCTATTATTATGGGAATCGCATTTTAGACAATCTAAGAACTGCGTTCCCATGAGCGATTAGCATATTATTTTAAAACCACTGCATATGACATGGAGTACATTGTGGCGGTTTGGCACTTATATACATGGACCGAACTAATATGATATCAGCCGGAGCTTATGCAAAACTGTGACCTATGTCTGATTGAAAACAGGCGATTGATGTAGTGGTATTATTTCGGTGTTTTGTCCGGAATGTGGGATGCGGTAAATAATTCACTTTTTCTCGTTGGGGCACGCTCTCAAATTGTTTATTTTCACATGTTCTAGAGATCTTTCTGGGAACGATCAAATCCACCGAAACCTTTTTTTGATCACATTTGCTGTAGCTAATTCGAAAATTTTCCTACGTTGCTTCCTGTCCAGCATTCATATGAATTGCTAAATTACCTAAAACCTATCGCCACATTTAGGACCTCGTCAGTTAGTACTCCGGCGACCAGCGCAGCTACATCTCCCGTTCCAGTGAACCTTCTACTCACCACCCATCTGACGAGTGTGCGCAAACGGCCAAATTCAAAACAAGGTCAAAAGTAATCAGTACGCCGACCGTCAGCCAACTCACCTAGTTTGCGTGTTTTAAAGTGTCTGTGTGTCACTTGCGCGGTTGGATCATTGAATATTCATCCAACGCGGCGCAAGTTCCATAGCGACCGCTCGGCGAATGTTTGCTTCAAAGGACGTTAGAGCAGTCTGCATTCCGAACATGGTGCAACCCCGTTATGTTTTTGGATGATTGAGCTAAAATACTCAACATCGGGGTAAACCTTTCGAACTACATGGAAGCGTCTTATGCGCCATGGATATTGAAATCCGCTTGAGAAGCGAGGCAGAGGAACAGTGATGTAACACATTTTCTTTTTCTACATCGTGTCAAGTCATTCCAAAAGACTACTTTATCGGTGCTCATGAACAATTGCAATAGAATGACTAAGGTGATCACGCATTGAGTAGTTACTAAAGTCGCTCCCTCGGGCGTTCAACATGGCCTAGGTATTTCCAATACCGGCCGTCTAAAGCACTGTTTCTTGGCCCAGGAATAGAGCTACATGCTTCAATCGCACCGCAACGTTTATGTCACCAGACCCCTTGAGTCACTTCAATACCATAATCGGAAAAGCAAACATTTGCCTACTTCCACTCCTTCAAACTTGGATGCTTCACCTGCACATCCAGCTATAACACCGTTAGCTCAGAGTCTCTTTCAAGCCGATGTAGGAAACAAACGGGTAAAGACCACGTTCATCGTCTTAATAAACATTCCTGGGGCGGCCGACGTGGGTCTATCTACTGTACTGAGCATACACGGGATGACACAGTATTTGCCGTAAAATTTAAAACAGTCCAAATTTTCAGCAACATATTTAAAATCGCAAAGAGGAGCGCATGTTATCCGTATATCCATAGAAAGAACAGGTGAAAGAAGCAGGTGACCAATGTATATTTCTATTGGCGATAGCATAAAAATCATAATTCGTTAGGATGTTCTGAGCATTTGAATTCTCCTATTAACGGTATGCGAATAAATGACGGAGTGCCGTTTTTGAAAATTCGTTAAAAATTGGCGTGTTCTGCAACGGGGTCATTAATTGTTGCTAATAGATTGGTCGGCACCTAACTACAAGTGCTGCGATTCCAGACGGATGAAGGTCACATTTCCTTTCAAGGGAACGACACAAGTTCTGTTGCGTAACTGGTCAATGTTTGGAGCAAGGATGCCAACCGTTATCGGGATAAATGCAGCAGGGGCACGGCTACGCGTGTTAAGCTTTTCGACGGCAATCGGAACTGCCGTAAATCATTTGCCTTCATAATTATGTGGAGAGATCTACACAATAGCACCCACGGCACATAGCAGGACAGATTTCCACATGAATGACAATTCTGTTCAGGAGCACTTTACTGCTCCGTGCAAATTGACTAAAATTCATCGGGCAAAAACGATTAGCGTCTGGCCATCTAACGGTTCGTTGTAAAACAAACGTATGCTTGACAACTATCTAGGCACTCCTAACATCAAAAATACGTTTCTGTTATTGCACAAAGCTCAAGTGATTTAGTCCAGGTTATAGAACTTCATGTCTAAAACAACTTGACCATTTCACCATTTTAGATACCTGGTCAAACCTTGAGATAACCGATTTTGAGATCAATTTAACCTATATATGGCTGCTTTGGAAAGATAGATTTGGAAAGGTTTTCTTTTTTCTCTTTATTATAATGCAAAACATTGATATGAACTTAGCAAATACCCGGAAATCTGCAGGCTTATTTTGCTTTGGTCATGCCAATGGCTATCGAACAAGGACTCATATCTACTAGGTGTAATTTGCTGCAAATGAAGCACTACGTCGGAAATGGATTCAAAACTGTGATTAAAAATTTCCTACAGTCACAATCCTATCGCTGGAAACTTTAATTTGCCGGACATGAAAACGTAGTTTTAAGCCTGTTTGCAAGAGCTATTAGCTAAACACCCTCCGTACGACCACTTAAACTCTTTCGACAGATTTCCTAGATTTAACAATCCGTCGATAATCAATGTTGTGCTCACTAACGAAGAACTCATGGTCGACGGGATAGGTACAAGTATGTCACTAGGTAGTATTGACAATGTAACTCTATTCTTTCAATATATTTGCTATGCGGAATATATTATGGTAGCACCTAGGATACTATTCGGTAACAGTGACACGTAAGAAAGGTGTCAAACGCTGGACGGTAGAGAAGTTGGAGGCAGCTGAATCCAACGTGTATATTACAGGCTAGGTGTTCAGAAATTGAACTGAAAATGGTAAAGAGCGGTGAAGCATGGAACTTGTGAATGCAGTTTCTTAAGACAGAAGTGCCTTTAATAAAACTTGGACGACGTGAAGTGTAAACAACAGTGAAATCCAATGTTGTAAATTAGTGAAAGTGCCTTTAAATGCAGTGGAATGTTCAGAAAAGGAAGATGACTGCGCATAATGTCAAGCAATAAACATGTTATTTGCTTTATAATAAAATGCCTTCTATGATACCATGCAAACATTAAAATGAACTAAAGCACACTGGTAGGGTACGCTTCGGTACAGAAAATTTTCATCATAAAATCTAATAATATTAATATCTGAGGAGTAGAACACATAAGTATTTATCCATCGGGTAATATTTTACGTTGAGCTAACAATATTTTTCGTACGCCCAAGCCTGTAAAGCATCCGTAAACCTTTTGTTCATTTATGAAAATGATTCCCGAAAAGAAGCATACACATCGGTATGAGTTAATTTAACGATTCCGCAGAACGGCAAACTTCTGTACTGGCACGCTATTGGCCTTCATATCTGGAGGCCTGTTACTACAGCACTGCTCAATGCTGATGGATCCACGCGGTTAGCAAGGGAAGTAGCCCATCAACTGCATCTTCATTACTACTGTACGTTCGAGTAGGTGTCGAACATAAATATGCTATTCGTTCCTATTACCCCACTGGTTGGTTTATACATCACCTTCACCGTGGAAGCTATGTTAGAGAAGTTGTTATCCATGCGTAGCCACAGTTCTCCTGGGGTCTGAAACATTCGACCGAGGGCTCTGCAGTCGTTAGCTAGGGATCTAGCAGCACCACCAGCATTTGTCACTGTTGTTTAGAGGAGAACCATATATCCCCTAATATTAAAGCGTGGTGTCCTCACTCTTGTTTATGGGCGAAGTAGCTTTAATAACCTATAGAAATTACCGTCATATAGCTCTACTTCCTCTAGTATCCTAAGTTATGGAATCAATCACATCAGATCCGCTGATGAAGTATCTGCAAAACCAAAGCTACTAACTCCAAAGCAACACGGCTTCTGTCAAAAGCTGCCATGTACTATTAACCTACTAATTGCATTTAAAAGCTGAACTGGAGTCGTTGATGATGGAGAAGTAATCGATGGCAATTACCTGGACATCACAAACGCGTTCGATCAATGTGACTATGGGATTCTTGTCCACAAGCATCAGAATTGCGACACTGACCACCCAGTCTGGAGTTAGATAAGAAATATCGTACACAAACGTCGTTTGGATGGGGGAGTCTGGGAACTCTGTTCGATGCAATTGATGTAGAGTGTGGTGTACCTGAAAACCCGGTGCTTGGGCTTTGCCTATTCAATGTGATTATAAACGGGTTAGCGCCATTAGTTGCTTCTGAGTTCCTACTTTTCGTGGCTACTAACGAAATACGGCCTAGGATCAGTGGACCAGACGTCCCGGAATGGCTTCAGTGTGAACTTAACCCGACATCAAACTGGAGATTGCAGAAGAATATATCTTTAAAAGTTGACACATTTTGCGTTGTTCACTTACACCATAGACTTGATTACACGTAGGTTTTAGTGGCACATGGAATGTAGACCTGCTACCAGCAACTTGTTCATTGTGTGCATGCACAGAGTGAACTTAACTTTTCAAAACAGGATGAAGTATCCGTAAAATAGGTAAACAGTGTGTCGGCTTGTTATGAAGCGCATTTGGGAGATGCCACCTATTAAAAATTCAAAACTTGCACACTCACTATGTGCGCACTCATGTTGAAGTTGTATCTAAGTTTTGCAATGTTATTTGAAGTGCGATCTGGACGCATAAGAGACTCAACAACGAAGAGCAATAAAGAATCTAATGGCCTGCGCTGTCATTCGTACCACCGGATACTAATGTTGCTGGTTGTCAGAGGACAAGGAACAAAGAGTGGCGGTTTATTAAGGGTAAAATTGCATGTACTTTACAAATCTCATGGGATGGTTAAAAGAAAAATTAATAGGATCAATGCATAAATAAATCGTTATTTCAGGCGCTTACCGCATTAAATGCACTTCTGCATAACAACCGATTGCAATGTGAATTGTATGTACACACACAAAGTAATATGGGGAGCAGTTTTATTACAGTATATTCGTAAGCTAAAAACTACGAAACCATAATGAGGACCCGCAGGTTGCTTCATATGACCAATGTGATACATGAATCAATTAAAGTGCATTCATGCTATTCACAAGAACACTTATGCTTGTACCATCACTGTCCAGTTGTGGAGAACGCCTTGAATCAAATGGCTCCGTTTGGCTTTAATTCATTCTCCGAGGCAAACGGACTAGTTGAAGTAATGCAAATTTCAAAGCATGTCATCAACACGTATTATACATAGCGTTATTTTAGGGGAAAGGATTAGGTGATTCGGAAATCCGTTCCAGCTGCGGGACACACGGGGTAAGAAAACGTTCAGTCAAAAGTCTGGTTGACTAGTATGTTGCAAGTTTTTGATCATGGCCGCTTATGATGGGATTTTGGCTCAACTGCAACCGATTCCGATTTTGGTGAATTGGTCCGTCAGTAGTAATTAAACCGTGCTGCGGTCTCATCGTTGAGTTGAAAGTCACCACAGCGCAATCTCAGGACTGCAGTACGCTCTGGCTTTATTGATGAAAAAATCCTATAAAAGTTAGGTTGATTTGTCTTGTGGACATGTAAGTGCATTATTGTCACGCTTTCGCGAAGGACTCCAGGACTGGATCACATATTCCAACTTGGCGTTTAGCATTTTCGAAAACAATGGCGGTCGGATATTTCCGAATGCCCTCCGCAAGTGTATAAGCATTTGACGGGTCCTTGTCAGCCTATTTCAGCCTGTCTCAAAAAGTTCAGATAAACCTGAGCGATCTTTGGATCTACGGTACAATTGGTGGTCCCCCGGTCGACCATCAGAGGTAAGCTGATGACGTATGCTCACAAATCTGTACTCCACCAAGTTATCTGGTGACTATTTATTAGCCACTTTGAGGTCGCTCTGAAAGGTCATGTGATCATTCACTGCCCTGGCGTTATGCCAAGTTACGATATCATCTGCATTTAGTAAGCAGTTCAACTGCAGTTCACTGGCGTGGTCGGTAATTAATGCTAGGAATGAAAGTGACCCCAGTACTAATGCTATCGGGCATGCCACACTGAGTGTCAGCTGGGTCGGAAATAGAGCTTCGGACACTCATGGTATGCTTGTGGTTAATGAGAAAGTTCCCTATCAAACCGGGCGCAAGGTAACTAATTCAGTAGCTTCCAAGCTTGTAAAGGTGGTCTAAATGATCGAACGCTCCGACATGTCTTGGTAGATGACATTGACTCCCCCTCTGGCAACTGCTGAGCCTGTCCAGCTTGCTCGAGCTGGAAGAGTTTATAGTGCGACACTTATTTTGGCGGAATCCGTGTTGCTGTGACAATAGAATGTTGTTACTCTCAAGATATCCGGCAATTAACTGCGAAAATATCTTTCATTACTTTGGATAAAAATGGACGGAGGGTGACTGGACGGTAGATTGAGGGATCCGCCGAATTATTACATTTGTATTAAGGGGTACCTGGTCCATGTCTCCACATTGTATAAACATACATTTCATCAGGACATCGTTGAAAGAACCGGGCCAATATTTCGGCAAGGTAAATGGACGCAGTCTTTATTACCTTCGAATTGATGTCGTACAAGCCAGGTGAGCTGTGCACACACAATTACATTATCCTTTGCATCACATTGGATAAAATGAGCTATACGTGGTTTAACCCTGGCGTCTATGGGGACCTTGTAAAAAGTATGTGAAATGAAGATAGAGTTCGGTAATTGTGAATGATATATTCCCACACCAGGTTGGCCTCATATTGTGTAGTTTGCGTCAGACTAATTGCATCACATCAAATTATGACGCCCCATCGTTGACGTGCTTATACAGTAATTTGGTATTTGTACTATACTTCGCACTAAGTTCTGTTGGTGCTGGGGTTTGTCTTCGCGAATCAACTTGACGCAGTGTTTTAGTTGATTTGTGTAAGCAACACACTTGAGAATAGTTGGACATAATTGATGAGCGTGCTAGACTAAATCCATCGATGCCCAGAAATTTCTAGTACGGCTCTTCAAGAACGATTTCACATTCTTTAGGCGAAAAACGTTGTTTCTGACACATCTGTCACTAGTTTGGTAAACGCGTGACCAAAACCTCTAAGCGACATTGGACGGGTGCTTGACCAGGAAGGAACAGCCTGATTCTTGAACGAGGTCGGATAGCAGATCGCTATGTGTAAGGATACACGTTACGTTGCCCTTTTCGCTAATGTACTCCGAGAAGCAAAGCTAACGCGAAAGCGACATCGCCTCATTGCTAAGGCCAAGGGATGCATTTTGGTCATGGTGTCTACCATTTGTTGGTGAGCACTAATGCTCAAATCAGAATATGTGTCAGTGTCCAGCAAAGTTTGCGAGGGTTGACATGATTTTAATATGGTTCATCAGCAACGATCTCTTGCAAGTCAGCTCCGAATCGTATGCTGTGAGACCCTTGGATTTCGCTTGCTTGCAAGTTGTATTCTTCCACAAGAGGGACGTGTCGATGTGGTCGTGCCAGGAGGCGCTTCATTGCAGAACATATGCACTGATCCATTTGTAAGGTAGATATTGAAGGGCGTAAACCATGGCTCGTATACCTATACCAACGCGTCTTATGTGTATACAACACCAAGGAATACAAATGTCTTGCATTTCTGCTTGGTCACTGATATCAACGTGTGTCAGCCCGATATCACAGTCGCAATCAGCCTCATCTGCTTGCTCGATCTTTTCGTATAAAAGTAATCTAAGCATTGTGATCCCCGTTTCCAGCTATATTTCGGTGGCCGTAATCTGGTCACAAGGCTTAGAGACCTCAGGAATACTAAGTTCGGTTTGCTTGCTAAGGAGTTCTTATGCGTGGTTATTAATGCATCTGATGGCATCGGTGCTTAGCAGTTTTTTGTGAATGCTGATTTCCAGCGTAGATCTATGTGAAATGTTGCACGGTTGGTTGCCAGTCGTTTTCGTAGGGCCGCTGACACAATCTCCATAGCCAAATCTGGTAGTGGGATACGGTTACAATGTCAGTAAGTAAGTGACAAAAGGGGAGTCCTTCAGCTGTCCGCGTGTTTCCGCACTATCTCCGTTCCGAGCTGCACGGTGACGAGTGTTGTGGCAAATTAGCTGCGCAGTGTTACCATGTCAATCTGCGGCCCGGTGCCTATAGCCTTTATACTATTTCGGGTGGCAGCATATTTAGCTATATGTGCCAAATTTTATTACGTAATTTGCTACTAGTACGGAGTTCAATGTTCCTTTAATCACTCGGGGTCCGTACCCATTTATTTAGGTGATAGCGATAAATTTGGTGTCGAATTAGCTATATCATTTGCGATTGAGGGAAAATTAGGAATAAAACACCATTCGTTCTATTCGTGTGGTTTCGTCTCACATTCACTTAATGTCCCAAGCTTAGAGACACCATAAACACAAATAGGTCTTAAGTCTTGTTGTTTAAAGAATTCAGCTGACAATTTCGACCTGTGTATGCGATGATAAGAATGCGTGTGGCTGACCACAGAACTGCCCCTGAAACATTACCTGAATGAACTCTTACCAGGTGTAGCCGCGCTTTGCTTTATCGTACGGGACTTGAGTGACAAGTAAGGAACGAGATTTGCCTGGCTTAAATTAAAAATTTTAGTTTACACAGGGAGGTTCCCTAATCCTGTTTGTCTAATAGCTTATCTTTTGTTGAGTTCGCCTTGGATTCGGTCACATTGGCGCATATAACAATCAAATAATTATGCTATTTGTTGTAAGGTTAGTACTTAATCGTGCAACAGGTGCGGTTACGGTAGCAGTGCCTATGTCACATGCTTCACAACAAAAAACGTTTATGCTGTCCGCCATTTAACAATGTTGCATGTGGCAGGTGATTCTAGTAAAGAATGTGTGAGGATAGAAATTTTATGGGTTGCTGCTATTGTCAGGGTGACTAACTTCAGTATCGATTCTTGTATTTTGGACCTGGTATCACACGTTTTACTGGAGCTTGATGTTAAGCACCATATTTGATTCAGTTCTTTCTCTGGTTTTTGTTGCTCAGTTTTCACGGCTGCTTCTTGCTCATCAATTTTTGTTAGCCTATTGCAATTTTGTGCTAACAAAGTTATAAATCTCACGAGTAGGATTTATGTACACTCAGTGCAAAAACCGAGGGAAACCGTCGTGCTACTAAGCTCATTATCTGGCTGCGATCAATAAGAACACATCGAAGAAAAAACGTCACCAGCCATTTGTGCATTTATTTCAAATTGCGCCAATTTAACACAGAAGTCTGCCCTACAACTATCATTAATATCAGAATTTTTGCGCTGGCTATGTATAAGGAAGATTGACGTGCCGTTGTGTTAATCAGTTGTATGGATGTCGTTCGTTGTAAAGTCCATACTAGTGGGCTGAATCCTAACGCTGTCGGACAAGCTGGTGGTTAGGCTGACACAGGTAAGATTACTGTAGGAAAGCTCCAAGATGGTGGAACAAACGGCAGTTGGGCCAAGCAATGGTATCTTTAAATTAGCCAGGTAATATCCGTAAAAATTGCAGAGATGAACATTTACCCAAAATCAAAATTATGGTTCACAAATCACTTAAACAAAAACAAAGTAAGACAATGATCATGAAGCAAAAGTAGAGTCCTGCATAGTTAGCAAATACATATAGCGTCAGCTGGTACAGGCGAAGCCTGTTAGGCGACCACATATTAACGTAAAAAATATTGTACAAACCCAATCAAGTATCCCGCCATTTGCTGAAGACAAGCCACAACGTGAAGGTCTGGGGTAATCGACTGAAATCAATGAGACCGATATAGTTGTCTAGAGTATCGACGGAATTAAGATTCCTCTGCGATTGCCCACCCTGGAACGAAATCAAAGACTTAGTTATTTCCTCCCATATATTGGACATTAGCCAACGAGTGAATTTGCTCCTTAGTCGCTGCACAGCGTTGAAGAAATACGCCACTTTGGATTAACTTATCCATGCAACCCTACAGAAGGTATTTGGTATCTGGACCCAAAGATGTGTCGCATACTTGAGCCCCCATAATTTAATTTGCTCTAGGTTTATATGAATGATAAATACACACCTTGATTTTAGTAGGATTAACACGATTATTAGTTTACGCCAACGTTATTCATCAACGATTTTATTTGGTTAAAAACTGCGTAGCTTACAGACAAATAAATGGTGACTTCCTTATCCTTACCCTTGAGTTACAACTGGAGATGTCAAGCAAGTGCATTTACCTCAAGTGTCTAATTCCAACTTAATTTATGATACTTGACTAAGTAAGATACAGTAGCAATGTTACGAAAATAACCATTTTAGATGTTAATTAGCCGGATTGCAATTAATTGAATAGGGAGTAAATATCACCAGGATGCCAAATTTATACTGCTGGAACCAATATTTTGCTTAGTCTAAAACGGTACGTTCTTAAGGAACGGTGCACTAAAGCGTAACTTTCGCGTTTCTGTCAGCCTGTTTACTGATAGACACGCTTACTCCTTGATACTTTGCGCTTTATATGTGTGTAAATGTACCGGACTCATTTTAGGATTGTTCGTATACCGCTAAATTATGCGGCGTAATTCTGGCCTAAATTGCCTGCATGCAAGGTAAGCGAAATGCTTACAAAATAGCAACTTGTTCCGTTCAACGTGCTCGAAAAGGCGGGGAATTTACTCCAGCAGTGTGGGTGTGTTATAAGACAGTTGGGATGCACAAAACGACCGACCATTAAAAAGTTGTTTATGGTCACCAAACAAATCCAAAGAAAAATCTCAGCAGCATCCTAGTTAACTAATCCCCATGCACCATCTAAACAACAATGTAGACTTATAATTCTGATCCTTGTAAAACTGTGGCTATATATATAATAACGAATTTAGGACATTCACATGCAAAGCAATTGCTTACAAAATAGTTTGCTCAGGGGACAGAGCTTTACCGCGGTTTCTTAGTCCACGCAACAATGCTAACATTTATGCAGCAGGAACGAATAAATTTCTTGAAGTGGAAATGGAGATGGGCAGCAAAATCTCTCCGGCAGCAACCGTGAATGAAACGTATAACTTTAAATCCGTGGTTTGTTAAAGTCATGCCTCACGTCCGATTATTCTAACTGTGATCACTGACAACATGAAAAATAAATGAGGCGGTACCTTATAAATCAGAGTATTCTGATAGTAACCTGATCTATGTGTGATTTGCTTTCTTTTAAAATAGGATATTAAAAATATGGATATCTAAAATATTGATGTAAGCTCGTTTCAAAACCTGTTATAAATATCCCACACTCCATTTCAAGCACTCCAAAGCTGGTACCAAATACAGGCATCCATATTCTCCTTTACTCAAAGAATTAAGTTACAGTATTCTTCTGGGAAGCCATTGCGTTTGGAAAGAGGCAGGTTTACTCTCTGTACTGAAGGAGCGTGTAGGTAATGTGGTACCAGCCACATCAACAAATGGTTATATAAGTGCACAATGTCTGCTCTACATGTTTGATCAAAACCAGGGATTTGGACAAGTACTAAGTGGTCAGATAGAAAGCAAAACAATTGCGATCCACGAATGTGCGAGGGAGGCAATCAGCGCCCTCTAACCTCTATCGATGGAATGAGTGCAACTTGGTATGCAGGAATGCTGCAAGTCCGATATTTTAAGCTGCTAATAATAATTTTCAAACAGTAACCGGACAGATTTTGCAATATGATAACCTTACAGGCAAAACAAAATAAGCATTAATTAAGCTCCACATTTATACAAAAAAGAAACAGCTAGATGTATGTGAAGGACGTAATCAGGACAAAGGTAATACGTAGTGAACCAAGCGGGTCACATACTAATTTGCGCAAGCAATCATCAGTCCTCGGTAGATTAGTTATTACTAAGGCAAAGGGCCGGTAATCCGTACGTCCGGGTTGGTATCCCAGCAGAGGTAGATTATTGTGCAGTTTAATCGTGGTTTCTACTTTCCAACAAGGTAATCTAATTGGGGGCCTTAGTTGTTTCTAGACACAAAGCACATGACAATTCAGTCTTACCACAAGCGCCTCTTTAATTGTCAACAACGTCGGGATCCTTTAATGCAATAGCAAATTGAATGAATAGATTGAGTTTGACTGGGGACGAGTCGTCATTAGAGGTTTTATGATAACGTACATTTTAATTCTTGTGTCTATTCCGTCTTGGTGAGACACCAACTGCCATAGCCACCATGGAAAATTTAGCCAACCTATACTTCAGCGGGCGAGCAGTCATACGGATGTAAGTGTCACCGCAACTCTAATCGAACTGGTGGACGATGTTAAATGCCCAAGTTTTTGGCTAGCTACTAGGACAATTGTGGAGAAAACTCTTCGTGTACCATGGATAAGTCGTAGATGGACGGTCGCGTAGCTGCCATTTAGAGCGGAACTGAGCCTACCACAAACATCATTTGTATCTTGATCCTCCCTAAACCGTAAGAACAACCGACTCTCCTTCTTATTTACCATTTGTACTGCCAGATTCTCTTTGGGTGATCTGCTGTGAATCTGTATGGTTTTACCCTGATTCCTATGAATAGCAGAAGTTTTTGTAAATGTTTTCTTCAGCTTACAGCAAGGCCACAATAAATTTCCCCTTGCACTTTGGATGAGAGTTTTTGCGAGGCGGCGGTTGTATGCAACTGGGCGGAGCCAGAAAAATGTTGGTATTTTCCCACCAAGTCGCTTTCCTGTACACAGTGTGCTGCAGTATGCTATCTGTCCTTTCTTGATTAGCACATCCAGCAACGGCAGGCTATTCTCTCGTTACCTTTTCGGTGGTACAGTAATCTTAGATGCATTTAGCTTAAGAAGGCAGAAATACAGTAAACGTTTTCACCATTTGGGTACAACAGGATACCGTCTAGCTAGAGCTTGTAAATGTTTGCTTGACCTATTCAAACAGCAAAGTTCCTTCCAATCCTACCATTTAAGATATCTGCCAGAACTGTTCCCAAAGGAATTCCAGTTGCGACACCGTCGATCGGATTGTGAGCCGTCCCTACAGAATCGTATCGCACATTCTCAGTGTGGAACAAAAACAAGTTTTTTCGGGTACTCCGGAGTAAGGCACACTGTGAGGTTCGGACACAAAAGTAATTGGCATAGATCGTCGACCGTTTCACGTAGGGACACATTCGTGAAAGGCGATTCCACTTCCAAATAATACATGAGCTCCGCATCGAGCGTTGTTTTTCCAGTATATTTGCCAATTCATAGGACTTTTCAAACTATGTGGGCTCTGGAGCTTAAGTACGGTATTAAGAGCTTTACCAACCACCGGTATACTTTGTTGTATGGTGACTTACTCATGCACATTATTGGGCTCAGTAGAACTTCCACCTTTGGCAGCTTCAAAGCACCACTCAGCCTTGAAATTTAGGTCCCTGTCGGTTTTGGCTGCAGGTACTGTGACTTGGAGGTACACACATAAAGCAAAAGAGGCCGTGGTTACTTTGCAATCGGTTTCTCCACCAAGATAGTGTCGCATAGCTTCTTATGAAAACAAAACGCGTACATATCCGAGAATGGACCCAATTTTTGCGATGTAATCAGCTTTCCCCACTATTAACACACTAGTGTTGTTTCAGTTGTAGGGAAATCACGTCCTTCATATCCTGCAGCTATTTGGCTGCTACATATTGTTCCGAAATCATGCAATATCTCTGAATAATAAGCATGCTCAGGAACTGGTTCGAGCTATCTACTAATTTTGCCAAAAACAATCTGTATAATCCTTTGATTTTGGCAAAAGATCGCTGAGTTGATCGTGCAGATATTCAAAAATAACCTGGGCGTGTATTCACTGCACAATCTTCGGTAGGAATCGGTATTTCCGTCCCATCGAACGAAGTTCCAACTGTTCTCGCTTGAACCCAGCTATTAACAGAGTGTATAAATTATCCTGGCCCTGAGTTAATTAAGGAATGTGAGTATCACTTAACGGGTACCTTGAAGACTGTGCATTGTCTTGGTCCTAATACGCAGCAGACTTTTGGCAGAAAATACCACACATGTGTAACGGCAAACCAGTTACAAACCGTTCAAAACAATCACGAATCGCTTTTGCTTCTCAGGGAAGTTGTGTTCTTGTTCAATGCAAACATCGATATGGGCGGACGCAATCCTGCTTCGGTTCACACTATTAGTACAAAGCATATTTTTCGACAGGGTTGTAAAATATCGAGATGGAAATCGATTTGACTGGACACGTTCATGACAATGGTAACCCTTGTATGTTCTACCGTGTTCTTGCAGCGCAACGAAAACAATCGATCCAGTAACCTCACAACGTCAGCGAGGAGTTTTTATTTGGACATTTGAAACACTGAGTCACCAGCAACTAATTCATTGGCGCAGTAAGCAGACATACCTTGCGATAGGTTAACATCCGATCGCTCTCGTCAGTCACTACGCAATGCAGGCCGAACAAAATATGAATTAAATACGATCCACAGAAAAACAAATAATCAAAATGTAAATGAATGACGTATTTAGGTCAAAGGTAATCTATTGAATTGAATCAATTGTTTCTAGGCGCAAAGCGCGGGACCATTCAACTGATGAGTCGCGTCTCGACAATTGCCAACAACGGCGAGATCCCATTGTGCAATAGTTACTTGAATGAATCGTTTGGGTTCACCTGCTGTCAAGTCGTCATTAGGTTTTCGGGGATGAACAAAGCAGAGCTCCGGTGCACTCTTTGATTATCACACCCTTGGTAAGACAGCAATTGTTTTAGCCACAATGGAAAGTGTTCCACCAACCTTTGCGTCAGCCCGCAATCAGTCTTGTGGATGTATGTGTCACCGCAAATGCCATTGAACTGCGCGTGCACGGTGAACATAAAACCGACTTGGTGGAACAAAACCCATATGTTTCCGGCTCCGCCCAAGTTGCATACAACCGCAACCTCGCAAAAACTCTCATCCAAAGTGCAAGTCGAAATATATTGTGGCAATGCTGTAAGCTGATGAAGAGCATTTACAACAGCCTCCATTATCCAGAGGAACCAGGGAAAATCCATACAGATTCATAGCAGATCATCCAAGGAGAATCTGCCAGTACAAATCGTAAAAAAGAAGAAGAATTAGTTGTTTTACGGTTTAAGGAGGATAAAGCGACAAAAGATGTTTGTCAGAAGCTCAGGTCAGCTCTAACTGGCAGTTACGCGACCGCCCATTTAGACTTCTCCATTAAAGAAAGAAGTCACAGATTGCGATATGTCAACATTTCGATTGTTCTCATCAGTCGGATACACAATACAAGCAGAAACACATACACAACTATATACATTGGAAAATATTGGCAAACCACTCAAAACGTCAAAATCAAGTCCAAGGCAATCGGATTGATTGCCTCAAGAGTTTCTGTGCACATAACACTGGTTGATAAGCCTTAATTAGCCACGCTTCACTGATTGCCAACATTATCGGATTCCGTTTGTGTAATAGCACTCTGAACGCAGTCTTGCGGTCCACATTGGGACCGGTTGTCACGAGGCGCGTAGTGATAAATGATGACAGAGTCCGGTTCATGCTGGGAGGCGCTCCATTTTGTTGCGTCATCATTTGCTCCACCCACTTGGGCAAGTGTTCAGCCACCCTCTGAGCCAACCGACGGCTAGTCCTGCCTATGTAAACGTCACTGCAACTGCAGGTGAACTGATAAACTACATGCGAGGGCGAACTAGCCGAAGGGTAGCTATGACGGTCATGGAGAACAAGTTTCCGAGTAGTGTGCATGAGACGCAACTGAGCAGTCGTGTACGTGCGCATTAGTGCGGACCTGAGCTTGTGTCCGATGTCGTTTGCAACCTGGTCTAATTTGAAGGGCAAGAACAGATAAGCAGCTCTTTTCTCTGCCGTTAGCACCGGCAGTTTCTTTTTGGGGAGTCTGCTGTGCACTTGGAAGAACTTTCCATGATAACCATTTGCCACCAAGGTCCTACGTATAAACTCATCTTCGGCTTCCAGTGTATCCGTACTGCAAATACGTCTGGCCCTGTAGAACAGCGTTTTCACTAGACTGCGTTTTTATGCAACCGGAGAAAAGATGGCAGAGTGAAGGTATTGCCCACTCCAGGTTGCCTTGCGGTAAACGGTGCGCTGCAATGTACCTCCGTCCCGCCTCTTCATGAGGATATACAAAAATTCCAGAGAGCCGTGTTCCTCCATCTCGTGGGAGACTGATAAGTTGGGGTGTATTGTATTTAGAGTGGTTAACAAGCGAGTAAAATTTTCGCTGTTGGTGAACACCAGAATGTCATCCACATACATTGTGGATAACCTTGCTTCACCAATACTGGCAGCGACTTGCCTTTCGAACAAGTCGAGAAAGATATCTGCCAAGACCGGTCCCAGGGCTACCCATGGCGACTCCGTCGATTTGCTTGTATGCTGTCCCCTCAAACTCAAAACGTACATTCTCTGTACACCGTAGAATCATATCCCGCAAATATTCCACAGGGAGACCCACATACGTGTTTTGACTCAGGATGAAATGACACAAATCATCAACAGTTTCCTGAAGTGGCACATTTGTGAATAGAGAGTCAACGTCAGTAGAGTGCATTACTTCCGAACCCAGTGAGAATTGCTTTTAGCGTCTCCGCTAGTTCAAATGAATTCTTCAGGCATTGCGTAGCCAAGAGTTTACGCAAGGGATCTAAGAGTTTCGCCAACCACCGGGCAACGTTTTGATAAGGCGAGTTGTTCATGCACATAATGGGACGCAGTGGGTTACCTGGCTTGTGCATATTAGGCGCGCCCCTCATTCTCGCTGTCTGAGTCCCAATCGGTTGCAGTTTTCTGTACTGCGACTAAGTGATGTATCCGTGCAGCAAAGGTATCTGGAGTTTTCTGGTTACCTGCTTCTCCACCAAGATGTTATTCTCCTGTGTCGTATCTATCAGGAACTTACGTCTGTGCCCCAAAATAGACTCCATTTTCGAAACGTAGTTATTTTTGTTCATTATTACAATACCTGTCCATTTGTCTGGCTGCAGAAAGATTACGTTTGCCAATTCTTTAAACTCTCTGATCGCGACAGAGTGTTCATCATCTAGGCAACATCTTGGGCTTATTGGCGTATTAAGGAATTGGGACACAAGATCCGGTCCGCTCTAACGCGCACGTACACGACTGCTCAGTTGCGTCTCATGCACACTACTCGGAAACTTGTTCTTCTTGACCGTCATAGCTACCCTTCGGCTAGTTCGCCCTCGCATGTAATTTATCAGTTCACCTGCAGTTGCAGTGACGTTTACATAGGCAGGACTTGCCGTCGGTTGGCTCAGAGGGTGGCTGAACACTTGCCCAAGTGGGTGGAGCAAATGATGACGCAACAAAATGGAGCACCTCCCAGCATGAACCGGACCCTGTCATCATTTATCACTACGCGCCTCGTGACAACCGGTCCCAATGTGGACCGCAAGACTGCGTTCAGAGTGCTATCACACAAACGGAATCCGATAATGTTGGCAATCAGTGAAGCGTGGCTAATTAAGGCTTATCAACCAGTGTTATGTGCACAGAAACTCTTGAGGCAATCAATCCGATTGCCTTGGACTTGATTTTGACGTTTTGAGTGGTTTGCCAATATTTTCCCATGTATATAGTTGTGTATGTGTTTCTGCTTGTATTGTGTATCCGACTGATGAGAACAATCGAAATGTTGACATATCGCAATCTGTTCCTTTATTCTGCTTTGATCAAGTGGCTGACGGGGATCAAACATTTTATGCATGGTACACAAGGTGTTTTTCTTCACAATCGTCCTAGTACCTAGCCAATAACTTCGTCTTTTATTATAATCTACTAGTTCAATTTTAGTTGCGGTGACACTTACAACCGCAATACTGTTCGCCTGCTGACATCTATGGTATCTGAACAGTTTCCATTGTGGTTAAGGTAGTTGTTGTCTTACCAAGACGGATAGACGTAAGGTTAACCTGCACCCTATCACAAAACACCTAATGACGACTCGTCCTCAGGTAAACCCAATCTAATCATTTAATTTGCCATTGCACAAATAGATCACGACGTTCTTGACAATTGGCGAGGCGCTACTGACATAGTTGAATTGTCTTGCTCTCTGTGCCTAGAAACAGCTAAAACAAGCAATTAGATTATTTTGGTAGAATATTAAAGCCGCGATTAAAGTGTACATTTATCTGCCACTACGGGGAAGCCTACCCCAGAAATACATATTACCGGCCTGCTGCTCTCATAACTGAGTTACCGAAGACTGATGATTGCTTGCGCAATTTATTATGTGAATCATGTTTGTTTCGCGAAATATTGCCTTTGTCCTGATTACGTCTTTTACATATATTGTATCATTTTGTCTTTGTTATTAAGTGCTTATGCTGATTTCTTTTGCCTTTATTATAATCGCATTGCAACATCTGTCCTGTTAAAGCTTGAAAATTATTATTGACAGCTTAAAATATCGGACTTGCAGCATTCTTGCATACCAAGTTGCACTCATTCCATCGATAGAGGTTAGAGGGCGCTGATTGCCTCCCTCGCACATTCGTGGATCGCAATTGTTTTGCTTTCTATCTGACCACTTAGTACTTGTCCAAATCCCTGGTTTTGATCAAACATGTAGAGCAGACATTGTGCACTTATATAACCATTTGTTGATGTGGCTGGTACCACATTACCTACACGCTCCTTCAGTACAGAGAGTAAACCTGCCTCTTTCCAAACGCAATGGCTTCCCAGAAGAATACTGTAACTTAATTCTTTGAGTAAAGGAGAATATGGATGCCTGTATTTGGTACCAGCTTTGGAGTGCTTGAAATGGAGTGTGGGATATTTATAACAGGTTTTGCAACATGCTTACAAAATTGTTTTAGATAACCATATTTTAAAATCATGTTTTAAATGAAAACAAATCACAAATTACATCGACTGAAATGGCCTAAGTAAATTCTTTAGATCAGGTTACTACCAGAATACACTAATTCATAAAGGGTTACCTCATTTGTCTCCATCTTTCCAGTGACCACAGGTAACGTAATCGCACTTGAGGTATATGTTCATCGAACCACCGATTTAAACTTATCTGTTCCGTTCACTGTTGTTATCACAAAGCTTTTGTTGCCTAATTCACTTTGTTTTTAAGGAGACTTATTTGTTTATGTACTATTATGTTTAGCATAGTTGCGTGGACTAAGAAACCGCGGTAAAGCTCTGGCCCCTGAGCAAACTATTCTTAAATTCGCAGGTATATGTATAGCTATACTATTACAAGGATCAGAGTTATAATTCTACCTTGATGAGTAGATGGTGCACCGGGATTAGGTAACTAGAATGCTGCTGAGATTTGCCTTTGGATTTGTTCGGAGTCCATGAAATATGTTTTTGCGCTCGGTCGTTTTGTGCATCGCTACTGTCTTAAAACATACATTCACGCTGTTGGAGTAAAATAACCTAATCTTTAACACTGCTATTTTGATTACATCGAACAGAATAAGTTGATATTTTGAAAGCATTTCGCTAACCTTGCATGTAGGCATTGTTGGCCAGAGATATGGAGCATGATTTAGCGGTATACGAACAATCCTGAAAGTGAATCCAGTACACTTATACATATATCGAGCGCACAGTAACAAGAGGTAAGCGCGCCTTTACGTACAGATTAATAGATACGCCAAAGTAATCTTTTAGCACACCGTTTCTTTTGAACTTACCGTTATAGACTACGCAAACAATTAGTTCCAACAGTATAAATTTGACATCCTGGTGATATTTTCTCCATTGCCAAGTTAATTGCAGTCGGCAATGTAAAAGCATAAAACATTTAATTACAGAACAATGCTAATTTATCTTATTCACTCGAGTATCAAAAATTGTTTGAAGTAGACACTCGATGATAAATGCACTTGCTTGACGCCTGGAGTTGAATGTCTAGGGTGAGCATAAGTAAGTGAAGATAAATGTCTGTAAGCTACGCAGTTTTTAATTTGCTATTTGCGTTGATGAATGACGTTGGCGTAAACTAGTAATCATGTTAATCCTGCTAAAATCAAGGAGTGTATTTACCATTAATATAAACGCTTAGCAAATCAAATTATGTTGCTCAAGTACGCTACACGTCTTTGAGTCCAGATACCAAATACCTTCTGTAGGGTTGCATGGATAAGGTAACTCAAATTGGCGTATTTCAGTAACGCTGTGCTGCGAGTAAGGAGTAAATTCACTCGTTTTCTGGTGTCAACTATATGGGAGGAAATAACTAAGTCTTGGAGTTCGTTCCAGGTTAGGCGCCCGCAGAGGAATTTCAATTCCGTCGATAATCTAGACAGTATATCGTTATCTTTGATTTCAATCAATTACCCCAGACCTTCACGTTGTGACTTGTCTTCAGCAAATGGCGGTATACTTGGTTGGATCTGTTGAATATTTGGTACGACAATACGTGGTCGCCTAACCGACTTCACCGGTACCAACTGACGCTATATATCTTTGCTTTACTGTGCAGGACTCTACTCTTGCTTCTTGATTATTTTCTTTTACTTTTTTCATTTAAGTGAATCGTGAACCAAAACTTTCGAGTTTGTGTATATCTCCATCTCTGCAATTTTCCTGGATATTCACTGGCTAATTTAGAAATCCCATAGTTTGGCCCAACTGCCGTTTGTTCTTGCATCTTGAAGTTCTCCTACAGTTATCCCACATGCGTCAGCCTAAGCGCCAGCCTGATCAACATCGTTAGGAGTCAGCCTACCAGTATGGACGTTACAACGAACGACATCCGTGGAACTGATAAACACAACGGCACGCTATGCCTGCTCACACAAAGCCAACGCAAAGATTCTAATATAAATGTTCGTTTTAGGCGAGACTGCTGTGTTAAATTGGCGCAATTTGAAATAAATATACAAATGGCTGGGGACGTTTCTTCCTCGATGTGTTCGTATTGAACGCAACCGGATACGGAGCTTGGTTCACGACGGTTTCCCTCGGTTTTTGCACTGAGTGTACGTTTATCCTATTTGTGCGATTTATAAATTTGTTAGCCCCGTGGTGCAATAGGCTTTCAAAAATTGGTGAGGAAGAAGAAGCCGTGAAATCCGACCAATAACAACCCGATAAAGCTTTGCTTCAAATTCGATGCTACACATGAAGCTCCAAGAAAACTAGTAAAACCAGGTTGAAAATACGGGAGACAATACTGAGTTTGTCAACATGACAATATCGACTGCCCAAAAAATTTCTATCCTCACACATTCTTTACTAGAATCACCCGCCACATCCAACATTGTTAAGTGGCTGACAGCATAAACGTTTTTTGTTGTGTACCATGTGACCTAGTCACTGCTACCGTAACCGCGCCCGCTGTAAGGTGGTTACATACTAATCGTACCAAAATAGCATAATTCTTTTATTGTCATGTGCACTAATGTGACCGAATCCAGGGCGAACACAACAAAAGATAAGCTATTAGAAAAGCAGGATTAGGGAACCTCCCTGTGTCAACTAAAATGTTTAATTTAAGCCAGGCAAATCTCGTTACTTATTTGTCACCCAAGTCCCATAAATTAAAGCGAAGTGCGGCTACTCCTGCTAAGATTTTATTCAGGTAATGTTTCAGGGGCAGTTCTGTGATCAGCCACACGCTTTCTTACCATCACATACACAGGTCGAACGTACAAAACGTCCAAATTTCTGCTGACGTCTGTATCCAACAAGACTTAAGACCTATCTGTGTTTATGGTGTCTCTAAGCTTGGGACATTAAGTGAATGTGAGACGAAACCACACGAATAGAACGAATGGTGTTTTATTCCTAATTTTCCCTCAATCGCAAATGATATAGCTAATTCGACACCAAATTTATCGCTATCACCTAAATAAATGGGTACGGACCCCGAGTGATTAAAGTAACATTGCACTCCGTACTAGTACCAAATTATGTAATAAAATTTGGCACATATAGCTAAATTTGCTGCCACCCGAAATAGTATAAAGGCTATAGGCACCGGGCCACAGATTGATAAGATAACACTGCGCAGCTAATTTGCCACAACACTCGTCACCGTGCAGCTCGGAACGGAGATAGTGCGGAAACACGCCGGCAGCTGACGGACTACACATTTGTCACCCACTTACTGACACTGAAACTGTATACCACTACCAGATTTGGCTATGGAGATTGTGTCAGCGGCCCTACGAAAACGACTGGCAACCAACCGTGCAACATTTCACATAGATCTACGCTGGAAATCAGCATTCACAAAAAACTGCTAAGCACCGATGCCATCAGATGCATTAATAACCACGCATAAGGACTCCTTAGTAAGCAAACCGAACTTAGTATTCCTGAGGTCTCCAAGCCTTGTGACCAGATTACGGCCACCGAAATATAGCTGGAAACGGGGATCACAATGCTTAGATTACTTTTATACGAAAAGATCGAGCAAGCAGATGAGGCTGATTGCGACTGTGATATCGGGCTGACACACGTTGATATCAGTGACCACGCAGAAATGCAAGACATTTGTATTCCTTGGTGTTGTATACACCTAAGACGCGTTGGTATAGGTATACGAGCCATGGTTTACGCCCTTCAATATCTACCTTACAAATGGATCAGTGCATATGTTCTGCAATGAAGCGCCTCCTGGCACGACCACATCGACATGTCCTTCTTGCGGAAGAATACAACTTGCAAGCAAGCGAAATCCAAGGGTCTCACAGCATACGATTCGGAGCTGACTTGCAACAGGTCGTTGCTGATGAACCTTATTAAAATCATGTCAACCCTCGCAAACTTTGCTGAACGCTGACACATATTCTGATTTGAGCATTAGTGCTCACCAACAAATGGTAGACACCATGACCAAAGATGCATCCCTTGGCCTTAGCAATGAGGCGATGTCGCTTTCGCGTTAGCTTTGCTTCTCGGAGTACATTAGCGAAAAGGGCAACGTAACGTATATCCTTACACATAGCGATCTGCTATCCGACCTCTTTCAAGAATCAGGCTGTTCCTTCCTGGTCAAGCACCCGTCCAATGTCGCTTAGAGGTTTCGGTCACGCGTTTACCAAACTAGTGACAGGTGCGTTAGAAACAAGGTCTTTCGCCTAAAGAATGTGAAATCGTTCTTGAAGAGCCGTACTAGAAATTTCTGGGCATCGATGAATATAGTCTAGCACGCTCATCGGCTCTGTCCAAATATTCTCAAGTGTGTTGCTTACACAAATCAACTAAAACACTGCGTCAAGTTGGTTCGCGAAGACAAACCCCAGCACCAACAGAACTTAGTGCGAAGTATAGTACAAATACCAAATTACTGTATAAGCACGTCAACGACGGGGCGTCATAATTTGATGTGATGCAATTAGTCTGACGCAACCTACACAATATGAGGCCAACCTGGTGTGGGAATATATCATTCACAATTACCGAACTCTATCTTCATTTCACATACTTTTTACAAGGTCCCCATAGACGCCAGGGTTAAACCACGTATAGCTCATTTTATCCAATGTGATGCAAAGGATAATGTAATTGTGTGTGCACAGCTCACCTGGCTTGTACGACATCAATTCGAAGGTAATAAAGACTGCGTCCATTTACCTTGCCGAAATATTGGCCCGGTTCTTTCAACGATGTCCTGATGAAATGTATGTTTATACAATGTGGAGACATGGACCAGGTACCCCTTAATACAAATGTAATACTTCGGCGGATCCCTCAATCTACCGTCCAGTCACCCTCCGTCCAGTGTTATCCGAAGTAATTAAAGATATTTTCGCAGTTAATCGCCAGATATCTTGAGAGTAACAACAGCCTGATGTCACAGCAACACGGATTCCGCCAAAATAAATGTCGCATCCAAACGCTTCCAGCTCGAGCAAGCTGGACAGGCTCAGCAGTTGCCAGAGTGGGAGTCAATTTCACCTACTTGGAAATCTTGAAGGCGTTCGATCATTTAGACCACCTTTACAAGCTTGGAAGCTAAGGAATTATTTACCTTGTGCCCGGTTTGATAGGGAACATTCTCATTAACCACAAGCATACCATGAGTGTCCGATCTATAACACCGACCTAACTGACAATCAGTGTGGCATGCCCGATAGCATCCGTACTGGGGTCACTTTCATTCCTAGCATTGA
>OX104071.1:86689629-86719420 GCA_944474145.2 Dicrocoelium dendriticum | reverse complement strand
GTATTTGAAGTTGATTTGGTGTCTGCTGAATCGGTGTGCTGGTCAGCACAACGTTAACCATGCGTACGAGAACATTTGCAACATTTTCAGGCCAGAAGGGTCCGGCAGTACAGTTTTCTCTAGGTAATGGCTAGCCTCAGTATGTATCGAGTGCATATCTGAAGCACAGGAGGTACACCTACCGTCTAGAATTACCAAGTTGCCCTCCTACTGTTACTTCTATCTCTCAAGGTCTTACAGTTATAAGTAATGGCGTTATGAAACACAATTATAGGACTGATACGTCTCAATTCATGCGATACTAATATGCAAGTTGTTGTTTCATTTATGGTAGAACTCTATGCGCCCTGCACCGAGGGGCGGTTAACTAGGATACTGGTTCTTCCCCATATGTAATGAGCAGGAGCTTATACTTATGTTTTCAAACACAGTGTCTACATGTGTTCCTTTTTTAATCTTAAGGGAATAAAAGCAAATATTTTGTGTAATTTGTTTCTGCCTTCTATACGTTCATTTAGGTGATGCTTGTGTTTCGGTCCTATCACCTGAACAGGCTTAATCTACTCAGTAATATACAACTGGATTCCAGGAGGGGTTTTAGTGTCTGACGAATTTGTTGGTTGCTCGTGAAGCTTGGGCCGAGGCAATAAACAATGGCCACGTAGTGGATGTGTTTTCCGTAGAATACTCGCATGCATTTGATAAGATAAGCCGATTGAGGCTACCAAATCCTGAGCTCCGACGTCATTTCTGGCCTCGAATTTCCTTGGTTATCTATGTTCTTGCATGGCAGAGAGCAGTGTGTACGTATGTGTCGCAGCTTATCCTTTAGGTCAACGGTACTTAGCGGTGTACCCTAGGGCTCGGTCCTTTGACCGATGCTTTTCTCCATCGATATAAACGGTCACCCTGGTGAGCTTGGGGTATCATCCCTATTGTTTGCTGATGAAATTAATCTATGGAATGTTGCAAATGTTCCTGGGATTCTGAGGCTATAGAGCATATCGTGGACAGACTCAGGCTGATTCACGTTTTGGCTACTGCTCAATAATCAGGCTAAGTGTTCCGTCCTTCGTTTAGGAGCAACTTCCAAGCATTCGAGCTAGGTACACCGTGGAGTCGTACTCTTCTTGTCTCCAACTGGGTAGATCTACGCGTCCTCCATTTCTCGTGTTTGCATTCTATGAACAATGAACAATGAATTTATACGGGTTAAGAAGCGTTGCTTTACAAGCCCCGTTGGATAGTTGGTGGGGATATCAACATAATGATTATGATGAAGAGGATAGTAAAATAGTTAACACTTTAAATACGAAAATAAGGACTTATCTTTTGCTTCGCTGCAGTCCTGCGATCCACTTAGATTCACAACACCCACAGTTAACAACAAATAATTCCAGGGTAAACTCCAGGTGTAGGATGGAGACATAGTTTTAAGTAACAAAGTGTAAATGGATGAGTGCATCGTCCAACCGTCTTTTAAATACTGTTAGTGTCGGTGCAGAGACGACCGATTCTGGGAGAGCATTCCACGGGTGACAGGCACGGATGGAAAAGAAATTTCTGCGGCACTACAGACGACTGTATTGTTCTGCGAGTTTTAATGAGTGGCCCCTCAGGTTTGTATTGCTGTTGAGTTGCAGTAAAGGGCGGCACACATGATGTGGGTCTCGCAGAATCAAGTATGTCATAATCAGGTCGCCTCGTAGCCTGCGATAGCTTCCACTGAACAATCCTAGTCGTCGCAGCCTCTCCTGGTAGGACAGATTGCGCATTCCAGTTACGTTCTTAGATGCCCGGCGTTGAGGCTGCTCCAGTGCGTTAAGGTCGTGTTTCAGCCATGGATGCCAGGCTTGAATTGCGTATTCGACGTGGGGGCGAACATACGCACTGAGCATTTGTCGAAACATGGAGCTGTTTATTTGTCCAAATGCCCGCCTCAACAGCCCAACGTGTTGATTCCCGGTCTTCGAGGCCTTTTCCGATTGCCTGGAGCAACCCAAGTCATTTTGAACCAGGACACCCAAGTCACGTTCGAGAGTTGATTGTTGCAGTACATCCGTTGCGAGTCGGTATGAGTAGCTGCCTGGATTGTCGGATGGAAAGCACCTTGCATTTACTGACGTTGAAATGCAATAAGTTTTGGATCGACCATTGATACACTGTATCTAAGTCACTTTGGAGCACATGTTGGTCGGCGTTCGCCTGGATCCCGCTCCAGATCTTGATATCGTCGGCAAACATTAGGAAGTTTGAAGCGATTCCCTGTGCAAGGCCATTAATAAACACCATAAACAAACGTGGACCTAGAACCGAGCCTTGCGGCACACCACACTCGACTTGTATGGGGTCCGATAAAGAGCTCCGAACTCTGACCACTAATTGCCTTTGAAATAGAAAGTTGGCGATCCAGCTTAAAAGAGGGTCTCCGATCCCGTAATGCTGTAGCTTGGATAGTAGTATCCGATGGTCTATACGATCGAAAGCCTTGGAAAAATCCAGGTAGATCACATCAACACCTTCTCCAGCGTCGGCTGCCTCGGCCCAACTACTGCGTGCAATTAGTAAATTAGTTGTACATGACCGCTGTCGACGGAAACCGTGCTGTTCAGGAGTGATGAGGTTGCAGTTTTCCAGATAGCACACCAGTGCATGGGCAACTATAGATTCCATGACCTTGGATAGTATAAGAAGAAGGGTTACTGGGCGGTAGTTGGAGGGATCAGATCTGCTTCCACCTTTGTGAATCGGGGTTATTATTCCAAGCTTCCACATGGCGGGAACTTGGTTCTGGTCTAAGCAGTGCTGGAAAAACTGAGCTAAATGTCCTGCCAGTTGGTTTGCTGCTAATCCCAATGCCTCAGGACGAATGGCGTCGACACCCGGCGAGCTGTGTTTGCGTAGAGAAGTCAGCTTTTGCAATACAGCCTCTGCGGTAAAACTGACGTGGGTTAGTCCTGGTGAGCAGAAGACAAAGCTTGGTAGATCGCTTGGTGGCAAGACCGTTTGAAACGTGGGGGCGTATTGCATCTGCAGCGCGTTTGCAGCTTCCATAGACGTGCTTGTTGGTCCATCAGCCGTCTTGAGTGGAGGAAATCCTTGCCTCACCTTTCGTAGGCTATTAACGTGCTTGTACAGCAGTTTGTGGTTAGCACTGAAGGTTGTTGCGATGTTCTGCTGATAGGCGGCTTTGTCTTCTCTTAACAGTTGGGTGCAGTGGTTACGTTGGGCTACGTAGTTGTCCCACGCTTTTGGTGCTGGAGCTTCTCTGTACACTCGCCATGCTGCGTTGCGTACTGTCATCCATTTTCGGGTTCTGCTAGTAACGAAAGAAACGGATTTGCACTTATTGCAAGCTTTTATCTCTGAAGCCTGTACAATTAGCTTACTGCATTTGCTGACGAACTCCAGCCAGGCGACTTCTGGGGGTTCTTCTTCGAGGAAAGACCATGTTGTGGCCCTGACTAGCTGGGAGAGTCGGTCGTAACTTGTGATGGTTCGCACAGTCTCATCTTTCTCATTCAGATATACTGCATAGCAGACGAAGGTGAAGCTGATGACTGCGTGATCGCTGCGACCTAACGGGCAGTCTAAAACCAACGCATCAATCATATGCTCCTCGTTGGTAAGCACAAGATCCAACACAGATGGCCTGTTACCAGTTCTGAACCGAGTGGGTAAAGTGATGTGGTTGTAAAGAGGAGCAGTAGTTACTTGATCTTGTAAATCGGTTTTGAATTGTTCGCCGGTTGTGGCAGGGACTTCTAAACAATGTACGTTGAAATCACCCATGATAAGAATGTGAGTGTACTTCGGTTGCAAACTGCACCTGGTGACCATTGGAAGAAGGCCGCTAGTAACGGTTTCATGATGTTGTGTTTAATACGCCGTTCTTTTGGGGTCTTTACTGCCGACATATTTGTGAATCTGTTCTCAGCTTTCGTACGGCCCCTTCTGGAATACTGCCTCCAAGCTTGCCCGCCGTGCCTTGTTCTGGACAAATTGGAGCACCGGAGGGTTTTGAGCGTCTACTTAATTTGGGTATGTATTCAATGCAATTGAGACGGCTTCGTGGAGACCTAATCCTTACTTACCACATTTTAACAGGGAAGGTTGGACCGGACTTAAGCTGGATATTTAGCCCGACTAGGTTGTCTTGTCTTCGCGGTCATCACATGAAGCTACGCAAGCCGCATTCTGACGGGATCAGAGCGGAAACCCGGTTATCGCGTAGGAATGTGGAGCGCTAGAACCCGCTTCCACAAATGGTAGTCATTGAACCTACGTTTAGGTGTTTCTTGCGTCCGTTAGACGCTCTTGGCTGGCAACACAAAACTGTTCACTTCTCCTGACCATATCCATCTTTAAATCTTCATTCCTTATTCTGTCATTCTGTTCACTCCTTAGTGTTATCCTTCATGTAAATGAATTTCATTCGCCTGTATCTTCCATTTACTTTATACTTCTTTCTTACTTCACGTAATCTTCACAGCAGAGACAGCTATTGCAGGGAACGTGGGCAGTAATTGTTTGATCAGGGTGTGTTTGGGTGTTTCGTTTTAGATCTATCAAGACCTAGCATCTTGTCATTTCCTGGCTCAACGATTTTTATTTATGAAGGAACGCCTAAGGGATTTTCCTATTGGTCCAGCCCATCTGAATCCGAATCTGAATCTAAGCAAACTGATGCCGATATTTAAGGAGACGGAACTACAATCGTTGGTACCTTGCTTACAAAATTACTGGTTTGGCTGGAAGAAAAACGGTTCACTACTCAATCGAAACAATTCTATTATAATGCGTATCGTATTTTAGACAATCTAAGAACTGCGTTCCCATGAGCGATTAGCATATTATTTTAAAACCACTGCATATGACGTGGAGTGTATTGAGGCGGTTTGGCGTTTGGATACATAAACCGAACTAATATGATGTCAAACGGAGTTTAGGCAAAATTTGACATATATCTGAGCGCAAACTGGCGATTAATATAGTAGGGTTGTTTTATGTTTTGACCAGAAGGTGGAACGCGGGAAGTAATTTAATTTTTTGCGTTGGGGCACGCTGTCTACTTGTGCACTTTTCACCCGTTCCAGTGATCTTCCTTGCGTCGATCAACACTACCAAAAGCCGTCATTTTCTAATAAGATTTACTGTAGCTAATTCGAACGTTTCCCTACGTTGCTTCCTGTCCAGCATTCATTTGAATTGCTAGATTACAAAAACCTATCGCCAAATTTGGTACATCGTCAGTTAGTACTCCGGCGACTAGCGCAGTTCATCGCCCGTTTCAGTGAAACTTCTTCTCACCACCCATCTGGCGAGTGTGTGCAAACGGCCAAATTCAAAACAAGGTCAGAATTAATCAGTACGCCGACCGTCAGGCAATTCCCCTAGTGTGCATGTTTCAATGCGTCTGTGTGTCACATGCATGCCTGGCTCATTCCATATTCATCCAACTGATCGCCACTGCCATAATTACCACTCGGTGAGTCCCTTCTGCAAACGACGACAGTGCAGTCTGCATTCCAAACACGGTACAACCCAGTTATTTCTTTCGGAGGATTGAGCTAAAATACTCAAGATTAGGGTAAACCTTTCGAACCATATGTAATCGTATTATGCGCAATATATATGGAAATCCGTCCAAGAAGCGAGGCAGAGAAACAAAGATGTTAACACATTTTGGTTTTCTACAACAAGTCAAGTCATTCCAGAAGACATCTTTATCGGTGCTCATAAATAAGTGCAATAGAATGTCTCTTAGGTGATCACGCATTGTGTAGTTACTAAAGTCGCTCCCTCGGCGTTCAACATGGCCTAGCCATTTCCACAACCGGCCGTCTAAAGCACCGTTTCTAGGCCGATGAAGAGAGCCACATGCTCCAAGCTCACTGCAGCGTTTGTGTCACTAGACCCTCTGAGTCACCTCAATAAAATAAGCCGACACTCTAAAATTTACCTGCTTACACTTCTTCAAACTGGGATGCTTCACCTGGACATCCAGCTATAACACCGTTAGCTCAGAGCCGCTGTTAAGCCGATGCAGGAAACAAACGGGTAAGGAACACCTTGGTCGTCTTGATAAACATGCCAGGGGCGGCCGACGTAGGTCCATCTACTGTACTGAGCATACAAGGGGCGACGCAGTATTTGCCAGCAAAATTTAAACAGCCAAAATTATCAAAAACATATTTAAAACCGACACATTTTAGACACTACCACGCCTCTCCTAACGTGCTGAGTCGACTTTTGGCAACTAAAATCAAGTTGCCAGACGATCGCAACCAGTGGAGTGCTATCTGCGATGAGATTATTAGTAAGCTGCAGCCTAGTACGATGAAAAGCGTACCGCAACACCCGAGCACAGTGTTCCTTGGGAAAACTCGAAATCGTTGAGTAAAGCTAAAAGTTGCAGATTATAGAGAGGGTGCCCTGCTCTCAGAAATTCTTCTTCACTCCGCATCCAGTGAGGTGCGCATATTATCCATATATCCATAGAAGGAACAAGTGAAAGAAGCAGGTGAACAATGTGTATTTCTATTGGCGATAGCATAAAAACCAAAATTCGTTAAGATGTTCCGAGCATTTGAATGCTCCTATTAACAGTAAGCGAAGAAACGACGGAGTGCCGTTTTAGAAAATTCCTTAAAAATTGGCGTGTTCTGCAACGGGGTCATTAATTGTTGCTAATAGTTTCGTCAGCACCTAACTACAAGTGATGTGATTCCAGACGGATGAAGGTCATATTACACTTCGAGGAACGACACAAGTTCTATTGCATAACTGGTCAATGTTTCGAGCAAGTATGCCAACGTGATCCGGATAAATGCAGCAGGGGCACGACTACGCACGTTAAGCATTTCGACGGCAATCGGAACTGCCGTAAATCCTTTGCCATCATAATTCTACGGAGAGTTCTGCACATTAGTACCTACTGCGCATAACGGGACAGAGTTCGGCATGAATGACAATTCTGTTCAGGAGCACTCTACTAGTTGCTACAAACTGACTCAAATTCTTAGACCAAAATCGATTAGCGTCTGGCAGTCTACGGTTTGCTTGTAAACAAACGTATGTTTGGCAACCATCTAGGCACTCCTAACATCAAAAATATGTCGCTGTTGGTGCAGAAACACTCAAGTAATTTGGTCGAAATTATAGAACTTCATTCCTTAACACCACATGCTCATCTCACAAATTTGGACACCTGGTCAAACCTTGAGATAACCGAATCTGAGATGAATTTACCCTGTATCTTACTACTTTGGAACGATAGATCTGGAAGGGTTTGTCGTGTTTCTCTATTATAATGCAAACCAATGATTTGAACTTATCAAATACCCGGATATCCGCGCGCTTAGTTTGCTTTGGTGCTGCCTATGGTTATCGAACAAGTGCTCATGTCTACTACGTGTACTACACTGCCCATGTAACTGTACGTCGGAAATGGATTCAAAACTGTGATTAACAATGTCCTACAATCACAAACCTATTTCTGGAAACTTTCATGTGAAGGACATGGAAACGTAATCTATCGATAGTTCGTAGTTTAAAGCCTGCTTGCAAGAGCTAATAGCTAAACTACCTCAGCACGTCTACTTAAATTCTTTTCTAAGATTTCCTAATTTTATCAACCCGTCGATACTCAATGTGTTGCTCACTAACGAAGAACTCATGGTGGACGGGATAGGCATAAGTATGTCACTAGTTAGCAGTGACCATGTAACTCTACTCTTTCAATATATATTCTATGCGCAATATATTATGGTAGCACCTGGAATACTATTCGGTAATAGACACACGCAAGAAATGTTCAAACGCTGGATGGTAGAGTATTCGGAGGCAGCTAAAACCAACTTGTCGTTTACAGGCAAGGTGATTAGAAAGCGAATTGAAAATAGTAAAGAGCGGTACAGCATGGAACTCATGAATGCAGTTTCTTAAGACAGAAGTGACTTCAGTAAAACTTGGACGACGTGAAGTTTCAAACAACAGTGAAATCCAATGTTGTAAATTAGTGAAAGTGTCTTTAAATGCAGTAGACGGATCAACAAAGGAGGATGACACTGTGTGTACTGTCAAGCAATACAACATGTTACTTTCTTTATTCTCCAAATGTTCTCTCTATGTTACCATTAAAACATTAAAATGAACGATAGCACACTGGTAGGGTCCGTTTCGGTACAAAAATGTTTCATCGTAAAATCTAATAAAATTCATTTTTATGAAGTAGAACACATAAGTAGTTATCCATTAGATACTTTTTCACGTTTAACTAACAATAATTTTCGGACGCCTAAGCATGTACTGCATCCGTAGACCATCTTGATTATTTATGAAAATGATTCCCGAAAGGAAGCTTACACATCGGCATGAGTTAATTTAACGATTCCGCAGAACGGCAAACTTCTGTACTGGCACGCTATTGGCCTTCATGTCGTAAAGCCTGTAATTCCAGCAGTGCTGCAGCAGTGATGGATGAACGCAGATTGTAAGGGAAGCAGCCGATCCCCTAAATCTTCATTACTCCTGTACATTCTAGCCGGTATAGGACACGAATATGCTCTTCGTTTCTATTACTTCACTGTTTGGTTTATGCATCACTGTGGAAGCCATGTTAGAGAAGTTGTTATCCGTTAGTAGCTAGAGTTCTCCTGGGGTCTAAAACATTCGACCGAGGGCTCTGCATTCAGTAGCTAGGGATTTAGCAGTACCACCAGCAGTTGTTACTGTTGTTTAGAGGAGAACCATATATCGTCGAATGTTAAAGCGTGGTGTCCTTAATCCTGTTTATATGCGAAGTAGCTTTAATAACCTACAGATATTACCGTCCTATAGCGCTAATTCCTGTAGTATCCTAAGTTATGGAATCAATCACTTCAGATCCGCTGATGCACTATCTGCAAAGCCAAAACCTACTAACTCCAACGCAACATGGCTTCTGTCAAAGGCTACTTTGTACTACTAACCTACTAATTGCAATTAAAAGCTGCACTGGAGTCGTTGATAATGGAGCTGGAATCAATGGCCATTACTGGACATCACAAAAACGTTCGCTCATTGGGACTATCGAATTCTTGTTCACAAGCATCAGAATTGCGACACTGGCCACCCAGTCTTGAGTTGGATAAGCAATATCGTACACAAAGGTCGTTAGGATTGGAGAGTCAGGGAATCTCTCTTCGATGCAATTGATGTAGAACGTGGTTTATCTTAAAACCTGGTGCTTGGGCTTTGTCTATTCAAGGTGATTATATACAGTTTAGCGCTATCAATTGCTTCTGAGTTCCTAACATATGACAAACTTATAATTAGCTGATAACAAAATATGACGTAGGATCATTGGACCGCACTTCCAGGAAGGGCCGCACTGCAATCTTAAAAACAAATCAAACTGTACAGTGCAGAACGACAAAACTTTAAAATTAGACACATATTGCGTTGTGCACTAACGCGATAGACTTGACTACACGTAGGTTTTAGTAGAGCATGGATTGCGGACCTGCTCCCAACAACGTGTTCATTGTGTGCTTGCACAGAGGGAACTTAACTTTTCAAAATATGATGAAGTATCAGCAAAATGGGCAAACAGTGCGTAGGCTTGCATTTGGGAGATTCCACCTGTTAAACATTCAAAAGTTGCACAATCATTATGTGCGCACTCACGTTAAATTTGAGATCTAAGCTTCGCAATCTTATTTGAAGTGCGACCTGGACGCATTAGAGACACCCAAACGAAGAGCAATAAAGGATGCAAAGGCCTGTGCTATCATTCGTATCACTGGATACTAATGTTGCTAGTTGTCCGCGGACAAGGAATACAGAGTGGTGAATTATTAAGGGTAAAATTGCAAATGCTTTATAAGTCTTGTGGGATGGTTAAAAGCAAAATTAATAGGATCAATGAATAAATAATTCGCCATTTCACGCGTCTACCGAATTAAACGTACTTCTGCATAACAACCGGTTGCAATGGGAATTGTATATACAAACACAAAATAATATGAGGAACAGTTGTATTACAGTATGTCTGTGAGCTATAAACAAAGAAACAATAACGCTCACCTGTGTGTTGATTCATTTAACCAATGTGATACATCAATCAACCAATTAAACTACATCCATGCTTTTCACAAGAACACTTATGCTTGTATCATCACTCGCAAGTTGTGGAGAAGGCCCTGAATCCTATGGTTCGCTTTGGCTTCAATTCCTTCTCTGAGTCAAACGGACAAGATTACGTAATGCCAATTGCAAAGCGTGTTATCAACACGTATTTTAGATAGCGTGAATTTAGGGGTAAAGAATAGGTGATTCGGAAATCCGTTCCAGATGCGGGACACACGGGGTGAGAAAACGTTCAGTCAGAAGTCTGGTTGACTGCAGTGCGTATCCACTTTGAGCTAATGGCCTCTCAATACGGGATTTTGGCTCAGCTGCAACGGATTCCGATTTGGTGAATTGGTTCGTCAGTAGTAATTAGACCATGCTGCGGTCTCATCGTTGACGTTGAAAGTCACCACAGTGCAATCTCAGGACTGCAGTCTATGCTGGTTTTGGTGATGAAACAATCCTATAACAAATTAGGTTGATCAGCCTTCTGGACATGTAAGTGCGTCAATCTCACGCTTGCGCCAAGGACGCCAGGCCTGGATCACATCTTCTACGTTGGCGTTTAGCATTTCCGAAAAGAATGACCATCTGCAATCTCCGAAAACCATACGTAAGAGTACAAGCATTTGACTGGCCTTTGTCAGCCTATTTTAGCCTGTTTCGAGCAGTTAAGCTTAACCTGAGGGTGCTTGGGAAAAATGTTGCAATTGGTGGTCCCCAGTTCGATATTCATAGGTAAGCTGATGACGTATGCTCACAAATCTCTACTCCGCCAAGTTATCTGGTGACCAATTGTAAGCCACTTAGAGGTCACTCTAAAAGGTCATGTGATCATCCACTGCCCTGATGTCATGCCACATTATGACATCATCTGTATTTAGTAAGCAATCCGACTGCAGTACACTAGCATGGTCGGTAATCAATGCTAGGAATGAAGGTAGCCCCAATACGGATGTTTTTAGGCATGCCACACTGATTGTCAGTCGGGTCCGAATTATAGATTCGGACACTCATATTAAGCTTGTGGTTAATGAGAAAGTTGCCTATCCAACCGGGCGTAGCGTAACTAATTCCATAGCTTCACATTTGGTGAGGTTTGTCTAGTTGATCCAACGACTACGAGATGTTCAGGTATCCGACTTTGACTCCCACGCTGGCATCCGCTGAGCCGGTCCAGCTTGCTCGAGCTGGAAGAGTTTGTAGTGCGAAACCTATTTTGGCGGAATGCGGGTTGCTGTGACACTAGAAGGTTGTTGCTCTTAAGATATCCGGCGAATGACTGCAATTATACCTTGAATTACTTCGGACAACAGGTCGGAGGGAGACTGGACTGTAGTTTGAGGGATCCGCAGAAGTATCACTTTTGTAATTAGGGGTACCTAGTCTATGTCCCCACATTGTGGAAAAATGCATTTCATCAAGACTTCGTTGAAAGTACCGTAACAATAATTCAGCAAGGTACATGGCCGTTGCCTTTAATGTCTTTGGTATGATGTGGTCCACGCAAGCTGAGCTGCGCACGCGCAATTACATTAACCTTTTCATTACATTGGTTATAGTGAACTATGCATGGTTTAACCCTGGCTTCTATAGGGAGTTTGTCAATGGTATGTGAAATGAGGATACACTATGGTAAGTGTGAATGTAGTATTCCCAAAGCAGGTTGGCCTCATATTGTGTAGTTTGCGTCAGACCATTTTTTGCACATAAAAGTGAGATCCAGCACCGCGCCGTATGAATCTTGTTGACGTGCTTATACAGTAACTTGGTATTTGTGCTAAACTTCGCACTAAGTTCTGTTGGTGCTGGGGTTTGTCTTCATTGATCATCATGACGCAGCGGCTTTGTTGAGTTGTGTAAGCACTACAGTTGAGAACAGTTTGAGAGCTGATAAGCATATCAGATTAAATCGCCCGATGCCCTGAAATTTCCAGTACGGATCCTCAGGAACGATTTCATTTGCTTTGGGCGAAAGGTCTTGTTTCTGACGCATCCGTACCTAGTTTGGTAAACGCGTGAACAAAAACACTAAGCCACATCGGGCGGGTGCTTGGCCAGGAAAGCACAGCCGGATTCTTGAACATGGTTGTACAGCAGATCGTTATGTGTAAGGATATACGCTACGTTGCTATTTTCGCTAATGTACTCTAAATACCAATGCTAACGCGAAAGCAACATCGCCTCATTGCTAGGGCCAGGTGGTGCATCTTTGTTCATGGCGTCTACCATTTGTTGGTGAGCATAAGGCTCAAATCAGAATATGTGTCAGTGTCCAGAAACGTCTGCGAGAGTTGACATGATTGTACTTAGGTTTATCTTTAACGACCTCTTGCAAGTCAGCCCCGAATCGTTTGCTGTGAGACCCTTGGGTTTCGCTTGCTCGCAGGTTGTATTCTTTCACAAGACGGATATGTCGATTTGATCGTGCCAGGACTCGCTTCAATGCAGAACATTTGCAATGATCAATTTCCAAAGTGGATGTTGAAGGGCGTAAACAATGGCTCGTATACCTATATCAACGCGTCTTAGGTGTATATTACACCAAGGAATACAAATATCTTGCGTTTCTGCGTGGTCACTGATATCAACGTGTGTCAGCCCGATATCACAGGCGCACTGCGCGTCATCTGCTCGCTCCAAGTTTTGTATAAAATGTGTCTATCATTGTGATCTCCGTTCCCAGCTATGTTTCGGTGGCCGTAACTTGGTCCAAATGCGTGGAGACCTCACGAATACGAAGTTCGGTTTGCTTGCTAAGGATCCATATGTGTGGTTATTAATGCATCTGATGGCATCGGTGATTAGCAGCATTTTTGTGAATGCTGATTTCCAGTGAGGATCTATGCGAGATATTGCACCGTTGGCTGCTAGTTGTTTTTGTAAGGCACCTGACACAATCCCTAGAGCCAAATCAAGTAGTGGTATACAGTTTTAGTGTTAATAAGTGGGTGAAAATAGTAATCCTTTAACTGTCCGCGTGTTTAGGTACTCTCTCCGTTCTGAGCTGCACGGTGCTGAGAGTGTTTTGGCAAATTGTCTGCTCAGTGGTACCTTGTCAATCTGTGGCCCGGTGCCTATAGCCTTTATACGTATTTCGGGTAGCAGCATATTTAGCTATATGTGCCTACTTTTTATGACATAGTTTGCTACTAGTACGCAGAGCAATGTTGCTATTATCACTTGGGCTCCGAACCCATATTTTAGGTGATAGCGGTAACTTTGGTGCCGAATTAGCTATAGCATTTACGAGTGACGGAAAGTTAGGAATAAAACGCCATTAGTTCTGGTCGTGCGGTTTCGTCTCACACTCACTTAATGTCTCAAGCTCAGGGACACCATAAACACGGAGAGGTCTTAAGTCTTGTTGTGTACGGAAGTCAGCTGGATTTTGTACGTTTTTGGCGTTCGTTCCAACAAACATCTGGCAAATTCGACCTGTGTATGTGATGGTAAGAAGGCATGTGGCTGACCACGGGACTGCCCCTGCACCATTACCTGAATGAAGTCTTACCAGGATTAGCCGCACTTCGCCTTAATGTACGGGGCTTGGGTGACCAGTGATGAGCGAAATTTGCCTGGTTTAACGTTTACCGTCTTAGTTTACACAGGGAGGTTCAATAATTCTTGTCGTTTAATACATTATCTTATATTGAGTTCTCCCCGGATTCGGTCACATTAATGTATGTAACTATCAGAGTATTATGCTATGGTTTCATGTTTTTCCCTTGTAAAGGGACCAATGGCTGATTTCTTTTATCAGATATCTGATGGTGTCCCGGGTTCCGTAGTGGTAGGGTTCGTATTTTATGTTCATGAAGCAGGCGCGGATGCGTAGCATTGCCCGTGTCACATGGTTAGCAACAACATGTGTTTGTTGTCAGCCATTTAACAATGTTGGATGTGGCGGGTAATTCTAGTAAATAATGTGTAGGGAAGGCGCTTTTATGGGCAGCCGCTATTGTCAGGGTGGCTAACTCAGTATTGTTTCGCGTATTTTCGACCAGGTTTGCCTAGTTTTATTGAAACTTGAATTTGAGCATAGAATTTTAAGCAATGCTTTTTCTGGTTATTACTGGTCAGATTCAACGGTGCTGCTTGCTCAACAATCTTTGTCAGCCTATTGAAATTCTGTGCTAACAATTTTATGCATCGCCCGAAACTGATATACATACACTCAGTGCAAACACCCAGAGAAACTGTGGTGCTTCGAAACTCTTTGTCTGGCTACGATTAGACGAACACATGGAGGAACAAAACGTCACCAGAAGTTTGTGCAATTATTGCAAATTTCGCCAATTTAACACAGCTGTCTGCCCTACAACTAACATACATTTTAGAATATTTGCACTGCCTTTGTGTATGCAAGCATTGCGTGCCGTTTGTTTATCAGTACTGCGGATGTCGTTCGTTGTAACGTCCATACTAGTAGGCTGACTCCTGAAGCTCTTGGTCAAGCTGGTTTAGAGGCTGACACATGTAAGATTACTGTTGGAGAGCTTTAAGATTGCGGAACAAACGGCAGTTGGGCCAATCAATGATATCTCTAAATAAGCCAGAGAATATCCAGGAAAATTGCAGAGATAAAGATATATGCAAACTAGAAAGTTTTGGTTCACAATTCACTTAAACGAAAACAAGTATAACACAGTAATCACGAAGCAAGAATAGAGTCCTGCACAGCAAAAGCAAAGATATATAGCGTCAGTTGGTACAGGCGAAGCCTGTTAGGCGACCACATATTATCGTACCAAATGCAGAACAAACCAAACCACGAATACCGCCATTTTCTGGAGCGTAGTCACAACGTGATGGTCAGGGGTAACGGAATGAAATCAAAGGGAACGATATAGCTTTCTAGATTATCGAGGGAACTAAGATTCCTCTGAGGTTGCCTACCCTAGAACAAACTCCAAGATTTAGTTATTTCTTCCTATACATTGGACATCCAAAAACGAGTGGATTGGCTCTTAACTCGCAGCACAGCGTTAACTAAATACGCCACTTCGGATTAAGTTATCCATGCAACCCTAAAGAAGGTATTTAGTACCTGGACCCAAAGATGTGTCGCGTACTTGAGCCATCATAGTTTAATCTGCCTAAGGTTTATATTAATGCTCAATTCATTCCTTGATTTTACTAGGATTAACATGATTACTAGTTTACGCCAACGTTATTAAACAACAAAGTTAACAAGGTAAATACTGCGTAGCTTACAGACATATAATTTTACTTCCTTATACTCCACCTTTACATAAAACTCGAGGTGGCAAGCAAGTGCATTTATCAACGAGTGTCTACTCCAAAATAATTTATGATGAGTGAGTAAGATACATTAGCAAGGTTATGTAACTATTCATTTTAAAATTTTAAATTGCCGGACTGCAATTAACTTGACTAGTGAGAAAATATCACCAGGATTCCATATTTATACTGCTGGAACCAATTGTTTGCGTAGTCTTACCTGGTAAGTTCAAAAGAAACGGTGCGCTAAACCGTTACTTTGGCGTCTGTTAACCTGTACGGAATGACATGCTTAATTCTTGATACTTTGCGCTTGATATATGTATACGTGTGCCGGACTCATTTAAGGGATTGCTCGTATACCGCTAAATCGTGGTCCATAACTCTGGTCTACAAGGCCTAGATGCAAGGTTAGCGAAATGCTTTCAAGTAATCACCTTATTCTGTTCAATGTAATCGCAAAAGCGGTGTTAACGATTACGTATTTTACTCCAGCAGCCTGAATGCATGTTTTATGACCGTAGCGATGCATGAAACTACCGACCACTGAAAATTATTTTATGGTCTCCGAACAAATCAAAAGGCAAATCTCAGCAGCATCCTAGTTGCCTAATCCCCATGGACCATCGAATCACCAAGGTAGACTTATAACCCTGATCCTTGTAATAGGGTAGCTATACATATACTGGCGAAATTTAGACCTTCACATGCAAAGTAATTGTTTACAAAGTATGTTGCCAGGGAGCCAAAGCTTTACCGCGATTTCTTAGTCCACGCAACTATGCTAATAATAACATAACATGAACAAATAAGTTTCCTTAAAAGGAATTTGAGATGGGAAACAAAATCATTTTTGTAACAACCGGAAATGAAACAAATAACTTTAAATCCATGGTTTGTTAAAGTCATGCCTCACGTCCTATTATTGTAAATGTGATCTCTGGGAACATGAAAACTAAATGAGGCGGTACTTTCTGAATCAGTGTATTCTGGTAGTAACCTGATCGATGTGTGATTTGCTTTCTTTAAAACAGGATTCTAAAAATATGGTTATCTAAAATAATGCTGTAAGCACGTTTCAAAACCTGTTATAAATATCCCACACTCCATTGAAATCCCTCCAAAGCTGGTACGAAAAGCAGTCATACATATTCTCCATCACTCAAAGAATTAAGCTAAAGTATTCTTCTGGAAATCCATTGCTTTTGGAAGGAGGCAGCTTTTCTCTCTTCTCTGAAGCACCGTGTAGGTTCATGTGTTATCAGCCACGCCAACATACTGTTATATAAGTGGACAATGTCTCCTCTCTATGTTTGATCAAAACCAGGGATTTGGACAAGTACTAAGTGGTCAGTTGGAAAGCAAAACAATTGCGATCCACGAATGTGCGAGAGGGCCACTCAGCGCCCCATAACCTATATCGATGTAATGAGTGCAACTTGGTGTGCAGGAAATCTGCAAGGACGATATTTTAAGCTGCTTATAATAATTTTCAAGCAGTAACATGACGGAGTTTAAAATATGATGACAATAAAGTTAAACCAAAATAAGTATCAATTAAGTTCTACCTATAATGACAAAAAGAAACAGATAAATAAATGTGAATGACGTAATCAGGACAAGGGCAACACGTAGTGAACCAAGCAGGTCACGTACAAATTTGCGCACGTAATCATCAGTCCTCGGTAGATTAGTCATTATAAAAGCGGCGGACCGGCAATCCGTACGTCCGCGGTTTGTATCCCCGCAGTTTAATCGTGGCTTCTATTTTCCAACTAGACAATCTAATTGATTACATTAGTTGTTTCTAGGCACAGAGCACATGACAATTCAGTTTTATCACAAGCGCCTCTCTAATTGTCAACAACGTCGCGATCCTTTTATGCAATAGCCAATTGATTGAAAAGATTGGGTTCACCCAAGGACGCATCGTCATTAGGTGTTTATGATAACGTGCATTTCAATTCTTAGGTCTACTACATCTTGGTGAAAAAGCAACTGCTTTAGCCACAATGTATTGTGTTCAGCCAACCTATACTTCAGCAAGCGAATAGTCTTAGGGATGTAAATTTTACCGCGACTCTAACTGAACTGGTAGATTATGTTAAATTCCAAAGTTATTGGCTAGCTACTAGGACGGTTGTGGAGAAAACTCTTCGTGTACTGTGGATAAGTCGTAGATGGGCGGTCGCGTAGCTGCCCTTTAGAGCGGACCTGAGCTTGTGACCAACATCATTTGCCGCTTGATCCTCCTTGAACCGTAAGGACAACTAGCTATCTTTCGTATTTAACGTTTCCAATGGCAACTTCACCTTGGGTGGTCTGCTATGAATCTGTATGGATTTCCCCGGATTCCTATGGATAGCAGAGGCTGTTGTAAATGCTCTTCTTCAGCTTACAGCAACGCCACAATAAATTTCGTCTTGCACTTTGGAAGAGAGTTTTTGCGAGGCGGCGGTTGTGTGCAACTGGGGCGGAGCCAGAAAAATGTAGGTATTGTCTCACCAAATCGCTTTTCTGTACACAGTGCGCTGCAGTGTGCTATCCCTCCTTTCTTGATTAGCACATCCACCAACCGCAGGCTATCCTCTCGTTACCTTTTCTGTGGTACAGAAATCTTAGTTGCATTTAGCCTAAGAAGGTAGAAATACGGAAAACCTTTTCACCATTTGAGAGCAACAGGATGCCGCCTAGCTGGGCTTGTGAAGGTTTGCTTGTCCTATGCAAGCAGCAAAGTTCCTTTCAATCATACCATTTAAGATTTCTGCCAGAACTGTTCACAAAGGCATTGCCGTAGCGACACCGTCGATCGGATTGTGGGCCTTCCCTACAATATCGTATCGCACATTCTCAGTGTGGAACAGAATCAAGTCCTTCAGGTACTCCAGAGGAAGACGCACTGCGAGGTTCCAAATTAAAAGTAATTGGCGTAGATCGTCGACCGTTTCACGTAGGGACACATTCATGAAAAGCGATTCCACAACCAAATAATACATGAGCTCCGCATCGAGCGTTGTTTTTCCAGTATATTCGCCAATTCATTGGAGTTTTTCAACCCATATAATCTATGGAGCGTAAGTACGGTAATAAGAGCTTTACCAACCACCGTGATTATTTGTGGTAAGTTGACATACTCATGCGCATTATTGGGCTCAGTAGAATTCCCACCTTTTGCAGCTTGGAAGCACCACTCATCCTTGATATTTATGTCCCTGTCGGTTTTGGCTGCCGATACTGTGACTCGGAGATATATGCGCGAAGCAAAAGATGTTGTGGTTAATTTGCAATCGGTTTCTCCACCAAGATATTGTCGTACAGCTTCTTATGAATACGAAAGGCGTACATCTCCGAGAAAGGACCCCATTTTTGCAATGTAATCAGGTTTGTCCATTAGTAACACACTAGTATTTTTCCGGCTGCAGGAAAATCACGTCGTTCATCTCCCGTAGCCATTTGTCTGCTACATGTTTTTCCAACTTTAAGCAAATCTCTGACTAATTGGCGCGTTCTGGAGCTAGTTCGAGTTGTCTAATAATTTTGCCTGAAACCACTTTGTAAAATCCGTTGATTTCGGCGAACTTTCGCTAAGACAATAGTACAGATATTCAAAAATAACCTTAGAGTGTAGACACACACATACTTCGGCGGGAGTCGGTATTTCCATCCCATCGAACGAAGTTCAAACTGTTCTCGCTTGAAACCCAGCTATTAACAGAGTGTACACATTCTTCAAGCCCTGAGTCAATATAGGAATGTGGGCTGCTCTTAAAGGGTAACTTGAAGACTTCGCATCGTCTAGGTCCTAGTACACTGGTGAGCTTTAGTAGAAAATACCGCACATGTGCAACGGCAAACCAATTGCAAACCGTTAAAAACAATCACGAATCACTATTATGTCTCAGGGAAGTGGTGTTCTTGTTCAATGCAAACATCGATATGGGCGGACGCCATCCTGCTTCGGTTCACAGTGTTAGCAGGCAGTTTATTTTTCGACAGGATTGTAAAATATCGAGATGGAAATCGAACTGATTGGACACGATCATGAAAATGGTAACCCTTGATTGGCTGAATGTTCGCTGAGCTCCGCAGGTTGACTGAAAACGTTTCGTCACCACTCGAGGTGACATCGTCAGTGCGAGTGTATTTAGCAATGTGGCGCGTACGAAGCGTCGGTGAGTGTGAGTGATCGATCTCCTAGCCGCTACCTTGAGTTTGGATTGTTCGACGAGCACATGACTATAGAAATCGATCTCTGATTCTCACCTCGTAGTGTACGCGCGTGGGACTCTTCGCTTGTCGTCGTTTGATGCAGTAGTCTAGCGCTCTTTTCCGTTAGATTTCTTCTAGTAAATCGGTGATCTTCCATTCGTAATGCCGTATATATAGCATCTATTTCAACATGTCGGTTTATTGAACTGTCGGTAGAATACCATGCCTCCAAGAATTCTCTAGCTTGCCTCGAATTTCCACGGGCTAGGATCTTAACGTTCTCTAGATCGAAGTGGTGGCCTTCCTGGTCTTCATGCATGGAAACTAATGAATGCGGGTCGTGTCTCCGTATGGCCATTCTGTGTTCGTTGATCCGTGTTGATAGTTTCCTTTCAGTTTGTCCGATGTAATGTTTGTCACACTGTTTGCAGTTAATTTTGTAGATGACCTCATTCTGACTGCCTTGTTTAACTTTGTCCTTCGGTCTTGAAAGCAATCTTCGCAGAGTACCTGTTGGTTTGTGGGCTACCAAGATTCTATGTGGTCGTAGCAACCTTGACGTTAGTTCAGATACATTCTTGATGTAAGGAAGCGCTACCCGTTTATCAATGTTTTCCTGCTGTTGTTGCCGCACCCTCTTCTTTAGGCTTCTTCTGATGAAGTTGCTTGGATACCCGTTGTTTTGCAATACCCGGTATAGGTGGTTCTCTTCCTTCTTCCTCAATTCTGTCGTGCTGCAGTGTGTTTCGGCCCTATTGAAAAGGCTTTGAATGCAGCTTTTCTTGTGGTTCAGGGGATGGTTGCTGTGGTAGTTTAATATTTGGTCGGTGTGAGTCTTCTTTCGATATACACATGTCTTAAGTGTTCCGTCAGTGTTTCTTTGGACCAGTACATCTAAGAATGGTAACTGGTTGTCTTTTTCGAGTTCAATTGTAAACTTGATATCCTGGAATGTGTTGTTGATTAACTCATGGGTATTCTGCATGGAATCTCGTTTGATGACGACAAACGTGTCGTCCACGTACCGGATCCATAATGTTGGTTTAATTAACGGTATTGTGATGCTCTCCAGTCTTTGCATCACAGCTCCTGCAATAAGTCCTGAGATGGGCGATCCCATGGGCGTTCCTCTCAGTTGTTGGTATACTTGCCCATCAAAGTAAAAATAAGTAGTCATGCAGAGTTCCAAGAGTTCCCATATGCTTTCCGGTTTGAGGTTGCCTATTGTGTTCGATTGCTTTTGAAGCAATTCCATCATGGTTTCTTTTGCAAGTTCGTGACTGATCGACGTGAAGAGCGCGGTGACATCAAACGACAGCATGATTTCATCTTTCGTTGGGAAAACTTTGCCTGGCGACGAGCTTCCAAACGCGAGCAACCATATTTTCTCCAAGAATGTCTGAGACGAAATGTTCTGCCACCCAGTTTAAACCACAGACCGGCGTTAGATCATCCAGAGGCTTGGGATTTAACAAGACACTATGGGACGCGTATGGTCAAATTAATGATAACCGATGCCCATATTCGTCTTCGAAAGTATGAAAAGGTTATAAATGACAATAAATCTGACTGCCTTATTGCGATGGGACCTCAAAAACTTGCAGAGCTTGAATCCGCGATTCAACGTCGAGTAAACAACATCAGAAGCCAGCGTAACTTAGCACTGAATATCAACTTGAATAAACTTACAAGAAAGTCTGACCATCCCAACGGTGAAGGATGGATCAAAAACTTGTCTAGCCGTCAACTCAGCACAACGGAGGAGAACATACTAATCAAAGGACTGAACTTTTACGCAAAAGATGCATCATATAAGGATTACTTGGCGAATCTGGAACAAGTTTTGAACACAAACGGATTATCAGAAAAATCGCGGCAACAAATTAGACAAACAGTTGTCCCTGCAATACGTCGCAACAAATTCACACATACGCTCGCAAAAGAAGAACGGGAAGGACTCAGAAAGCTACAAAAAGAAGACAATATTGTAATCCTACCAGCTGACAAGGGACGCATGGCAGTAATAATGGATAAACCAGCTTACGTTGCAAAAGCCAAACAACTCCTGTCCGACACGACCACATATCGTCCCATAGATCAGAACCCTAGTACAAAACTGAGTACTCAAATCAACACAGCATTGAAGAAACTACAAGCAACGAGTGAGATTACCAAGCTGGAGCGATGGAAATGAAAGCTGAGGGCACGAACATTGCAAGGTTCCATGGACTGCCAAAAGTACACAAAGACGGAGTCCCATTGCGTCCAATCGTCTCGTTGCCAGGACCCCCATCGTACAAATTGGCAAAATGCATGTGGAAGAAATTGAAACATCTAATTGCCGGCTCTGAACAAACCATCATCAATGCTGAGCAATTCATCAACAAACTGAAGTGTGTTCCAATAGAGGAAGATGAAATCATGCTGTCGTTTGATGTCACCGCGCTCTTCACGTCGATCAGTCACGAACTTGCAAAAGAAACCATGATGGAATTGCTTCAAAAGCAATCGAACACAATAGGCAACCTCAAACCGGAAAGCATATGGGAACTCTTGGAACTCTGCATGACTACTTATTTTTACTTTGATGGGCAAGTATACCAACAACTGAGAGGAACGCCCATGGGATCGCCCATCTCAGGACTTATTGCAGGAGCTGTGATGCAAAGACTGGAGAGCATCACAATACCGTTAATTAAACCAACATTATGGATCCGGTACGTGGACGACACGTTTGTCGTCATCAAACGAGATTCCATGCAGAATACCCATGAGTTAATCAACAACACATTCCAGGATATCAAGTTTACAATTGAACTCGAAAAAGACAACCAGTTACCATTCTTAGATGTACTGGTCCAAAGAAACACTGACGGAACACTTAAGACATGTGTATATCGAAAGAAGACTCACACCGACCAAATATTAAACTACCACAGCAACCATCCCCTGAACCACAAGAAAAGCTGCATTCAAAGCCTTTTCAATAGGGCCGAAACACACTGCAGCACGACAGAATTGAGGAAGAAGGAAGAGAACCACCTATACCGGGTATTGCAAAACAACGGGTATCCAAGCAACTTCATCAGAAGAAGCCTAAAGAAGAGGGTGCGGCAACAACAGCAGGAAAACATTGATAAACGGGTAGCGCTTCCTTACATCAAGAATGTATCTGAACTAACGTCAAGGTTGCTACGACCACATAGAATCTTGGTAGCCCACAAACCAACAGGTACTCTGCGAAGATTGCTTTCAAGACCGAAGGACAAAGTTAAACCAGGCAGTCAGAATGAGGTCATCTACAAAATTAACTGCAAAGAGTGTGACAAACACTACATCGGACAAACTGGAAGGAAACTATCAACACGGATCAACGAACACAGAATGGCCATACGGAGACACGACCCGCATTCATTAGTTTCCATGCATGAAGACCAGGAAGGCCACCACTTCGATCTAGAGAACGTTAAGATCCTAGCCCGTGGAAATTCGAGGCAAGCTAGAGAATTCTTGGAGGCATGGTATTCTACCGACAGTTCAATAAACCGACATGTTGAAATAGATGCTATATATACGGCATTACGAATGAAAGATCACCGAATTACTAGAAGAAATCTAACGGAAAAGAGCGCTAGACTACTGCATCAAACGACGACAAGCGAAGAGTCCCACGCGCGTACACTACGAGGTGAGAATCAGAGATCGATTTCTATAGTCATGTGCTCGTCGAACAATCCAAACTCAGGGTAGCGGCTAGGAGATCGATCACTCACACTCACCGACGCTTCGTACGCGCCACACTGCTAAATACACTCGCACTGACGATGTCACCTCGAGTGGTGACGAAGCGTTTGCAGTCAACCTGCCGAGCTCAGCGAACAATCAGCCAATCAACTAAACAACCTGAGCTACCAACATTTGCTTCTATATGGTAACCCTTATACGTTCTACCGTGCTCTTGCAGCGTAACGAAAGCAATCGTTCCAATATCGCACAATGTCAGCGACGAGTTTTCATTTGGACATTTGAAACACTGAGACCCCATCAACCAATTCATTGGCGCAGTAGGCAGACATACGCTGCGATCGGTTAACATTCCGATTGCTCTCGTCAGTCACTACGCAATGCACGCCGAACACAATATGAATTACATACGATCTACTGTAAAACAAACAATAAAAATGTAGGTGAACGACGTATTTAAGTCAAAGGCAATGTATTGACTTCAATCAGTTGTGTCTAGGCGCAGGGCGCGGGACAATTCAACCTTATCAGTAGCGCCTCGGAAATTGCCAAAAACGTCGGGATCCCATTGTGCAATAGTTACTTGAGTGAATCGTTTGGGTTCACCTGCTGACGAGTCGGCATTAGGTTTTCGGGGATGAACAAAGCAGGGCTCTGGTACACGCTTTGATTAGCACCCCCATGGTGAGACAGCAAATGTTTCGGCCACAATGGCAAGTGTTCCACCACCCTTTGCGCCAGCACGTAATCAGTCTTGTGGATGTAAGTGTCACCGCAACTACAAGTGAACTGTGTGTGCACGGTTAACAGAAAAGCGATTTGGTGAGACAATACCTACATTTTTCCAGGTCTCTGCCCCAGTTGCATACAACCACCGCCTCGAAAAATCTCTCTTCCAAATTGCAAGTTGAAAGAAATTGTGGCGTTGTTGTAAGCTGAAGAAGAGCATTTACAACAGCCTCTACTATCCATAGGAATCCGGGGAAATCCATACAGATCTATAGCAGACCACCCAAGCAGAATTTGCCAGTACAAACAGTAAATAAGAAGGATAGTTAGTTGTTCTTACGGTTTAAGTAGGATCAAGCAGCAAATGATGTTGGTCACAAGCTCCGGGTTGCTCTAAAGGGCAGCTACGCGACCGCCCATCTACGACTTATCCATAGTACACGAAGAGTTTTCTCCACAACCGTCCTAGTAGCTAGCCAATAACTTCGGAATTTAACATAATCTACCAGTTCACTTAGAGTTGCGGTGACACTTACATCCGTAAGACTGTTCGCCTGCTGACGTATGTGGTGGCAAACACTTTCCACTGTGGATAAGGCAGTTGCTTTCTCACCAAGATGTAGTAGACCTAAGAATTAAAATGCACGTTATCATAAACACCTAATTACGACTCGTCCTCAGGTGAAACCTATCTATTCATTCAATTTGCTATTGAACAAAATGATCACGACTTTGTTGACAATTGGCGAGGCGTTAGTGATAAGGCTGAATTGCCACTCCCTCTCTGCCTAGAAACAACTAACGCAATCAGTTATATTACCTTGGTGGCATGTGGTAGCCACGATTAAACTACACAGTAATCTGCCCGTACGTGGATACAAACCGCGGACATACGGATTACCGGTCCGGTGTCTAACAACTTAGCTGCCGAGGACTAATGATTACTTGCGCAGTTTAGTACGTGTCACCCGTTTGTTTCGCGACGTATTGCCTTTGTCCTGATTACGTCATTCACATACATTGTGTCTGTCTCTTTGTTATTAAATTTAGAGCCTATTTTAAAGCTTATTTTGTTTTGCTTTTATCATTATCATATTGCAAGCTCTGCGTTTTTACTGCTGTAAAATTAGTATTACCAGCTTAAATTATCAGGCTTACAGATTTCCTGCATATCTAGTTCAATTATCACATCAATAGTGGTTAGCGGGCACTGTCACTCTCGCACATTCGTTGATCGCAGTTGTTTCGCTTTCCATCCGACCACTTATTTCTCGTTCAAATCCCTAGTTTTGATCGAACATGTAGAGGAGACAATATCCACCTGTATAACGACTTTCTTTGGCGTGGATTGTACCACATGTGCAGAAAGAAAAAATACCTCCTTCCAAACGCAATTGCTTCCCAGAATAAGGATGTAAATGAATTCGTTGAATGATAGAGACTATGTATGCGAATTTCTTGAAAGCGTCAGGTTGATTTAAATGGAATTTGAGATATAGTAACAGATTTTGGAACGTGCTTACAGCAAAATTTTTGATAACCATATTTTTGAAATCCTGTGTTGAATGAAAACAAATCACATTGCATCGACTGACATTGCTCAAATTTAATTCTCTATATAAGGTTGCTACCAGAATGCACTAATTAATAAAAGGCCACCTCATTTAGTCTTCATCTTCCAAGAGACCACAGGCAGAGTAATCGCACTTGAGGGATGTCTTTATCAGACCACGGATTTAAAGTTATGTGTTTCATTAACTGTTGTTATCACAACGATTTTGCTTTCATATTAAGGAAACTTCTTTGTTCATGTTATATTATTATTAGCATAGTTGCGTGGACTAAGAAATCGCGGTAAAGCTTTGGCCCCCTGGCAACATACTTTGTAAACAATTATTTTGCATGTAAAAGTCCTAAATTCACAAGAATATATTTAGCTACAGTATTACAAGTATCAGAGTTATAAGTCTACCTTGATGATTAGATGGCGCATGGGGATTAGGTAACTAGGATGTTGCTGAGATTTGCCTTTGGATTTGTTCGGAGACCATAAAATAATTTTCAGTGGTCGGTAGTTTCATGCATCGCTACGGTCATAAAACATGCATTCACGCTGCTGGAGTAAAATACGTAATCTTAAATACCGCTTTTTCGATCACATCGAACAGAACAATGTGCTATTTTTGAAAGCGTTTCGCTAAACTTTCATGTAGGCATTGCAGGCCAGAGTTTTGTTGCATGATTTAGCGTTATACGCAGAATCCTAAAAATGGGTCCGGTACATTTATACATATATCAAGCGCAAAGTAACAAGAATTAAGCGTGTCTTTCCGTATAGGCTAACAGACACGCCAAAGTAACGCTTCAGTGCATCGTTTCTTAGAAAGGTGCCGTTATACGCTACATTCAAACGGTTGATTCCGGCAGTATAAATAATGCATCCTAGTGATATTTGCTCCCTTGTAAATTTACTTGCAGTCCGGCTATTTAACATCTTAAAAAGATTATTTACATAACGTTGCTACTATATCTTAAACACTCAAGTATCATAAATTAAGTTAGAAGTAGACACTCGATGATAAATGCACTTGCTTGACACCTGGAGTTTAATCGCCAGGGTGAGTATAAGCAAGTCAAAATATATGTCTGTAAGTCACGCAATTTTTAAGTTGCTAAATGCGTTGATGAATAACGTTGGCATAAACTAGTAATCATTTTAATCCTACTAAAATCAAGTGGGTATTTACCATTAACTTAAACCTTGAGCAAATTACATTATGGGTGCTCAAGTTTGCGACGCGCCTTTGGGTCCAGATACCAAATACCTTCTGTAGGGTTGCATGGATAACTTAATCCAAGTGGCGTATTTAGGTAACGATGTGCTATGAGTTAAGAGCAAATCAAATCGTTTTTGTTGTTCAATGTATGGGAGTAAATATGAAAGTCTTGGATTTCTTTCCAGGATATGCAACCTCAGAGGAATCTAAGCCCCCTCGATAACCTAGAAAGCTATATCCTTCCCTTTGATTTCATTCGGTTACCCCTGACCATCACGTTGTGACTACGCTCCAGCAAATGGCGGTATACGTGGTTTGGTTTGTTCAACACTTGGTACGATAATATGTGGTCGCCTAGCAGGCTTCGCCTGTATCAACTGACTCTATATATTTTGCTTTATGATTGCTGTGTTATACTTGTTTTATTATAAGTGAATTATGAACCAAAAGTTTCGGATTGGTGTATATCTCCATCCCTGCAATTTTCCTAAATATTATCTGGCTAATTTGGAAATCCCATAGTTTGGCCCAACTGCCGTTTGTTCCGTCATCTTGAATTTCTCCTACAGTAATCTTACCTGCGGCAGCCTAACCACCAGCTTGACCAACAGCGTTATGAGTCAACCTACTAGTTTAGATGTTACAACGAATGATATCCGCAGAACTGTCAAACACAATGGCACGTAATGCCTGCTTCCACAATGCCAGCGCAAAGCTTCTGATATGAATGTTAGTTGTAGGGCAGACAAACGTGTTAAATTTGCGAACTTTGAAATAATGCACAAATGACTAGTGGCGTTTATATCCTCGATGTGTTCGTCTTAATCGCAACCAGATACAGAGCTCTGTAGCACGACGGTTTCCTCGGTTTTTGCACTGGGTTTACGTATATCATACTCTTGCGATGTATACCTTCGTTAGCATGGACGTTCAATAGGCTGAGAATGATTATTGAGCAACCAGCGGCCTTGAAATCTGACAAGTAATAACCAGAAAATACAGTGCCTCAAATTTGATGCTCCACGTCAACATAAAACTATTCAAGCCATATTGAAAATGCGAGAAACTACGCAGTGTTAGTAACCCTGACAATAGCGGCTGCCCATAAAAATGCCTTTCCCACACATTCTTCACTAGAACCACCCGCCACATCCAACATTGTTTAATGGCTGACAGCAAACACGTATGTTGTTGTTAACCATGTGACAGAGGCAATGCTACCGTATCCGAGCCTGCTTCAAGAAGATAAATTACAAACCTTGCCACTAAGTTACCCTGGACGCCATCAGAGGTATAAGCAAAGAAATCAGCCACTGGTCCTTATAGGAAAGGAAAACATGAAACGATAGCATAATTATTTGATTGTTATATGCTCTAATTTGACCGAATCCGGGGCGAACACTTAAAAGATAAGCTATTAGACGAGCAGAGTTAGTGAAACTCGCTGTGTCAAATATTGGCGTTTACGTTATACCATGGAAATTTCGCTCATAATTCGTCACCCATTCTCCGTACATTAAGGTGAAGTGCGGTTACTCCTGGTAACACTTCAGTCACGTAATGTTGCAGAGGCAGTCCTGTGGTCAGCCACACGTCTGCTCACCATCACATACGCATATCGAAATTGCCAGATATTTGGTGAAGCGAAAGCTAAAGACGTAAAAAACATTGTTGATTTCCGTAAACAACAAGACTTAAGACCTATCTGTGTTTACGGTGCCCTGAGCTTCAGACATTAAGCGAGCTAGAGACGAAAACGCACGACTAGTACACATGATGTTTTATTCCTAATTTTCCCTTACTTGTAAATGCTATAGATAATTCGACACCAAACGTACCGCTATCATCTAGCAAAAAGAGTACGGATCCCAAGTAATTAAATTAACATTGCACGCCGTACTGGTATCAATACATGTGATAAAAATTTGGCACAGATAGCTAAATATGCCGCCATCGGAATTACTTATGATGGCTATAGGCATTGGGCCACGGATTGATAAGGTAACATTGAGCAGGCAATTTGCTAAAACACTCTCGTCACCATGCAGCTGAGAACGGAGAAAGTACCGAAACACTCCTGCAGCTGTAGGACTACACATTTGTCACCCACTTACTGACACTGAAACTTTACACCACTACCTGAGTTCGCTCTAGGGATTGTGTCAGCGGTCTTACGTAAACAACTAGCAGTCAATAGTGCAATATCTTGCATAGATCCTCACGGGAAATCAGCATGCACAAAAACGCTGCTAATCGCCGATACCATCAGACCCTTTAAGAACTACCCATATGGACTTTTTAGAAGCAAACCAAACTTCGTATTCGTGAGGTCTCCATGCCTTGGGACCAAGTTAAGACCATCGAAACAGCTGAAAACGGGGACCACTAAGCTTAGATTACTCAACACGCATAGCACTTATACGGAAAGATCGAGCTAGCAGATGAGACGAAATGCTCCTGTAATATCCAGCTGACACACGTTGATATCAGTACTCACTCAGAAACCCAAGAAGACATTGGTACTCTTTGGTGCAGTATGCACCAAGGACGCGTTGATGCAAGTATAAGAGCAATCGTTTAACGCCCTTCAATACCCACCTTAAATATAGTTCAGCGCATAGCTTCTGCGATAAAGCGAGTGCTGTCACGACCACACCGACACTTCCTTCTTGTGGAAGAATACAACCTGCAAGCATGAACAATCCAATCGTCAAAAAGCATACGATTCGAGGCTAACTTGCAAGAGGTCGTTGCCGATGTACCTAAGTGCAATAATGTCAACTATGGCAATGGTTTCTGGTCAGTGACACATCTCTTGATTTGAGCCTTGTGCTCACAGACAAATGGTAAACACCATGACCAGAGATGCGTCACTCGGCCGTAGCAATGAGCCGATGACACTTTCGCGTTAGCTCTGCTACTCGGAGTAATTTAGCGAAACTAATGGGCCAACGTATATCGGTACACATAGCGGT
>OX104071.1:86616973-86689134 GCA_944474145.2 Dicrocoelium dendriticum | reverse complement strand
ACACACAGACTGTGAGTCACCCGTCTGAAAGGCCGGGTATACAAGGCCACAGTGAAAGCCGCTCTGCTCTATGGTATTGAGACTTGGCCCCTTCGGTCTGAAGAACTGAAGCGCCTTCCAGTCTTTGATCATCGCTGCTGTGAAGCATTGCTCGTGTCAGATGGCACCAGCGCGTCCGCAACGATGATGATCGTAGACGAGAACTAGGAGGAGATAATCACGCTAGCTCCCTAGAACAACATGTAGCACTGAATATGTTGCGCTGGCTCGGGCACTTGCAACCTATGCCTGGTCACCGCTTACCTCGGAGGCCCTTGTTTAGTCTGCCAGGTGTAGGGTGTCGCAAGACTCGAGGTGGAGAGAAGTTAACTTGGAAGCTGGGAATGAAGTCACTTACAACCAAATTGGGTGCCGTAAGTTCGTCTCGCCTTCCGGGTTGGAGTCCACGTGACTCACCTTGTACTTGGCTCGAGACTTTACAGGACATGGCTCGGAACCGACAACAGTGGCGCGTCAGCTGCCGTCTCCTAATCGGATTGCCTGTTTAAAGTGCGTTTGGTGCTGCGTTATCTGCGGGGTAATGGCTGATTATGACTCGGGGCAGTGAAAACCGCAAGGAAGATGTCTCACCGATGTCGCCTTATCTTTGCACGATTACCAGCTCTTTGTGATGCTGTGTTGTCTAAACAAGGTGTAGGCGCCTTGACACTGAATGTTTGCTTAGGGCATTAAGGATTTCAGGTAAGTCCAACTTCTCTCCCTCTTTTTATTCTTTATTTCGTAGGTCCACATGTTTGTATGTTAGGGAAGCATCAGTACAAATGGCTGTTATATTGCTGTTGATGAGGATCCGATATGATTAAAAGGTTAATGTATGGCGCGTGCATAGCTCGACTGGCGTGGACGAAACTAAACCAACGATATTAACGACAGGGGCAATGCACTTGCGAATTATTGGCCCGCTTCTTTCAACGAAGTCTTGATAAAATGCATGTTTCCACGGCGTGGGGACAGGGACTGGGTAACCCTAAGTACAAAAGTGATAATCCTGCGGATTCCTCAAACTACCGTCCAGTCACCCTTGACCTGTTTTATCAGAAGTAATTAAACGCATAATCGCAGTCATTCGCCGGATATCATGAGCGTAACAACATTCTAGTGTCACAGCGACACCGATTCCGCCAAAATAGGATTCGCACTACAAACTCCTCCAGGTTGAGCAAGCTGGGCAGACTCAGCAGATGCCAGAGTGAGAGTCAGAGTCGAACAATTGGACATCGCGAAGGAATTCCATAATTTAGACCATCTTCACAATCTTGGAAGCCATGGAATTAGTTCGTTTGCACCCGGTTTGTTAGGCAGGTTTCTCATTAACCACAAGCTTAATGTGATTGCCTGAAGCAATAATTCAGACCCAACTGACAATCAGTGTGGCATACACAAACACATCCGGACTGGGGCCACGTTCATTCCTAGCATTGATTACCGACCATGCTGGAGTACTGCAGTCGAATTGTTTACCATATACAGATGATGTCATAATGTGGCATGACATCAGGGCAGTGGATGATCACATAAATTTTAAGAACGACTTTAATGTGACATATAATTGGTCACCGGATAACTTGGCGGAGTACAGAGTTGTGAGCATACGCCATCAGCTGACTTATGAATATCGACCTGGGGACCACCAATTGCAATGTGTATCCCAAGATCGCTCAGGTTAATCTTAACTGCTCGAAACCGGCTGAAATATGCTGAAAAGAGCCAGTCAAATGCTTATGCTCTTACGGATGGTTTTCGGGAATTTCAGACGGCCATCGTTCCTGAAAATGCTAAACGCCAACGTGGAATATGTGATCCAGGCCTGGCATCCTTGGCACAAACGTGACATTGACGCACTTAAATGTCCACAAGGCAGATCACCCTAACTAGTTATAGGATTGTTTCATCATCAAAACCAGCATAGACTGCAGTCCTGAGATTGCACTGTGGTGACTTTCAACGTCAACGATGAGACCGCAGCACGGTCTACTTACTACTGACGAACCAATTCACCAAATCGGAATCCGTTGCAGTTGAGCCGAAACTCCGTCATGAGAGGCCATTAGCTCACAGTGTCTACGCATTACAGTCAAATTGTCTATTGACTGAACCTATTTTCACCCCGTGTGTCCCTTATCTGGAACGAATTTCCGAATAACCTATTCGTTACCACTAAATTATCGATATTTAAAAAGCGTGTTGATGACACACTTTGCAATGTGCAATACTTGTTCTAGTCCGTTTGACTCGGAGAAGGAATTAAAGCCAAACCGAGCCATTTGATTCAAGGCGTTCTCCACAACATGACAGTGATGATACAAGCATAAGTGTTCTTGTGAATAGCAGGGATGTACCTTAATTGATTCATGTATCACATTGGTCAAATGAAGCAACACACGAGTGAGCGTTATGATTTCCGTTTTTATAGCTCACGAATCTACAGTAATACAACTGCTCCCTGTATTATTTTGTGTATGTACATACAATTCCCATTGCAACCGGTTGTTATGCAGAAGTGCAATTGATTCGGTAGACGTCTGAAATGACGATTTCTTTATTTATTGATCCTATTAATTTTGCTTTTAACAATCCCACGAGACTTGTAAAGTACACATAATTTTACCCTTAATGAATCACCACCCTTTGTTCCTTGTCCGCTGAAAACAAACAACATTAACATCCGGGGGTACGAATGAAAGCGCAGGCCTTTGCTTTCTTTAGTGCTCTTCTTTGTGGTGTCTCTAATGCGTCCAGATCACACTTCAGATGACTGTTGAACTGTGCGCTGAGCTTGGCAATTTTGTCGCAAACGTTTCGTCACCAATCGAGGTGACATCATCAGTGCGTAGTGGAGTGGAGATCACACATCACATAAAATTGCGAAGCTTAGAAATCATATTCAACGTGAGTACGCACATAATGATTGTGCACCTTTTGAATTGTTACCCGGTGGAATCTCCCAAATGCAAGCCGACGTACTGTTTTCCCATTTTACAGATTCTTCATCCTATTTTGAAAAGTTAAGTTCAGTCTGTGCAAGCACTTAAGGAGCACGTTGCTGGGAGGCGGTCTGCAATCCATGCGCCACTAAAACCCACTTGTAGTCCAGTTAATGGCGTAAGCGCACAAAGCAAAACGTGTCCACTTTAATAAAAAGGGAAGTTCTTCACTCTCCTGTTTGATATCGTGTTAAGACCGCAGTGCTGCCATGCGTGGAATTCCGGTACAATGATCCTACGTCATTTTTTGTTATAGGCCGCGAACTTTAGGAAATCAGAAGCAATTGATGGCGCTAAGCCCTTTATAACCACCGTGAATAGGCAAACCCAAACACCGGATTTTAAGGTGCACCACACACAGCAAGCTTTTGTGACGTCCAATCAATTGCTATCGATTCCTGCTCCATTATCACCGACTGCAATTCAGCTTTTAAATGCAATTAGTAGGTTAGTAGTAAAAGGTCGCCGTTGAAATTAGCCATGTTGCGTTGGAGCTAGTAGGTTTTGGCTTTGCAGATGTTGCATCAGCAGATCTGCAGTGATTGATAAATGATAAATGTTATATTCCTCGGTGTTTCGAGATGCAGTCCAACTATGTGGTCTGATCAATGTGTACAACAAGATCGCAAAAAAATAATCAATTTGTTCACGCTTTTTACAATGGATCCAAAAGCAGGTACTAAACTAATTGGCAGGATTAAGGCATTAAAGAACATAAAAAGCAGGAACAATAACGTAAGCAAATTTAAACAGATGTCCAGTTAAAGTAATACGGCCACTCGTGGAACCATCCCCAGGGGACCTGCTTCCATGCAAGTTATTCCCTCGAAAGGTTTCGCTCGCACTTCCATGCAATAACTGGCCGTGTGCCGGTGTGGCATAGTAGCATATGAGCCATCACCTGTATATCATATGTTTTGTTCATTTTAGAGCTGTTTTTGAACATGTATTATGAGCCATGAAGGCTCAGCCCAGTCCGTCATGCGGATCATTCTATTATGGCACTTTTTATACGCCAGACAGTTGGTGGCAATTTGCCTTGCATAGGTAACGTCTTTTATAATCTGGAAGCTGTAATCCGTCACCACAGGAGATCAGCCCAGTCGTGGCCAACTATGAAATAAGGAAGAATATGGAAAAGAAGAATTCTGTGAAAGAGGTACTATATCGTTAATGTAAGAAATAGGCAGGTATGTTTTGTACATCGGCGTAGAAATCGATCGAGCCGATCATACGATAAATTGTGTAGCGTGACACCCGGAGACAGATGACTGTACAAGTTGTCCATAGGCAAAAGTCGCGTGGGGAATCAGTTATTGCCATCCTTGAATTCAATTATATGTTTCTGGACTGTTAGTTTCAGAAAAGAGGGGGAAATGATTAGCACTGGAGAACAAATGTAGCGAAGGGGATTGCAGAACAATATTACGAATTAATCAATTTGTGGGGAAAATTACGAAGATAGCTCCTGACGTCACACCAGTAAATAATTTTGCTCTCGGTTTTAAACAGAAGACATCTGATATGAATTAAGTTTAAAGGGAGTATAAAGGGAGTAAAACCGCATGGAATGTAGCGTTAAGGAATAGCATAAGAAGCGGTTTGTATCAGCTCATCCTAGCTGATCAAGTTTTCTCTGGTGCAGTAGAGTTGATGTTCTCCGGTATCATACATGATCCGGCCCTTCTTCATACAGTTTTTCATCATCAAATTGAATGTTTAAGATCCATTTCGCTCTGTCCGTTGACAGATATGCCTTTATCATTTTCTTGAACATGCAGAAATGTTCAATACATCTAATCTCTTTTGTCAGCTTATTCCAAATGGAGCCATACCTAAGAAGATAGAAATTTCTCCTTAGACTGCTCTTGAATTTAGGTAAATAGAATATGCATTCTTTATCTCGCAGTTCATAAGTGGTGTTTTCCCGAAAGTGCAATTGATAGGTTCCCATATATGCTTTCCGCCACGCGAGTTTGTGGAGGAAGCACAGATTTAGTTGCATTCTTCGTAACCACAGAGGTTCAAGATTCAATTGCTTGCACCTATCTCGGTATGAAAGAGCGGTTGAACAGCCAAATATGCGCTTCGTAAAGGCGCGTTGGACGTTTTCAATGGCTCCCAAGTCAGCCTTTCGCAAGTTACTGAACACAGCACAACAATATTCAAGCAAAGGCCAGATACTGATTTTGAAAGCAATTAGTCTGGTTTCTTTCAAGGTTAGCAGGTGGCATATGAGCCCGACCGACTGCTTAGCCTTTTTCACTATATGATTTGTATGTTCGCTAAAGTTTAACGAACTAGAATATCTTAAACCTAAGTCACGAACAGACTGGCTGATGGGAATGACTTCATCATGAAGCCTGAACACTTCTGCTGCTATCTGACATCCATACGATAGAATACTACACTTCGATGTTGCAAATGTCATCTGCCACATATCAGCCCATCTCTCAATGGCTTCCAAGTCGCTTTGGATATTGTTAACTTCAGCGGTACGCTGAGAACCTGGGAACGTGTAGACCACCTTTAAATCATCAGCAAATAAATATGGCTTCATTGATTTCATTACTTAGGATCTTGCAGGAAGTAGCGCCATAGGACGAAAATTTTTATAGGTTATTAAAGCTACTTCGCTTCTAAACAGGAGTGAGGACACCACGCTTTAATTTTAGGGGATATATGGTTCGGCTCTATACAACATCGAAAACTGCTGGTGATACTGCTAAATCCCTAGCTGCCGGCTGCAGAGCCCTCGGTCGAATGTTTTAGACCCCAGGAGAACTGTGGCTACGCATGGATGGCTAATTATCTAACATAGCATTCACAGTAAATGTGATGTAAAAACCAAACAGTTGAGTACTAGAAGCGAAGCGCATATTTGTGTTGGATACGTGGTCGAATGTTCTGGAGTAATGAAGATTTAAGGGATCGGCTGCTTCCTTTGCTAACCGCATGCATCCATCAGCAGTGAACAGTGCTAGAGTTAAAGGCTTCAAGATATGAAGGCCAATAGCGTACCAGTACAGAAGTTTGCCCTTCTTCGGGATCAATAAATTAACTCAAACCGATGTGTATGCTTTTTTCAGGAATCCTTTTCATAAATAATCTAGTCGGTCTACGGATGCAGTAGATGTTTGGGCGTACGAAAATGGTTGTTAGTTCAATGTGAAAAAATACCAAATGGATAAATACGTATGTGTTCCAATCCTCAGAAATGAATATTATTAGATTTACGATGAAATATTCTGTACTGAAAAGTAACCAGCCAGTGTGCTTTAGTTCATTTTAATGTTTGCATTTTAACATAGAGAGGACATTTGTAAAGGAAGTAACCTGTTGTATTGCTTGACAGTATGCACAGTGTAATCCTCCTTTGTTGATACTTTAATGCATTTAAAAGCACTTTCAAAAATTTGCAATATTGGGTTTCATTGTTTTTGAAACTTCACATCGTAAAAGTCTTACTGAAGATACTACTGTCTTAAGAAAATGTATTCATCAGTTCCATACTGTACCGCAATTTACCATTATTAGTTCGGTTTCTAAAAACCTAGCCCGTAATATATTAGTGGGTTCAGCTGCCTCCAACTTCTCTAACGCCCAGCATTTGACACCTTTCTTAAGTGTCCGTTAGAGAATAGTACCCAGATGCTGTAACGGGGTTTAGGAAACCAGTCCAGTATGCTCGACCTTACCACCTAAGCGCAGGTTACCGGAGTCAGCGGATCAGTTCGATCGAGAGAACGCGTGAACCCACCGGGAGACAGCGATGGCTAGACAGTGAATCACGTGTGGCACACGTATCCAGAAACCGAAAAACCGGATTGGACAATAGAACATAGAGGGCGCACTGGCAACTCGAGAATCGCTATTAACGGTAAGTATCAGAGTGCAAAGCCAAATATGAGTAGTCCAAAGAAATACGGCCAATCCGATGCCAAGCACGAAAGACGTGATCATTGCGCGAGACAGGAAGACAGCGACCGAAGAGGAATAACATAACTTAATGAAATAAAAGGGGAACGTAACCAATGAGGTGAGCCGAAAAACAGAAGACCCGCTGAGAAGGCTAGACGATTAACAGTGTTTATTTTCTTTCAAATGGGCTATACTATACTGAATAAACGCCTGTTTTCCGCCCGCCGCCATCGTGGCTTTTTGATCGTGTACGTGTCACTTAACACGGTGACAGAGAAGAAGAAACCGATGCCCAAGATGCAGCTTGCAGTTGGAGGTCAACCAGAGATTCCGTTTCCATCCCTTTTGCAGATGACTGAGAGTTCTCTACCATACAGTGGGCGGATTTGGAAGAGCAAGTAAGCGGATTTCGCAACACTGACTCAGCTGGACGCCCAGCCGATGAACTACCAACTCGCAATGTTTAGGCACGCTATTAGTGAAGATGCAAGGAGGGTCCTTAAAACACCGACGTTTGGCGACCAGAAGGCGGATCTATCCGAAGTGATGTGGACATTTGGCGAGTTCTGCGAAGCGCATGTGAACGAGACGATGTAATAAAAATGCACTTGTAGGCCATCTGAATATTTTAGAACCCTAGTTACACAGCAAATGTGAGCCTAGATTCTAACAGGTAGATAACGTCATTCACTTATTGTAGCTGAATACAAAATTCCGGCTATTTCTTCGCAAATTAGAGCCCATAACAATCAGAGTATTATGCTATTGTTTCATGTTTTCCTTTTTTAAAGGGACCAGTGGCTGATTTCTTTGGTTCAACATCTGATGGTGTCTCGGGTACCTTGGTTGTAAGCATATGAATTACTCATCTTGCAACGGGCTCGGATACGGTGGCAGTGCCTCTGTCACATGGTTAACAACAACATACGTGTTTGCTCTCAGCTGTTGGATGTGGCGGGTGGTTCTAGTGAAGTATGTGTGGGGAAGGCCATTTTATGGGCAGCCGCTATTGTCAGGGTGGCTAAATCAGCATATTTTCTCATATTTTCGAATTGTTTGAATGGTTTTATGTTGATGTTGAAAATCAAATTTGGACACTGCATTGTTTGGTTATTACTGGTCAGATTTTACGGACGCTGCTTGATCAATAATCTTTCTCAGCCTATTGAAATTCCGTGCTAACGATGTTAAACATCGCACAAGTAGGATATAGGTAAAAGCAGGGTAAAACCCAGGGAAACCATCGTGCTACAAAGCGCTGCATCTGGTTGCGATTAAGACGAACACATCGAGGATAAAAACGTCACCAGCCATTTGTGTATTTATTTCAAATTTCGCAAATTTAACAGCATTGTCTGCCCTACAACTAATATTCATTTCAGAATCTTTGCACTGGCATTTTGTAAGCAGGCATTACTTGTCGTTGTGTTTGACAGTTTGCGGATATCATTCCCTGTAACGTCTAAACTAGTAGGATGACTCCTAACGCTGTTGGTCAAGCTGGTGTTTTGGCTGCCGCAGGTAAGATTACTGTAGGAGAACTTCAAGATGACGGAACCAACGGCAGTTGGGCGAAACAATGGGATTATTAAATTAGCCAGAAAATATCCAAGAAAATTGCAGGGATGGAGATATACGCCAACCCGAAACTTTTGGTTCATAATTCACTTAAACGAAAACGAGTATAACACAGTAATCAAGAAGCATGTATAGAGTCCCGCACAGCAAAAGCAAAGATATAGCTTCAGTTGGTACAGGCGAAGCCTGTTGGGCGACCACGTATTATCCTACCAAATGTTGCACAAACCAAACCACATATACCGCCATTTGCTGGAGCGTAGTCACAACGTCATGATCAGGGGTAACCGATGGAAATCAAAGGGAACGATATAGCTTTTTAGATTATCGAGGGACTAAGATTCCTCTGAGGTTGCCTATCCTGGAAAGAAATCCAAGACTTTCATATTTACTCCAATACATTGAACAACAAAAACGATTTGATTTGCTCTTAACTCATAGCACATCGTTACCTAAATACGCCACTTTGATTAACTTATCAATGCAACCCTACAGAAGATATTTGGTATCTGGACCCAAAGGCGCGTCGCATACTTGAGCTCCCATAATGTAATTTGCTCAAGGTTTAAGTTAATGGTAAATATCCACTTGATTTTAGTAGGATTAAAATGATTACTAGTTTACGCCAACGTTATTCATCAACGCATTTAGCAACTTAGAAATTGCTTGACTTACAGTCACATATATTTTGACTAGCCTATACTTACCCTCTCCATTAAACTCCAGGTGTCAAGCAAGTGCATTTATCATCGAGTGTCTACTTCTAATTTAATTAATGATACTTGAGTTTCTAAGATATAGTAGCAACGTTATGTAAATAATCTTTTTAAGATGTTAAATAGCCGGACTGCAAGTAAATTTACAAGGGAGCACATATCACTAGGATGCCTTAATTATACTGCCGGAATCAACCGTTTGCGTAGCGTATAACGGCACCTTCGTAAGAAACGATGCACTGAAGCATTACTTTGGCGCGTCTGTTAGCCTACACGGAAAGACACACTTATTTCTTGTTACTTTGCGCTTGATATATGTATAAGTGTAACGGACCCATTTTTAGGATTGTGCGTATAACACTAAATCATAATCCATGACTCTGGCCTGCAATGCCTACATGAAAGTTTATCGAAACGCTTTCAAAAATAGCACATTGTTCTGTTCGATGTGATCGAAAAAGCGGTAGTTAAGGTAATTTTTTAACCCAAGCAGCGTGAATGCATGTCCTAAGACCGTGGCGATGCATAAAACGACCGACCATTAAAAGCTGTTTATGGATTCCGAACAAATCCAAAGCCAAATCTCAGCAACATCCTAGTTACCTAATCCCCATGCACCATCTAATCAACAAGGTAGACTTATAACTCTGATCCTTGTAATACTGTAGCTATATATATAATTGCGAAGTTAGGAATTTCACATGCAAAGCAATTGCTTACAATCTAGGTTGCTCGGGGGCCAGATTTTACCGCGGTTTCTTAGTCCACACAACTATGCTAAAAATAATATAACATGAACAAATAAGTTTCCTTAAAAGGAAAGTGAATTAGGCAGCAAAATCGTTGTGATAACAACGGTGAATGAAACAGATAAGTTTAAATCGGTGGTTTGATAAAGACATACCTCAAGTCCGATTATTTGACCTCTGATCTCTGGGAACATGAAGACTAAACGAGGCGGCACTTTATGAATCAGTGTATTCTGGTAGTAACCTGATCGAGTGAATTAAAGTTGGGCAATTTCAGTCGATGCAACGTGTGATTTGTTTTCCTTCAAAACAAGCATTTAAAAATATGCTTATTTAAAATATTGCTGTAAGCACGTTTCAAAACCTGTTATAAATTTCCCACACTCCACTTAAATTACTCAAAAACTGGTACCAAACAGGCATACATATTCTCCATCACTCAAAGAATAAAGTTACATGCTTCTTCTGGGAAGCCATTTCATTTGGAAGGAGGCAGCTTTGCTCTCTGCACTAAAGGAGCGTGTAGGTACATGTGGTTTCAGCCACGCCAAAAATATTGTTATATACGTGGACACCGTCTCCTCTATATGTGTGTTGAAATCCAGGGATTTGGATGAGTACTAAGTGGTCAGGTGGAAAGCGAAACAATTGCGATCCACGAATGTGCGAGAGGGCGAATCAGCACCCCATAATCTCTATCGATATAATGAGTACAAGTTCGTATGCAGAAAATCTGTAAGGCCGATATTTTAAGCTGCTAATAATAGTTTTAAGACAGGTTTTGCAATATGAAAACAATGCAGACAAAACAAAATAAGCATTAATTAAGTTCCATATTTAATAACAAAAAGAAACAGATAAATATATGTTGGTGACGTAATCAGTACAAAGGTAATAGGGAGTGAACCAAGCAGGTCACTTACTAATTTGCGCATGTAATCATCAGTCTTCTGTAGCTCAGTTATTATTATAGCAGCGGACCTGTAATCCGTATGTCCAGGGTGTGCTTCCCAGTAGAAGTACATTATTGTGCATTTTAATCGTGGCTTCTACTTCCAACCAATGTAATCTAATTGAGTGCCTTAGCTGTTTCTAGGCACAGAGCGCGGGACAATTCAGTCTTATCACTAGCGCCTCTCTAATTGTCAACAACGTCGGGATCCTTTTGTGCAATAGCAAATTGAATGATTATATTAGGGTTCACCTAGAGACGAGTCGTCATTAGTTGCTTTATGATAGGGTACAGGTTAATTCTTAGGTCTATTCCATCTTGGGGAGACAACAAGTGCCTTATCCAAAATGGAAAGTATTCAGCAACCCTATATTTCAGCAGGCGAGCAGTCTTGCGGATGTAAGTGTCACCGCAACTCTAAGTGAATTGGGAGATGCTGTTAAATGCTGAAGTTACCGGCTAGCTACTAGGACGGTTGTGAAGAAAACTCTTCGTGTACTATGGATAAGTCGTAGATGGGCGGTCGCGTAGCTGCCATTTAGAGCGGGCCTGAGCTTGTGACTAACATCATTTGCCGCTTGATCCTCATTGAACCGTAAGAACAACTAACTATCCTTCTTCTTTACTGTTTGTACTGGCAGCATCTTCTTTGGTGGTCCCGGAAGGCAGAACAAGTTCAACTGCCATCTTATCACGAACTAGGCTTGGAGGACAAGTCTGAACGCAATATTCCAAGTGCCGCCTTATAAAAGCCGAAAATAGTCTGACAAATATTTCCGTGGTCACAATCCCGAATGACCTGGGGAACATCCACAACATGTTGAAGCTTTTGCGAGCAGCTGTCGTCCAGTGTTCACCGGACGCGAGTTACCGCGTAGTACTCACAGAGCCGTCAAAAGGCGGCGGTTTACATTTATACAATATGCACAAGATAAAACGGTATATATTGTGTTGAAGAGTTGGAGAATTGGAAAAACGGCGCCACATTTGTAACTGTCGTTATAACTGGTCATTATTGGGTGGTTTGCTATGAATCTGTAAGGATTTCCCCGGATTCCTTTGGATAGTAGAGGCTGTTGTAAACGCTTTGCTTCAGCTTACAGCAATGCCACAATAAATTTCCCCTTGCACTTTGGAAGAGAACTTTTGCGAGGCGGCGGTTGTATGCAACTGGGTTGGAGCCGGAAAAATGTAGGTATTATCCCACCAAGTCGCTTTTCTGTACACAGTGCGCTTCAGCGTGCTATCTGTCGTTTATTTATGAGCACATCCAGCAACGGCAGGCTATCCTCTCGTTCCCTTTTCTGTGGTACAGAAAGTAGGTGTCTTTGGCTTAAGAAAGCAGAACAACCGTAAAGTGTTGCACAATTTGGGAAGAACAGGATATCGTCTAGCAAGCGCTTGTACAGCTTTGCTTGACCTATTCAAGCAGCAAAGTTCCTTTCAATCCTACCAAAGAAGATATCTGCCAGAACTAGTCCCAAAGGACTTCCCGTAGTGACAACCTCGATTAGTTTGTAAGCCGTCCCTTCTAATTCGTATCAAACTTTCTCGGGGTGGCACAAAATCGTCTTTCAGGTACTCTAGAGGAAGGCGCACTGCGAGGTCCCGCGCAAAAGAAATTGGCATAAATTTTCGACCGTTTCACGTAGGGACACGTTCGTGAAAAGCGATTCTACGTCCAAAGCATACGTGAGCTCCGCATACAGCGTTGTCTGTTCCAGTATAATCGCTAATTCATTGGAGTTTTACAAACTGTGCGTGATCTGGAGCTTACGTACCATACTAAGAACTTTACCAACCACCGGAATACTTTGTGGTAAGGTGAGTTAATTATGCACCATTTTAGGCCTAGTAGAATTCCCACCTTTTGCAGCATCGAATTAACACACATCTTTGATATCTATGCTCTATCGTTTTTGGATGCTGATATTGTGACTCGGAGATATAAGCATGAAGCAAAAGAATTTGTAGTCGCTTTTCAATCGATATCTCCACGAAACTATTGTTGCACAGCGTCTTATCAATACGGAACGCGTCCATCTCCGAGAAAGGACCTCATTTTTGGCCGACGCAGCCCTTGAGTGCATATCCACCTTAACTGGAACACCAGGTGCATAGAAGTATTCCGGCAATGATGTGGAAGAGTTAGCCTGCCTCCTTTTCCGGGGACGACGTATGGACAGAGCCGACCGTTACCTCTTTTCGCTTGGGTTTGGTTTCTTTGATGGATTTCTTTGAGTTGCGCCGCTTTACCTTCGTAGATACACTAGCCTGTACAACTTCCCCACACAAAACTGAGTTCAATATAACTTCAGGGTGTTTACCGTCTTAAGGCGCGGCCTCAAGGTTTGGTGTATTCTTCGAAGCCGTACTATTTATGCAATCGTCTGAACGCACGCTTGTTCTGAGAAGGCTTGCAGACTCAAGGCTTACGACGATTTGATCAACATTCCCCTCTAAAGAACTAAACAAAGGTAGAAGGGGACCCACTAGTGTCACCAAAGTTTCATGTTCATCATTTGGGACTAGACCATATGCTTTGTGCCTCACACAACTAGGGCAATTATAAGGTAAATCATCGTTGTTTTGTAGGAGGATATACTGCTGTTTGTCCAACGCAGTGCACACCTAATGGAACCAAGAACTGCAGAGGTCACAATGCATGCCACCCGAAGAACCAGTAACTGGTCTGAGCAGCTCGCTTTACAACAAACAGCTGAAGAATCGGTTAATGGATCCGAGGGCAACGTGAAAACGGATATCTTTCCCATAACGAAAACTGAAAGGCTTTAACAGACACAGGGAGCGTAAACCGAGGTACGGTAGGCTACGATGCAGTCGACGTGAGCAGCAATCAGATAAAACCCGGAGTGATTCGTTTGCATAGATTTGCACTCACCAGATCAGTAAAAGTAGCAACGAAGAGGAAACAAACAAGCTTTTCTTTAGAATAACCGCCAAATCTCTGCTACTTTGGAGCTGGGCGAGAATACAAGAACAATGGGTTTATCAGCTTCGTGCGGTCGAATATCAACTATTTGTACTCGATCGATGAGATATCGACAAAGGCCGGAATCTTTTGCCTTGAAGTCTTCAAACAGAAGCCAAGCAATATTTGGATGAGAAAACCACGAACAGTAGGTAAACAATATATGATCTTCAAACGCTGGTATATTGGACACCTTCAAGCCCGTTTGAAACACAAGAAACACAAAGTCAAACTTCCTGATCAGAGTTATTCAACACTGTTTCCACAAAAGGCTTCCGAGAAGGAAAACTCAAGCGATGAAACACGACAACCACGTCGTGACAAAGGAAGACACACAAAAGATTCCGAGTTTGTTGGCACTTCCAAGTCCTTTCGGATCCCAAAATACTCACAAAGCCAAGTTTTCTATGTAGTCTTATCCAACTACTGTTCTCAAACAAGGATTTCAGTGAAGAAAAACTCGAACGGTGCAACAGGACAAGCAGCCTATATTGTGAAATTTTAGATGGAAACTTGATGTAACTACTTTTTGTTACCCATAAAACTCGTAGTCTATTCTCTGCCACTACGTGGCATGAATTCTAACTAATGCTTTTCGCTAATCCGACGGTTGTATCCATGTGTACTGGTGCCCTCGGTAGGATGAACGCCTCGTCAACTAATGGACTGTCAGCAGGACAGTCCGTTACAGCGTCCACATTAGTACTATACAGATAGTTCATACTCAAATGCTCTTTATAGTTCAACGAAGCCAAAGAAGCACGGATAACTCTTCTCAACAACTGTGAATCTGGATGTTAGTGCTTTAAATTCAGCACAGGCAAAAGCCGGAAGCTTCCCTTCCTGAGCGCAAAAAGCAGCACATATAAACAGTTTTTCACCGAATGATAGAATAGTGAACTCGTCAGCTTGTAGGTCGGTACAGCTTTCGTGATACCAGCGGCAGCAGACGTCACACTGCATACCACCAGATGAATCCGTTACTGACCCTTAACAGGCAGAATTGCTGCAAGCTCCATTTGACTCATCAAACGAGGACGCAAGGGGTTCATCCGCCTCGGTTTATAGCGAGACGAGCATGTTTAAGTGGAAAACAAAGCAGAATTTAAAAACACGTATATAACCGTGAAACGACCACAATAAATGGGTGTAAAACGAGAATAAAATAGGGAAGAACAGCAAAATTACTAATAAGCGTTAGGGAGACGCTTTGGCCAGTACCATTTTAATAGATCTAATATGTCTTAAATAAGAGGAAAGTGGACAGGGGTCAAAGTTCTTTTCAAGTGTTCATTCAAACACTGTCTTCCACGTTAATTTAACTAAAGCGCTAGATCAGTATGGCAAGGACCGGGACTCACATCTGAGTTTTGTCTAACGGCGGGTTTGGTTGGTTAGCTATGCTAGGCTAACTGGAGACGTTGTCAAGTTCCAGTTCAAGCACTACTGGAACCATAGGATTATCCCGTATGTGTTCCTTCTTCAGCGGGTCGTTGAACCAGGAGTTGGCGAAATCTGAAATACTGATGGACCCAAAATAAAGACTACACTACACCCTGTCCGACCAGTTAAGTACCACGTATCCTGCCCTAATAGTCCCTGCTGGGCCGGTTACGTGAAGTAAGAAAGAAAAAAGTAAACTCAGAAGGCAAAAGAGAAACTGGGGATAGATAAACAAGAAGAATACCAGTATATTTGCGTCATTAAAAATGAACCGAAACGTGAAGGTGAGTCAACTAGGAAAAAGGAAAGGTTTGCTGTTGACACCCAAGAGCATCGAGCTGGCGCGCAAAACCCTTAACCGTAGGTTCCCTAACCATGTGATCTGGAAGAAAATGCCAGCGATTTATAACTCGGCACAACAGACGAGCTTCCGTGGTTTATGCAGTTTCAGTGGGCGACCGCGTAGATTAGGTAAAGTAGCGGGACTAAACAGCTCTGACAATTTCGGGTCTACCTTAACCATCAAAATACGATAAGTGAGAATCAGGCCCTCTTATCCTTCGGTAGTGCATTGAGTACATTCCCAAACTGAGCTAACGTTCAGGATAGTTTGTCCTTGTAGACCCTGCACTAAACGACTGCCCACCCGTAATACCCTCTCCAAGTCCATTCTGTCTCGGATAAGATATGGAGGACAAGCCTGAATACAATATTCCAGGTGAGATCGGACGAATGCCGAGAATACCTGCACAAAAATATTGACCGTTATGATGGCGGTAGGGCGGCGGATAAACCACATCATACGAAATCCTCGACAAGCAGGCTTCTTCCAATTATGATCCGAATGAAGTGCTGATGAGTGTACCACCCCTAAATCAACCTGATGAGTGAAAACAGGAAGTTACCACCGCCGACAACAAAGCGGGTGGTAGGATTAGCCTCTCCGATTCGGGAAACAGAGCTATTGGCCCTATTTACGGGCATGAACCATAAGGTAGACCATTCCCAGAACCTATCCAAGGCACGCTGAATTGCCTCAGGACCCCCCGGGAGATCAACAATATTCCAAATGTTAAGGTCGCCAGCAAACATTAGTGATCACACCCTAGCTCTCCCGGCAATTCATTTACATAGATCGCGAACAACAATGACTTCAATACCGAGCCCTGTGGGACGCCACTAAGGACGGTTTGCCTAAGCGAAAAGTTATGCCCCACCCGTACGCACTGTTCCCTCCCCTCAAGGGAGGCAATCATACATTGAATGGCGCGACCAGATATCTCGCAAGATTTCAAATTTAGTCAGAGCCGAGGATGTGGAACCGTGTCAAAAGCTTTCGAAAGGTCCACGAAAAGCACGTCTACAGCGTGGCTACTCTCTACCACTTCGGCCCAGATTTTACGAGCTACAAGTAGCTTAGTCAGACATGAAAATGACTTGCGGAATCCATGTTGCGCAGCACTGAGAAGCTTGAATCTATTTAGGTGGTTCTCCACTGAATCTCTTATCAGATTTTCAAACAATATGACTACTACGCTTCTCAAACTGACAGGCCTGTAGTTCGCGGGCTGAGCGCTGTCACCGCCCTTAAAAATCGGACAGATGAATGCCTCCTTCCATTCCGAAGGTAGGATGCAGTTTCCAGTGATATCGAAAACACGCATGTAAGGAGATCACTCAGCTCAGTGGCCAATTCACGCAACGGATTGGGATGAATTGAATCAGGACAGGACGCTTTGGAGGGAATTATACCTTGAAGTAGCTCGAAGACCTGAGTCTCTGTTATGTTAAACTCAGCTAAGCAAGAATCCGCTGGAACCCTTGAAACCAATTAAACCTGTGATAAAGAGGTCACCCGAGCAAAGACCCCAGTACACTGCTCCCTAAGTATACAAGACTTGTCATGGTCAGTTTGCGCACGGGTCTTGTCTGCTCGCAATAACGCTGGTATAGACAGTTTTGCCCCGCTGCGTCTTTTAACGTAAGCAAAAATCATCTTGGGATGAGTTGCGGCCGAGTCCGCTAAACCCTGCTCCTACTGGAGACGAACAGTTCTGAGATGTTGCTTACATTTATTTCTAATCTCTCGATAACTATCCCAAGTAAGGGCTGGTGGAGCTGCTTGGTAGGTTCGCCAGCATCTAGACCGTTTTTTGAGTAGGTAATTTCCTGTGCTTTCTATCCATGGAGGTTGTGCCATTAACCCTCTTTCCCTCATGAGTGGAATATGGGGAGTGGAAACCGCGGTAAAATATGTGTTAAATTTATCCCAGCCTAACAGGACAGAGTCAGCCATTGAGATATCACAGTTCAGAAGTGAAGCCTTAGCTCGCATTGCACTAAAGTACGCCCGCCAAATATTCGGAAGTAATTCAACAGCGCTCTCTTGGTGCCTTGAAAGAGCACATCTAAAGGATACGCATGCGTGATCGCTGGACCCTAGAGGAGCACCGTATGAAACGTCAGTCAAGAAGTCGAGGGACTTAGCGGAAACCAGAGCTAAAGTATTTGGCACAGTTTGTGCCACTTGAGGTCATCCAAACTGCGTTCCTCTGGGAGACCAGCCGTAGATATATTAACGTCACGGAATATAAAAATACTATCCTTGCAAGAGACCGAACGACGGGGAGTGCTTACACCAAATGCCTTGGATTCGGCAAATATACCAGATTTGCATTTGTCCTGATTACGTCACCCACATATATTTATCTGTTTCTTTTTGTTATTAAATATGGAGCTTAATTAATGCTTATTTTTTCTTTTCTGCATTGTTATCATATTGCAAAACCAGTCTAGTTACTGCCTTAAAACTATTATTAGCAGCTTAAAATATCGGTCTTGCAGATTTTCTGCATACCAACTTGCACTCATTATATCGATAGAGGTTATAAGGCGCTGATTCGCCCTCTCGCACATTCGTGGATCGCAATTGTTTCGCTTTCCATCTGACCACTCATCCAAATCCCTGGATTTCATCACACATGTAGAGGAGACGGTGTCCACGTATATAACAATATTTTTGTCGTGGCTGATACCACATGTACCTACACGCTCCTTTAGTGCAGAGAGCAAAGCTGCCTCTTTCAAATGCAATGTCTTCCCAGAAGAAGTATGTAACTTAATCCTTTGAGTGATGGAGAATATGTATGCCTGTTTGGTACCAGTTTTTGAGTAATTTAAATGGAGTGTGGGATATTTATAACAGGTTTTGAAACGTGCTTACAGCAATATTTTAGATAAGCATATTTTTAAGTCTTGTTTTAATTCAATAGTTCAATAGTGCTTGGTGGGATAAAAAGCAATAACTTTACAAGACCCACAGGATGGCAAATGGAAGAAAACAGAAGTTCCAGGTGTGACACAAAAATATCAGTAAGTTAGACACTGCAGTTTGTCATACCGTTATATAATGTGTATCATGTAAGTGCAAGTCCAATAGTCTTTCGAATGTCTCGATGTTTGGTGCGTTCACCACATGCGATGGCAGTGCGATCTAGTGCGGACAGACACTAAGAGAGTAAAGAAACCTTCTACAATCTAAACGGGAATATTGATTCACAATTTTCAGTGCATGGCCTCGGCATCGTTTGTCGGCAGATAATGTTAACAGCGACTTACATGGATGGTCCTCTTCTCTTAGTATCCGGTAAGTGAGGATCAGATCACCGTGAAGTGGTCGGTATTCTAAGGAGTACAGACCGATCGAACGAAGGCGCATTTCATAACTAAGGCCCGATAGACCACGTGTTGCCTTAGTGGCTTTTCTTTGCGCTTGCTCTAGGAGACGAATGTCCCGTTTTAACCACGGACGCCATGCCTGCACCGCATACTCGAGGTGGGGAAGAATGTAGGCGTTAATCAATAATGGCACGAGTTGTCGTTCGAAGGTACCGAGCGCTCGCCTCAAAAGCCTCAAGGTTAAGTTCGCTATGTTAGCTGCCTTTGTACATTGGAGCAAATTACCCAGACCTTCTTGCACGATGACTCCTAAGTCTCTTTCGTTGCTCACTTGTTTTATAACGCACTGCCCCAAGTGATATGTGTTGCTGCAGTTACTGCGCAGCGACAACAGGTGACACTTTTCGGGGTTCAGGGGTCGTTGGTTGTTTACTGCCCATTCGTGAATCCGGTTCAGGTCATCCTGCAGATAGACAGGGTCAGATGTTGACTGAATAGCTCGCCACATCTTAGCATCGTCGGCGAATATTTGCATAGGTGATTGCATGCTGGCAGGGAGGTCGTTGATATAGACTAAAAAGAGTAACGGGCCGAGAACTGATCCTTGCGGTACGCCGCTAGTGACGCATGGGCTATCGGAGTGGGTGTTGGCGATCCTTACCTTGATTCTTCTGTCGTATAAGTAACTTTCCAACCATGTGAGCAAGGAGCCGTGGATACCATAGGCCGCAAGCTTTCGGAGAAGTGCTGGGTGATTGACTCTGTCGAATGCCTTAGAAAAGTCTAAGTAAATCACATCTACGGGAACTCCCTCGTCAGCAGCCTTGGTCCATGAGTCCCGAGCAAGTAGTAGATTGGTGAGGCAAGATCGTCCGCGTCTGAATCCATGTTGGAGGTTGGAGATGATTTGCAGACTTTCAAAATATCTCACCATTTCATCAGCGATTATAGACTCCATCACTTTTGATAGAACAGGAAGGAGAGTAATAGGTCGGTAGTTGGCAGGGTCTGACCGCTTACCTCCCTTGTATATCGGAGTGATAAGTCCACGTTTTCACTCAGACGGAAGTGTATGAGAATCAAATAGAAACTGGAAAAAGGTTGCAAGGTGGACTGCCATGGTGGGTGCGAGGGTTTTAAGTACTTTCGGACAGATCTTGTCAATTCCCGGCGCACTATTTTCCCTGAGCGACTGTAATTTCTTTGCCACAGATGTAGGGCTAAAGTTGACCGTGGATAAGCAGACGACATTTGCTGGGATGTAGCAAGGCGATGGTTCCATGGTGTGTCTAGTCACTGAGACAAACTGCATGAGCAATGCGTCCGCCGTCTCCTCTTCAGTAACCGTTAGGCCATTGACCGTCTCTAGTGGTGGTATTCCCGTCTTAACCTTCCTTTTGTCATTCACATACCGGTAGAGCAGTTTGTGATTTGCTAGTAAATTTGCGTACCATAATTTCCTGCCATTCGTACTTGTCAGCTTTAAGAAGTGAAGTGCAGTAGTTTCTGACTGTTTTGTAATGATTCCACGTGATATCACTTGGACCTAGCAAATGACCCCTCCAAGCCTCGTCTCGCCTATTCAACCACCTACGTATTCTACTCCGGATCCAGTTGTTGCTGCGTCGCGAAACTCGTAATGGTACGTCTTTTGAAGCTGATTGTAGGGTCCAGTTTATCTTGCCTTTCAACACTTGCCAGACATCATTCGCCGAAGTGGGCATCTGGAGGTCCCAGTCAACGGTTGTCGCTATAGTGTAAAGCTTGGAATAGTTGGTGATGAATCGTCGGGTTTCTGGTTCTTTGTCAACCATACTGGCATAACACACATAATCAAACGTTAGAACTGAATGATCGCTACAACCTAGCGGGGGTTGTATGAAACCGACTCAACCATTAACTCCTCATTAGTCAGGAGTAAATCAAGTATGGAAGGCTTGTTTGAACCGCGGTGTCTGGTTGGCTGATCCACATGGTTATACAAAACTGCCATAGTCAAGAACTCAAGGAGTTTTGATTTGTAGCATGGCCTACTTGGGAATATAGATGCTATTGACGGTACATTGAAGTCACCCATTATTAGGTAGTGCGAGTACTTTTTCGACATGGCATATTGGAGAGCATTTAACAGAGTAGCATCGCTGTCGGCGGAGGAGTTCGGCGGCCTGTAGACAACTGCTAGGAGGCAAGCATCATGTGTCTTCTTCTGAGGACAACCATCGGGACAGGATAGCTGCAGCCGGCAAAATAAGGCGTCGGGGATAATAAGGGAATGCTCAGTGAGAGCTTCACATTTCAGGTGATCTCGGTAGTAGATAGCAACGCCATCACCGCGAGATGGACGATCATTTCGAATGACTGACATTTCACTAAGTTCAATTTCTGGATCCAAAATGTCGTTTGAGAGCCAGGTTTCAGTTAATGCTATGATGCCCCAAGTTGCTGCTTCATGCCGATGGCGCAATTCCGGCAACTTGGAGTAAAGCCCTTGGGCGTTTGTGTAGCAGCATTGCATTTGTTGCCGCATTAGGAGGTGGGTTCGCTGTGTTTAACCGGCACAAACAGTGCCGGTGTGCCCACGTTTTTTGACACGAGTGTTTGCACCCTTGGCTGGTCTATGGTCGGAAAAGCCAGGTCTGACTCAACTGTACCAGTGGTCTGTACTGCTTGCAAGAATGGTCTCAGTCGTACTTCTGGTGGTCCTAGCCTTCTGCTGTGGTACCACACGTTAATTGCCATTGATGCCATCTCCGGCGTAGCCAAGGTAACTTTCAAAATTTTCGGCCCGCTCCCTTGATAGTTTGGGGAGGAAGCTAAGCGGCTGACGTCGAATGCCACAACATTATGCATGCCATAGAGTTCTGTGAGGTAGCGCCATTCATCAATATCGTGTTTTTGTCTTTCACTGGTGTCGCCATGTTTCAGTTCGGGCACACCATGAACCAACACCACTTTCTTCATTACATTTTGACGAGACGCGGTTGGGTCGGATTTGCGCTTTTTTCTTTCCTTCCATGGCATGTCTGGAAAAATGAGGGCACTGAGAGAAGAGTTCGGTAGACCGTGGCTTGCTAAGAGAATATCCTCCAAGTCCTTTGTATTGCCAAATGTTACTCGCAGTAACCGAGTTTCCCCTACATGAGGAGATGATGGGTTTCGTGACAGACGTGTAAGACTAGTTGGGAGAACGTTTAGTCCTAGTGCGCAGCTTATCTCAGTCCAACGATTTTGCTCTTCGGCTTGTCGACCTTTTAACGACTCGCTGGTGGGTTCTGTACGTTTGAACATATGACTGTCATCGCTTGTTGGTTGCGTAGTAATTTAGTTTGTTGCAGCTCTTTTTGGGTGGAGGTTTGTCGTGTGGGAGTGTTGGTCTTGTCTTGTGGGGAAGACAAGTCAAGGCTGCAGCAAGAATTCTCCTGTGCAACGACGTTATTCACACAGTTTGTAATGTGCTGCCCAGCTAATAGCGATGATCGTGCAATTTGTGCATAACTCTTTACGCCTTGCGGTACAAGAGAAGATTTTATAGAATTTTCAACTGGCTTGGCATCACAGTTGTTTATCGCTAATGGTGCATGTTTTTCGCCGGAACGTGTAACATTTTTAATGGATAACTGGTATTTTGGTAGGTCTGGGGTTAGGGCTACTTAATACACTAAGCTGCAACTCGAGCTCAGCGATATTCCCTCCCAAAGCCTTGACCAATTTTTTCTGTTCGGATGAAGCAACAGCCAACATTTCACACCTCGCGTGGAGAGTTCGGATAATCTTGACTATGGGGCTATCTGAACACGCATCACAGAACCACAAACTATTTGTTATTACGCTGTGGTTTCCGCCAAGTTCTGAGTTCACGTCCACTTCGTCGTAAGAATTTCCACGCAATGAGCACGTGATTTTTGTGATGACAGTTCTCCGCTTACTTGAGCCATGATTGACCTTCGTTGTTTTGTTCACGCGCGGACCCGCTGATAAACTTCGCCGTACCAAGGAAAACAAATCACACGTTGCATCGACTGAAATTGCCCAACTTTAATTCACTCGATCAGGTTACTACCAGAATACACTGATTCATAAAGTGCCGCCTCGTTTAGTCTTCATGTTCCCAGAGATCAGAGGTCAAATAATCGGACTTGAGGTATGTATTTATCAAACCACCGATTTAAAGTTATCTGTTTCATTCACCGTTGTTATCACAACGATTTTGTCGCCTATTCCACTTTCCTTTTAAGGAAACTTATTTGTTCATGTTATATTATTTTTAGCATAGTTGCGTGGACTAAGAAACCGCGGTAAAATCTGGCCCCCGAGCAACCTAGATTGTAAGCGATTACTTTGCATGTGAAAGTCCTAAATTTGCCATTATGTGTATAGCTACAATATCACAAGGATCAGAGTTATAAGTCTACCTTGATGATTAGATGGTGCATGGGGATTAGGTAACTAGGATGTTGCTGAGATTTGGCTTTGGATTTGTTCGGAATCCATAAACAGCTTTTAATGGTCGATCGTTTTATGCATCGCCACGGTCTTAGGACATGCATTCACGCTGCTTGGGTTAAAAAATTACCTTAACTACCGCTTTTTCGATCACATCGAACAGAACAATGTGCTATTTTTGAAAGCGATTCGCTAAACTTTCATGTAGGTATTGCAGGCCAGAGTCATGGATTATGATTTAGTGTTATCCGCACAATCCTAATAATGGGTCCGTTACACTTATACATATATCAAGCGCAAAGTAACAAGAAGTAAGCTTGTCTTTCTGTACAGGCTAACAGTCGCGCCAAAGTAATGCTTCAGTGCATCGTTTCTTACGAAGGTGCCGTTATACGCTACGCAAACGGTTGATTCCGGCAATATAAATAAGGCATCCTAGTGATATTTGCTCCCTTGTAAATTTACTTGCAGTCCGGCTATTTAACATATTAAAAAGATTATTTACACAACGTTGCTACCATATCTTAAACAATCAAGTATCATAAATTATGTTAGAAGTAGACACTCGATGATGAATGCACTTGCTTGACACCTGGAGTTTAATGGCCAGGGTAAGTATAAGCAAATCACAATACATGTCTGTAATGTATGTCTGTACGTAGGCGCTGTAGACCATTTAAGGAGTATGATTTAGCGGTATATGAACAATCCTAAAATGTGTCAGGTACACTTATACATATATCAAGCGCAAAGTAACAAGAATTAAGCGTGTCTTTCCGTACAGGCTAACAGACACGCCAAAGTTACGCACCGTTTTGCGTGAACGTACCGTTATAGACTTCGCAAACAATCGGTTCCAGCGGTATAAATATGGCATGGTTGCGATATTTGCTCCCTTGTAAATTTACTTGCAGTCCGACTATTTAACATCTTAAAAAGATTATTTACACAACGTTGCTACTATATCTTAAACACTCAAGTATCATTAATTAAATTAGAAGTAGGCACTCGATGATAAATGCACTTGCTTGCCCCTGGAGTTTAATGGCCAGAGTGAGTATAAGCGAATCAAAATAAATGTCTGTACGTTAAGCATTTGTTAAGTTGCTAAATGCGTTGATGAATGACGTTGACGTAAACTAGTAATCATTTTAATCCTACTAAAATCAAGTGGGTATTTACCATTTACTTAAACCTTGAGCAAATTACATTATGGGAGCTCAAGTATGCGACGCGCCTTTGGGTCCAGATACCAAATATCTTCTGTAGGGTTGCATTGATAAGTTAATCAAAGTGGCGTATTTAGGTAACGATGTGCTATGAGTTAAGAGCAAATCAAATCGTTTTTGTTGTTCAATGTATGGGAGTAAATATGAAAGTCTTGGATTTCTTTCCAGGATAGGCAACCTCAGAGGAATCTTAGTCCCTCGATAATCTAAAAAGCTATATCGTTCCCTTTGATTTCCATCGGTTACCCCTGATCATGACGTTGTGACTACGCTCCAGCAAATGGCGGTATATGTGGTTTGGTTTGTGCAACATTTGGACGATAATATGTGGTCGCCCAACAGGCTTCGCCTGTACCAGCTGAAGCTATATATCTTTGCTTTTGCTGTGCGGGACTCTATACATGCTTCTTGATTACTGTGTTATACTTGTTTTCGTTTAAGTGAATTATGAACCAAAAGTTTCGGGTTGGCGTATATCTCCATCCCTGCAATTTTCTTGGATATTTTCTGGCTAATTTAATAATCCCATTGTTTCGCCCAACTGCCGTTGGTTCCGTCATCTTGAAGTTCTCCTACAGTAATCTTACCTGCGGCAGCCAAAACACCAGCTTGACCAACAGCGTTAGGAGTCATCCTACTAGTTTAGACGTTACAGGGAATGATATCCGCAAACTGTCAAACACAACGACAAGTAATGCCTGCTTACAAAATGCCAGCGCAAAGATTCTGAAATGAATGTTAGTTGTAGGGCAGACAATGCTGTTAAATTTGCGAAATTTGAAATAAATACACAAATGGCTGGTGACGTTTTTATCCTCGTTTTTATCCTTAACCAGATACAGCGCTTTGTAGCACGATGGTTTCCCTGGGTTTTTACACTGCTTTTACCTATATCCTACTTGTGCGATGTTTAACATCGTTAGCACGGAATTTCAGTAGGCTGAGAAAGATTATTGAGCAAGCAGCGTCCGTAAAATCTGACCAGTAATAACCAAGCAATGGAGTGCCCAAATTGGATACTCAAAATCAACATAAAACCAATCAAACAATTAGAAAATATGAGAAAATATGCTGATTTAGCCACCCGGACAATAGCGGCTGCCCATACAATGGCCTTCCTCACACATACTTCACCAGAACCACCCGCCACATCCAACATTGTTATATGGCTGACAGCATAAGCTTGTGATACAATTTTGGCACAGATAGCTAAATATGCGGCCACCGGAAATACTTATGATGGCTATAGGCACCGGGCCACGGATTGATAAGGTAACATTGTGCAGGCAATTTGCTAAAACACTCTCGTCACCATGCAGCACAGAACGGATAAAGCACCGAAACACTCCCGCAGCTGTAGGACTACACATTTGTCACCCACTTACTGACACTGAAACTGTATACCACTACCTGATTTCGCTCTAGGGATTGTGTCAGCGGTCTTACGTAAACAACTAGCAGTCAACCGTGCAATATCTTTCATAGATCCTCACCGGAAATCAGCATGCACGAAAAACGCTGCTAATCGCCTATGCCATCAGACCCTTTAAGAACTACGCATATGGACTCTTTAGCAAGCAAACCAAACTTCGTATTCGTGAGGTCTCCATTTCCTTGGACCAAGTTAAGACCACCGAAACGGCTGAAAACGTGGATCACGATGCTTAGATTACTCAACCCGCATGACACTTATACGAAAAGATCGAGCTAGCAGATGAGACGAAGTGCTCCTGTAATATCGAGCTGACACACGTTGATATCAGTACTCACTCAGAAACCCAAGAAGACATTGGTACTCTTTGGTGCAGTATGCACCTAGGACGCGTTGATGCAAGTATACGAGCAATCGTTTAGCGCCCTTCAATATCCACCTTAAATATAGTTCAGTGCATAGCTTCTGCGATGAAGCGAGTGCTGTCACGACCACACCGACACTTCCTTCTTGTGGAAGAATACAACCTGCAAGCAAGCAAAATCCAATCGTCCCACAGCAAACGATTCGAGGCTAACTTGCAAGAGGTCGTTGCCTATGTATCTAAGTGCAATAATGTCAACTATCGCAAGGGTTTCTGGTCAGTGACACATCTCTTGATTTGAGCCTTGTGCTCACCAACAAATAGTAGACTCCATGACCAGAGATGCATCACTTGGCCGTAGCAATGAGCCGATGACACTTTTGCGTTAGCTCTGCTACTCGGAGTAAATTAGCGAAACTAATGGCCCAAAGTATATCGTTACACATAGCGGTATGCTGTCCAACCTCTTCAAGAATCCGGCTGTTTCTTACTGGCCGAGCACCCGCCCGATGTTGCTTAGGGTTTTTGGTCACACGTTTACCAAACTAGCGGCCGATGCTTCAGTAACAAAGTCTTTCGCCTAAAGCAAATGAAACTATTCTTGAGGAGCCGTACTAGTAATTTCAGGGCATCGAGGGATTAAGTCTGGCATGCTCTCAGTTCTGTCCAGTTATTCGCAACTGTGTTGCTTACCCAACTCAACAAAACCACTGCGTCAAGATGATCAGTGAAGACAAACCCCAGCACCAACAGAACTTAGTGCGAAGTTCAGCACAAACACCAATTTACTGTATAAACCCGTCAACATGCTCCATACGGCGCAGCGATGGATCCCAATTTTAGGTGCAACAAATGGTCTGACACAAACTACACAAGATGAGGCCAACGTGATTTGGGAACACTAGAATCACACTTAACAGATTTTCTCCTCATTTCACACGCTTTTGACAAAGGCTCTTTAGACGCCAGGGTTAAACCATATATATTTCACTGTATCCAATGTGATTCACTTTGCGGCAGGTGCTAGAGCAACGCCACGCATACCGCAGATCGACAATAGCTGTGTTCCTCGATCGCAAGAGTGCACTCGATTCGGTCGATTGATGGATTCTATTTGAAATACTTGTGCGGAAATGTGTTCGCACGAAATATATGAACATCATTCGTGCTCTATACTCGAACACTACAGGCCGCGTCAGGGTCTACGGTGTCCTATTGCATAGCTTTGCGACTACAAGTGGTATTCGTCAGGGTTGCCTGAATTCCCCATTTTTGTTCAGTTTCGTCGTGGATTCTGTCATGGAGTGTTGCCTTGCGGAATCTCACGATGTAGGCGTTGAAGTGCTGCCTGGTGAAAGGTTAGTTGATATAGAGCATGCGGACGATATCTTCTTGCTTTTCGACGATGTTGCGGTGGCACAATCAACCCTGAATAGCCTGTCCAGAGTGGTCCCATTATTTGGTATGTAATTCGTACCTTCAAAGTGCAAATTGTTGCTGTAGGAGCACCAACAACTTGATGACCCATTGACGCTTGCTAACGAGGAACTCGAGGTGGTTGCTCATTTCACTTATCTTGGCAGCTGCTTCAGCAATGATGGGCGCATAGAAACTGACGTCAGCTCACGCATTGCAGAAGCCAGAGCTACCTTCTTAATCTTGCGGCATCTTTGGCGACAGAATGGCGTTTCCCTACGTCTGAAAGGCCGGGTATACAAGGCCACAGTGAGGGCCGTTCTGCTCTATGGTATTGTGACTTAGCCCCTTCGGTCTGAACATCTGAGGCGCCTTCAAGTCTTTGATCATCGCTGTCTTGGTAGCCTTGTGCGTGTCGTATGGCACCAGCGTGTCCGCAACGATGATGTGCGTAGACGAGAACTAGGTGGTGATAATCATTCTAGCTCCCTAGAACAACAGATAGCACTGAATAAGTTGCGTTGGTTCGGGCACGGGCTACGTATGCCTGGTCACCGCTTACCTAGGAGCGCCTTGTTTGTCTGCCATGTGTAGGGTGACGCATGGCTCGAGGTGGACAGAAGTTGACTTGGCAGCTGGGAATGAAGTCACTGACGACCAAACTGGGTGCCGTAGGTCCGTCTCGCGTTCCGGGCTGGAGTACACGTGACTCGCCTTGTGCTTGTCTCGAGACTTTATGGGACATGGCTCGCAACCGACACCAGTGGCGCGTCTGCTGCAGTCTCCTAATCGGATTGTCTGTTTAATGTGTGTCTGGTGCTGAGTTATCTGCGGGGTAATGGCTGATTATGAGTGGTAGTAAAAGCCGCAAGAAAGCTGTCTCTCCGATACCGCCTTATCTTTGCACGATAACCAGCTGTTTGTGATGGTATGTTGTTTACACAAGGTGTAGGCGTCTTGACACTGAATGTATGCTTAAGGCATTAAGATTTTCAGGTAAGTCCCTATTCTCTCCAACTTCTTATTCTTTATTTCATAGGTCCTCATGGTTGTATGTTAGGGAAGCATCGGTTCAAAAGGCTGATGTACTGCTGTTGATGAGGATCCGATGTGATTAAAAGGTTAACGTAATTGCGCTTGCATAGCTCACCTGGCGTGGACGACACTAGAACAAAGACATTAAGGACAGCGGCGATGGACCTTGCCGAATTCTCGGTCCGGTCCTTTCAACGAAGTCTTGATGAAATGCATGTTTCCACAATGTGGTGATATGGACTAGGTACCCCTAATTACGAAATTGATGATCCTGCGGATCCGTCAAACTACCGTCCCGTCACCGTCCGCCCAGTTTTGTCCGAAGTAATTCAAGGTATAAGCGCAGTCATTCGCCGGATATCTTGAGGAACAACATTCTATTGGCACAGCAACACGGATTCCGCCAAAATAGGTTTCGCACTACATACTCTTCTAGCTTGAGCAAGCTGGACAGACTCCGCAGATGCCAGATTGGGAGTTAAAGTCGTCTACCTGGACATTTCGAAGGCGTTCGATCATTTAGACCATCTTCACAAGGTTGGAAGCTATGGAATTAGTTACCTTGCGCCCGGTTTGATAGGCAACTTTCTCATTAACCACAAGCTTAATGTGAGTGTCCGAAGCAATAATTCCGACCCAACTGACAATCAGTTTGGCATGCACAAAAGCATGCGCATTGGGGCCAGGTTCATTCCTAGCATTGATTACCGACCATGCTAGTGTACTGCAGTCGAATTGTTTACTAAATACGGATGATGTCATAATGTGGCATGACATCAGGGCAGTGGATGATCACATGACCTTTTAGAGCGACCTTTAGGTGGCTTATAAATGGTCACCGGATAACTTGGCGGAGTACAGAGTTGTGAGCATACGCCATCAGATTACTTATGAATATCTACCTGGGGACCACCAATTGCAAATTGGCTCCCAAGATCGCTCAGGTTAAGCTTAACTGCTCGAGACAGGCTGAAATAGGCTGAAAAGGGCCAGTCAAATGCTTGTACTCTTACGGATGGTTTTCATAAATTTCCGACCGCCATTGTTTTCGAAAATGCTAAACGCCAACGTGGAATATGCGATCCAGGCCTGGCGTCCTTGGCGCAAACGTGACATTGACGCACTTAAATGTACACAAGGCAAATCAACCTAAATTTTTGTAGGATTGTTTCATCACCAAAACCAGCACAGACTGCAGTCCTGAGATTGCACTGTGGTGATTTTACAATTCAACGATGAGACCGCAGCACGGTCTACTTACTACTGACGATCCAATTCACCAACTCGGATCCTGTTGCAGCTGAGCCAAGTTCCCATCATGAGAGGCCATTAGCTCAAACTGGCTACGTATTACAGTCAACCACACTTCTGACTGAACCATTTCTCACCCCGTGTGTCCCGCATCTGAAACGGATTTTAAAATCAACTATTCCTTACCCCAAAATTAACGGTATCTAAAATACGTGTTGATGACACGCTTTGCAATTTGCATCACTTGATCTAGTCCGTTTGATTCGGAGAAGGAATTGAAGCCAAACCGAACCATTTGATTCAGTTCGTTCTCCACAACATGACAGTGATGATACAAGCATAAGTGTTTTTGTGATTAGCATGGATGTACTTTAATTGATTCATGTATCACATTGGTCAAATGAAGCAACACACGGGTCCGCGTTATGGTTTCGTTGTTTATAGCTCACGGACGTACTGTAATACAACTGCTCCTCACATTAATTTGTGTGTGTACATATAATTCCCATTGCAATCGGTCGTTTGCAGAAGTGCACTTGATTCGGTATACGCCTTTAATGACGATGTATTTATGGGTTGATCCTTTCAGTATTGATTTTCAACCATCGCACGAGACTTACAATACACATAAAAATTTACCCTTAATAAAACAACAATCTTTGTTCCTTTTCCGCTGACAACCAGCAACAATAGTATCCCGGGGTACGAGTGATAGCGCAGGCCTTTGCATCCTTTATTGCTCTTCGTTGTGGGGTCTCTAATGCGTCCAGGTCGCACTTCAAATTAGTTTGCGAAGCTTAGATATCAAATTCAACGTGAGTGCGCACATAGTGATTGTGCAGCTTTTGAAATTTTACTCGGGGAATCTCCCAAATGCGCTTTGTAACAAGAGGACACACTGTTTGCCTATTTTACAGATACTTCATCATATTTTAAAAAGTTAAGGTCACCCTGTGATAGCACACAACGAACACGTTGCTGGAAGCAGGTCTGCAATGGTTGTATCACTAAAACCTACGTGTAGTCAAGTCTTTGGCGTAAGCGCACAACGAAAAACGTGTCTACTTTTAAAGGTTGGTCGTTCTGAACTGTCCAGTTTGATATCGTGTTAAGGCAGCAATGCAGCCATTCTTGGAAGTCCGGTCCACTGATCCTAGGCCGTATTTTGTTATCATCCGCGAACATTAAGAACTCAGAAGTAATTGATGGCGCGAAACCATTTATAAGCACCCAGAAAGGGCAAAGCCAACGCACCGGGTATTTAGGTACACCACACTCCACATCAATTGCATCCAACAGAGATTCCCAAACTCTCCCATCCAAACGACGTTTGTGTACGTCATTGCTTATCCAACTTAAGACTGGGTGGCCAGTGTCGCAATTCTAGTGCTTGTGAACAAGAAATCGGTAGTCCCATTGATTGAACGCTTTTGTGATGTCCAGGTAATTGCCATCGATTTCTGCTCCATTATCAATGACTCCAGTTCAGCTTTTATATGCGATTAGTAGGTTAGTAGTACAAGGTAGCTTTTGACAGAAGCCATGTTGCGTTGGAGTTAGTAGGTTTTGGCTTGACAGCTCATGCATCAGCGGAGCTGTAGTGATTGATATCATAACTTTGGATACAACTGGAAGTAGCGTTAGAGGATGGTAATATTTATAGATTAATAAAGCTACCTGGCTAATAAAGAGGAATGAGGACACCACGCTTTAACGTTAGGGGACATATGGTTCTCCTCTAAACAACAGTGACAACTGCTAGTGGTGCCACTAGATCCCTAGCTACTTACTGCAGAAACGTCGGTCGCATGTTGTAGACCCTAGGAGAACTGTGGCCAGGCATGGACAACAACTACTCTAACATAGATTCCACGGTGAAGGTGATGTATAAGCCAACCAGTGGGGTAATAGAAACGAATTGCGTATTTCTGTTCGATACCTGCTCGAACGTACAGGACTAATGAAGATGTAGATGATGGGCTGCTTCCCTTGCTAACCGCGTGTGTCCTTCAGCAATGAGCAGTGCTGGAATTACAGGCTTCCAGATATGAAGGCCAATAGCGTGCCAGTACAGAAGTTCGACGTTCTGCGGAATCGCTAAGTTAACTCATGCCAATGTGTAAGCTTCTTTTCAGGAATCAATTTCCTAAGTAAGCTAGATTGTCTACGGATGCAGTATAGGTTTGGGCATCCGAAAAGATTGTTAGCCAAACGTGATAACTACCTAGTGGATAAGTACTTATGTGTTCCACTCGTCAGAAAAAAAGATTATTGGATTTTACAATGAAAAATTTGTGTACCGAAACGTACTGTTACCATGTTTGCATGGTAACAGGGAGAGGGCATTTGGATAATAGAGAAAAAACATGTATTGCTTGACATTACACACAGTGTCATCCTCCTTTTCTGAATCTTCTACTGCATTCAAAGGCAATTTCACTAATTTACAGCATGGTATTTTACTGTCGTTTGAAACTTCATATAGTCCAATTTTTACTGAAGTCACTTCTGTCTTGAGAAACGGCATTCATGATTTCATGATGAACCGCTCTTTACCATTTCCAATTCGCTTTCTAATCACCTAGCCTGTAAAATTCAGGTTGGATTCATCTGCCTCCGACTTCTTTACCGTCCAGCGTTTGACACCTTTCTTACATGTCACTGTTACCGAATGGTATCCCAGGTGCTACCATAATATATTCCGCATAGCATATATATTGAAAGAGTAGAGTTACATGGTCACTGCTTCCTAGTGACATACTTGTACCTATCCCGTCGACCATGAGTTCTTTGTTAGTGATCACAACATAGATGATCGACGGCTTGTTAAAACTAAAAAAATCTGGGAAATAGTTTAAGTGGTCGTACGGAAGGGGTTTAGCTATTAGCTCTTGCAAACAGGCTTTAAACTACGTTTCCATGTCCGGCACGTTAATGCTTCCATGGATGTGACTGTGACTGTAGGACATTTTAAATCACAGTTTTGAATCCATTCTAGATGTAGAGTTTCATAGGCATCAAATTACACCTGGTAGAAATGAGCCCTTGTTCGATAACCATAGGCAGCACAAAGGAAAATAAGCGCGCGGATTTCCGGGTATTTGATAAGTTCAAATCATTGGTTTCCATTATAATAAAGAGAAACAAGACAACCCCTTCCAGATCTATAGTTCCAAAGCAGCTATGTAAAGCTTAAATTTACCCCAGAATCGGATGTTTCAAGGTTTAACTAGGTATCAAATATTGTGAGATGGTCAAGTGGTGTTAAATCATGAATATCTTTAATTTCGACCAAATTACTTGAGCGTTTCTGCAACGACAGCAACATAATTTTGATGTTAGAAGTGCCTAGATGGTTGTCAAACATACGCTTGTTTTCAAACCAACCGTTAGATTACCACACGCTAATCCATTTTGGTCTATCAATTTTAGTCAATTTGCACGGAGTAGTAAAGTGCTCCTGAACAGAATTGTCATTCATGTGGAAATCTGTCCTGTTATGTGCCGTGGGTGCTATTGTGTAGATTTCTCCACAGAATTATGAAGGCAAATAATTTACGGCAGTTCCGATTTCCGTCGAAATGCTTAACTTGCGTAGCCATGCCCCTGCTGCATTTTCCCCATCACGGTTGGCATCCTTGCTCGAAATATTGTACAGTTATGCAATAGAACTTGTGTCGTTCCCTCGAAGTGTAATATGACCTTCATCCGTCTGGAATCGCAGCACTTGTAGTTAGGTGCTGACGAAACTATTAGCAACAATTAATGACCCCGTTGCAGAACACGCCAATTTTTAACGAATTTTCTAAAACGGCACTCCGTCATTTCTTCGCCTATCGTTAATAGGAGAATTCAAATGCTCGGAACATCCTAACGAATTATGGTTTTTATGCTATCGCCAATAGAAATACACATTGGTCACCTGCTTCTTTCACTTGTTCTTTCTATGGATATACGGATAATATGCGCTCCTCGCTCGATGCGCAGTGAATAAGAATTTCTGAGAGCATGGCACCGTCTGTCTCCTCTGCAAATTTTATCGTTACTCAACGAACTCGATGTTTCCCAAGGAACACTGCGCTCGGGTATGGCGGTACGCTTCTCAGCGTACTAGGCTCAAGCTAACTAATAATCACATCGCAGACAGTACTCCATGGTTGCGATCGTCTAGCAACATGCATTTTAGTTGCCAGAATTCGACTTATTATCGTTCGGAAAAGCGTGGTAGTGTCTAACATTTGTCTGTTTTAAATATGTTGCTGATACTTTGGGCTGTTTAACATTTGACGGCAAATACTGCGTCACCCAGTGTATGCTCAGTACAATAGATGGACCTACGTTGGTCGACCTTTGCGTGTTTATAAAGTCTACCAGCTTGTTCCTTACCCGTTTTTTCCTTTTGCTCCTGCATCGTCTTGCCAGCGGCTCTGAGCTAACGGTGTTGTCGCTGGATGTCCAGGTGAAGCATCCCAGTTTGAAGAAGTGGAAGCAGGTAAATTTTAGCGTGTCGGCTTATTTTATTGAGGTGACTCGTGGGGTCTAGTGACACAAACGCTGCAGTGGGCTTGGAGCATGTGGCTCTTTTCCACGGCCTGGAAACTATGCTTTTGTCGGCTGGTTGTGTTAATAGCTCGGCCATTTTGACCGCCAAGGGAGCGACTTTAGTATCTACACACTGCGTGATCACCTTAATCATTCTATCACACTTCTTCATGAGCACCAAAATGTTGTCTACAGGAATGACTTGACATGTTGTAGAAAAACAAAATGTGTTAACATCTTTGTTTCTTTGCCTCGCATCTTGGACGGATTTCCTTATGCTTTACGAAGAATACGATTCAATGCAGTTCCAAAAGTTTACCCCGAGCTTGAGTAGTTTAGCTCAGTCCTCCGAAAAAATATAACGGGGTTGTACCATGTTTAGGATGCAGACTGTACTGTCGTCGTTTGCAGCCAAGACTCGCCAAGCGGTCAGTATGGTACTGACACTCAGTTTGGTGAATATTCTATGAGCCAGGCGTGCACGTGACACACAAACGCATTAAAACACGCACCCCAGCTGAGTTGGCTGACGGTCGGCGTACTGATTACTTCTGACCTTGTTTTGAATTTTGCCGTTTGCGCACACTCGCCAGATGGCTGCTGAGTGGAAGGTTCACTGGAACGGACGATGGAGCTGCGCTGATCGCCGGAGTACTAAATGACGAATTCCCAAACGTTGCGATAGGTTTTTGGTAATCCAGCAATGCAAATGAATGCTGGTAAGGAGGCAACTTAGGAAAATGTTCGAATTAGCTACAGTAAATGTCATCAGAAAATAACGGTTTTTGGTTGATTTGCTCGCCTCAAGAAAGGTCTTTGGAACGAGTGAAAAGTATCAGCGAAGTGGATACATTTGCGTTCTTCCAATGATGAGTTTCAGCAACAAAATCCGTCGTAATCGCAGACGTGACTTAGACCTTGAAAAAATAAGAATAAACCGGAAAATCCTTAGGAAAGTTATAGAGATGGTAGATTCGAGTCGAATGAACGTAATTTCAACCCTCCATCGGTAATGGTTTTGGGGTAACCATCGAGCACGCTAACATAGATATGGTGTTTAAATGGAACACTGGGACTGTTTAATTACGATTTCGGAATGCAGCCGCTTGTACCTATGCAGCATGTCACAACAGAAAATACTGGCCACAGACTATGCGGTAACCACGTGAAAAACGGATGATACCAGACACCTGCGATACCACGAATTAACCGCATTGCGTTTGGAAGTACTCAGCATAAGGTCGTTAATTTTGCTGATATAAATACACTTGTTGGATATCTGAATATGTTAGAATCCTAGTTACTCAGTAGATGTGAACCTAGTTTCGTACAGATAGATAACGTCATTCGCCTATTGTAGCTGAATACAAAATTCTGGCGGTTTCTTAATAGCATCAAGCTTTCGCACTGGAGATATTGCAATCCGCTTTCAGCTAACCACATGTGCTGGCGTGTGAGCAATTGTTGGTCAATTTGTCGCATTGTACGTAAGGTTCTGAAAGTGACGCAAAGGCAAGGCCCAAATACATATTTGCTTGCACGCAGTGATAAGAATTGTCATCGCAAATTTACCATGAGTAAGACAACAATATGTTCGGTATTTTCTATTGGCAATTAGCTATCTTACATGAAGATTATGAAAGCACATGCGGGATGTGCACTCCGAGTTCACCATCGTCTGATGTAGGTCAGATAATCGACACGTACAGTTTTACTCGGCTGCTCGCTGCTTTTGGAAACCAGCATAAATAACTGTCCCCACAGCTTAGATGGAATCAAGTGCGTAAACATGGGTTGCGTTTTGTCTATGGCATTTTAAAATTCGGTCTAGCTAATGAGAGTTAGATATGTGTGTGAATCTGTTAAAGACTGCTCATTTATTCACACGTTGACAGCTTGCCCAAACGCGAAAATGTGCAATATTTATCGCATCCCACATTCTGGTCAAAACATAAAAATATCCATACATGATCAATCGCATGTTTGTACTCATACATAGGTCAAATTTTGCCTAACCTCGCAAATCCATTTGACATCATAATTGTTCAGTCCATGTATCCAAACGCCAAACCGCCTCAATACACTCCACTTCATATGGAGTGGTTGTAAAATAATATGATAATCGCTCATGGGAACGTCGTGCATAGTTTGTCGAAAATGCGGTTACCAATAATAGAATTGTTTCTATTGAGTAGTGTACCGATTTCATTCCACCCAAACCAATATTTTTGAAAACAAGTTACCAAGGTTTTTAATTCCGGCTCCTTAAATATCGGCATTAGTGTGCTTAACAGAACCGAAACACAAGCATCACCCAAGTAAACGTATAGAAAGCAGAAACAGTTTACACAGCATATGTGCCTTTATTCCCGTAAGATGAAAAGTGAAACACGTGTTGACACCGTGTTTGAAAATATACGTATGAGCTCCTGCTCATAACGGACTGGGAAGAACCGGCATATTTGTTAACCGGCCCTCGGAGCAGGGCGAATATACTGCTACCATAAAAGAATCAGAAACATCAATATTAATGCTTGCATGAATTGAAACGTAACAGTCTTATATTTCTGAGGTCCGTGGTGCCATTAGCAATAAATTTAGGGCCATGGGAGATGGAGGAAACAGTAGGACAACTTGATACTTCTCGGCGGTATGTGCACCTCCAGTGCTTCAAATGTGTGCTCGCTACAAACTAAGGCTAGCTATTACTTAAAGAAAACAATACCGGTCCAAATGGTAATTAAGTGTATGCTTACCTTAAATGTGGTATATACCTGCATGCACATGTACATAATTGCGTCTTGATACGCACGTTGCATTGCAAGGCAAATTGTACACTAGCGCACAAAACGAATACGCTTGTGTTCAGTGTAAAGACGCGGTAGTTTTATTGTATAAATGTTAGCGGAGGATCACTGGAAGAACCAAGATTTTACTTAACGAGAATGGATACTGAAACAACCGGAAAACGAAGTCGATGGCACCTCATCCCTTCCATCCGAGTTTGATTAGTTCAGTAAACGCAGCTGACCAGAGGGCTTCCGTGGTTCCAGAGCCGATGAATTGAGCCAGCCGAAACGCATCCGACACCTTCGGCGACCACTAGTATCGGAATGGAATCTGTGATCAATGAGGTGTTCATTTGATTACGTAGCGACTTTTCGGAAAACTGTGGAAAATCCGTAGCAGTCACATGAGTATGGGTGAATTATTAGATTTGATTCGTTTAGAATTCCTGCTGGACTCTTTGTCGACGACCATTGTAGCTGTTGGCATTAGAAGGGGCTCTTCCTCGGTCTGGATTTGCATTCATATAATTCAGACGCAAACAGCAGAACAACTGTAATGCGCGATGTATCCGATGATAGCGATGCGTCAATTTTCTATTTGATATGGTGTAAGAACGGAACAATACATTCTCATTGGATAAATAAACTATACTTGGATGTGGTTTGTCCATCGTTGATCCAGCTTCGGATGCACAGTTTTCGGTAGATAACGATTGATTCGTTTGCACATACCGCAATCGCAAAATGGGCGAAGATGCATCTGCTCATATACTCCGGATAGATAAAGTTAAGATTTGCAGTTTGTAGTGCATTAGTGCCCCATTTTGTTGTAATTGGTAGGGGTAAAACTTCCTACCAAAGCAGAGTGGGGACTGGCGAAGGTGGTGATGAAACGAGAGCACGCAGAGAGTTATTGCACTTTTGCAGTGATCAGCGAAGAAATGGTTGACAACGGAGGAAAGCTGCTGGCCACCGAACTAACACCATACTCTGTCATTTCTGCCCTAACATGGCCACCGGCTCTCATGATGAGTCCTGAATGTTCCCGCAAACGTAGTGTAGATGGAAGAGGTTTTCACGTTGTAAGGAAGGCACGGAAGAGATAACCAATTTAAGGAAATTAATACTCTTCGTGACAGTATCTGCGGAGATAAACAGATGCCAGCGTTCTGTTAATGCATGAAGGAAATGGGTGGGCCTATTGACCAGAGGCAAAATCTCATTGTGTATGGCATTTCGATGACGGTAACCACTAATGCTTTGAAATATTGGGAAGGAAATAGATATCAAACCTCTACGTTGGACGAGATTTCTGGTCCAGTATGACTGATAAGCTCTGTGTTGCACACGAGGCAGCTGCTTGAACCATTACCATGGACTCTTTGTGACATGCGAGCCATCGAATTGGATGCGTAACAACACGGCACAGAACGGCAAGTAGAGTACTTCAAAAAATCACATCGGTAAAGAGGATCCAAATTCACGAGTATTGCTTACCGCATACTGGTTCATTTTCCTGCGGCCATTGGCTCCACCGTTCCTCAAATCATAGCTCCAACCAGAAAACCAATCTGAGAATGCAGAGGAATTTTCACTTTCCAACGCTAAAATTACGAAAAACACAATGAGCTAGGGAGGATAATCAATTACAAAAACTCATGGTTTCACGTTTAGAAGCTCTCACTTTTGCTTTGTACATGTCTAGATCCTAAGAGCAGTATCACAAAACAGCACATGAAATATGCCGTGTGCATTGTTAGCATTGAGTGATGACAGCGAATCACAGATATGTATTTGTATGCAAAGCTGTTACCCGTTTTCACACGCATGCGATACATTGGTTTTCGAGGTCATTGTTGCACCTCCACTCTTAATTAAATGCCACATTCCACAAATCATGAGTTCTTTACACGAGTTCACGTCTGTCACTAGTTAATGCAGATTGATTGACGGAGGATCAGAAATACCCCCCCCCTGTATGCGATGTCTCTGGGGTTGCCACAAAATCCCACGAATACATGTGAACCTGCTACAAAACAACTTGTAAATGATGAGTACATTATTCGTAGTGTATTGGTTGATTTAACTCAGCTTGCCTTCTACTAACCCGAGTGTCTTCGATGTCGAAATGTTGTACAAGTAAGACTAACCCAATCACATGGTACCCGACCGAAATCTAATCTCTAATAGATGGTAAAATACCATATGTTCGCTTGCTTGCCGTACGTGACAGTTGCTGTCACTTAAGCAGCAACCGATATTTGACGTTGCTTCGCTTCTTATTAACCTTTGAAGGCATCTACTTTTGTAGTTCCACCAGGATTCACATTTATCCGTGGGATTAGTGGTCACTCTTGAAACAGCGCATGTGAATTTATCATACACCATAATCTATCAACATTTACTAATTAATGATGGATATGAATTTGTGACAAGTGGAGTACACCCATGATTTCTGGAGTGTTGCAGTTGATCAAATACGGCGAGTGAACATCTGTGCAGAAGCTACTCAGAAGCCATACTTGCCGTAAATTACTTTAGCGCAACTTGCAAGCAGCGGAGGAGCAAGACATTGTCCAGACTTTTGGCATACAAGGTTTACATTTTTAAAGGCAATACGATGCTGTATACAGGATGGTGCCGCATTTCTCTTTGCTATCTTGCTTGTAACACGCCTTGTAAATTACTATATATGCTCACGCAGTATTATATATTTCTGCAGATACCCTCCAGTCATATACACTAATGATAAATCGAAAAGGAAAGCCCAATACGTAATGCAAAAATTAGGCTCGGCATAATCCCAGCAATCCTATTCGTTTCCGGAGTGAAGTAAATCTTTTAAAACCCTCGTTCCAATATCTCCCACATCGTCCGCATTGATTATTTCCCGGTTTATTGCTCATTCGTTAGCCGAACGGGGAAATCGCTTTTCAAACGTTACACAACCGTGCGAGGCCGCAACATCAGTGCGTTGAGATGTAGGGAGTTATCTCGCTGGTTGAAATTTCCATCCGTGATTGGCATGCAGGTGGCTTTTCGAAGCTGTCTGCTCCTATCTTTGTCCCGTGATTCCTACCCGTTTCCTCATGGCGAAAGTTGTCACATGGGTTGATCATATTCAACGGCGTCTTGTAATTTATCTTCGTTCTTTCCGTCTGATGGGCTGGCAAAATGGGTCAATATCGTTGTGCATTTTGATTGAGTCTTTTTTGAGAACCACGCAATTAGGCACTCTCTTTCTCTTCTTGTTTAGTTTCGTGCCAGGATTTCTGCTTTGGCTCAATCGAAGTCGGGTCCTTTCTCGTCCAACTGTGCTGAGACTAGCACCGATGCGTATTATCTTTTGCCTGCGCTTTAGTGCTGTTGTAGTCGGGTTACAAATTTCCTACCTGTTTGACCAACATAGTTATTTTCGCAATTTCTACAACCTAGATGATAAACAACATTCCTTTGCCCATGAATCTTCCAGTTTCGCTTTCGGTTTTAACGGCGTTTTCCTCAACGTGGCAGTTAGTTGGTGTGCTAGGATGAGGTGATGTTTGATTAGTCTTGCAGCCATTTCACATATGTTCTTCAAATGAGGCAACTCAACGCGTTTCCCGTCGATTTGATCTGTTGTGGTTCAGATAACTTCGGATGAAGCTTCGCGGGAATCCGTTCAGTTGGAAAGATTTAAATGGATACTACTCTTTCTATGGCTTTGCCACCGCGGTACTGCAGTGTGTTTGCTCTCTACAAATTAGTCTGCACACAGCTTACTTGGTGACATTTCGGCTGGTTACTGTTCAGAATTTAGTCCGTATGTGTACACTTTCTGTAAATTGATGTTTGCAGCCTCCCTTCCGTGGTTCTGCTTACTAACACGTCCAGGAAAGAGAGTTGGTTTACATTCTCCATTTCCATCGTTAATTGGATGTCTTCAATGGCGTTGTTCAATAGATACTGTGCGACTGTAACGTGACTGCTTTTATGTTCAAAAAACTCTGTCGGCAACATACCAGATCCACAGTATGGGATAAATGATTGAGAGTACAAGTCCCTCCAATTACTGCATTGCCATCTCCGTGACGAATCCTGTTGTAGTTGATCCCATTGAGGCGTCTTTCCAAAACATTTCAAATAAGCACGGGCGTTCAACACTCCTCACTGCTAGTCGTTTGGAGGACTTTGCTTGCAGGCAAGCACTTACAAAGCAATAGCATTTCTTTATGAATGCCCGAGAAGGAACATTCTTCCGCGCATTATTAACTACGAACCGTCGATTGATCATCCACAAGCCTGGGCAGCCGATCGACAATTTGCAGGCGTATGATACGGCTGATGATCGCCGAGGCTCGAAATCGACTTAGGATACATGAATGATATCTGGACAAACATCGGTCTAGCCGTCTTAAAATTATTGGACAACGACTGACGGAACAACTTGACGATGCAATTGCTTGTCGGGCAACATCTGAACACGGAGGCGTACTTCTTGACCTCTGCTAAAGACAGATGTACCAGTGACAGGTGGATCATAAATTCTCCGCGACAAGTTCCTCCACGGGGAAATGGGTAGAAATCATTGGACGGAGATCGAAGCCGACATTTTTGGTAAGTTACTTGTATGCCGATCACCGTTCGACAATTCAATCAGTAAGACTACACCCCACATCTCAACGCACTGATGATGTCGCTTTGTATGGTGGTGAAATGTGTGCGAATAAATTTCCCTTTTCAGCGAACGAATGAACAAACAAATCAGCAAACCGAGCTACGAGTTTTCCGAAACATTTTAATGTTCCTGGTTTTATTGGAGCTGGAGTTTGAAAACCTTATCTTTCCTTATGAAGGGAATCGCTAAACTGCAAATAAGAGTTGTTATTTCTAGTTAAACTTGCTTCATTCTAAAACTGGCTAAGATCTGTTTGTTTATATTTGGCTTAGCACTACAGTCATACAACGTTTAAGTCAGCAGTATTTATGACTACAGTTGGGTAGCAAGCTAGTACATATAACTATTTTTACGAAGCCCTAATAAGGGTTAGTAACTTGTGCAATGCAAGGATCCCTTAAATCTTTAGATTCTCTAATGTCTCAAAAGAAACCCTACGGTGACCTGTCGATCACTTTAAAATGCATTTGAGCAATAAGTCTGTATGTTCACATAACGATGCACGGATGAGAACCTAAGTAGGGCAACAGAACGATGGTATTCTGAGGTTAGTAAACGTTACATGTGCGTGATGAGAAGACGTTAGAACGAAACTCAGTGTAACTTAATGATATTTCACTGACTATCTCAATAGGACGATGCGTACGCAGGTTCTGAGAGCGATTTTCCATGAACAGCGAATCAAAACATATTTACTCAATGCTGCTTTTAGTGAAATAAATGGTGGTTTTGGAGCAAGCAGGGAGATTGTCCAAAAACGCAGCATTCTGGCTGAGAAATCTGTAATGTGGTTGTGGAAACCAAAGATCACATCATCAAAATACTTGAGCAGCATGGTTTTGTTCACAACCCTAACTGAGCCACAAACATCCAAATTAGTAATGAGGATAACCGGCTTACTGTTGAGGTTCGAACATTGTGATGAATAAGGAAAAGTACTTTCTATTGAAATGGTAAAATACGAGCGTTTGACAAAATAGTACGAAAGTAGCATTTTCAACGGGAATGTGGACATCATGTAACGGCAGTTCACAGTTCCCACAACCGAATTTTTGCTATAATCTAGGAGGCCAATCTGCGTCAGTTTGTTTTCTCTGTCGACTGCTGACAGCACGTGGTGTACAAGACAAGCTAACGCATCTAAGTTAAACACTGAACCGAAATTAATCCAAGTAAATTTAATATATTAAATCATTGTCTAGCCAATGATATTTCTTCTGCCTTCTGCAGTTATCGGATTTCTATTTAGATCCGTCTTATTGTATTTATACGCGCTAGAACTCTAATCATGGATGCAATATTCTAAGTCAAAATTAGTAGGGCTTACAGAATCTTCATGAGGAAAATTTTCGCAGCATTCCGCCGTTCGCCGGTTTTCATTTTCAATCAACTTATCAAATTTGGGCACCCGTTGACTTCCTTTTCGTGTCGTGAACAAACGAAATATTTACAAGCTAGCCTAAGCAAAATACGTTAATGGTTGCATTGGTCATTCACTGGGCCTGGGGACTACCTACGAGCACAGTTTTAAAACCTCAACTTTCACCTGCTATACGCATCGTCGAATTTGATTGACGATTACACTTTCGGTAGATCCGACGAAAACTTTTCACAACATGGCCTCTGTAACGTATATTGTTTCACGTAATTGCACGGCTAACCAACAATGGATATTCACTGATAAATGGAAACATTTATTACGGCACATATTTTACTCTAATGAACATCAATTATCGGTGGTCACATTTTCGATATATGGTAATTTTACTCAACGCAACTGGCAGATAGGCTGTCGATGGGTGAGTGTTTTGCCTCTAATACTCAGTGAGACATTTTAAGGAAGAATACCAGTCACTAAAATACATAACCGGCACTGCATCACAATATGATATGATATGATAAGCCCAGCAATATTTTGCTTTTCCTTGCAATTTGGCTATCGAAATCCGACTTAGTTCTGTTCGAAGCCAACGTATACACACTCCTGGTACCTAAACTATTTCAAAAACTACTCGCGATCATTTATCACATGAGCAGTTTCTCTACTTCTCCTTCGAAAATGGCTGATATCTTCAATTTCGCAACGGAGCAAATTCATGTCAAAAGTAACGGGTCCACCTTCACTTAAGTCGCACCTATGTTCCAAAGTATGCGTTGGTCACTCATATCTGTAGAGGTCGCGAAATATGTTTCTTACGTTTGAGTTTGGTTATTTTCTTGGAAGCTCATTTCCGTAACGTTGAACATCCTCTGCTTACTGCTAGGCGTCTGGGATAACAAGTGGTAGCAAGCCGGCTGACCAGAGAGGATTTAGTAGACTGGCTGTGGTTATGTCATATTTCAAACACTTCAGCACACTGCAATTACTCCGCCGCCGTTCAATTGCGTTAGACATCTGCTGTTTTGGATTCCTGGCCAACATGCAGAAAATGCCAGGCTTGATCTCACCGCTCTTTTGTAGTAAAACGCTGAAATTCCGAGGCGAAGAAATCTTATAAGGTATAAATAAATGGGTTTTTTTTTAACAAGGTGGCACGCAAGACGCCAAAGCGTATGACTGAGTGTTTGAACCGACCATCCTCCTGAAACGCTGCGTTCTTGTCGCAGTCCAGAAATCGTGGCGCGGATCACACGACGTCTACGCGTAGGACTACTTGTTCGATCCGACCAACAACACGGTAGAGAATTCCTTGAGCTCGCGGATGCGTTTGCACACCTAACGAAACTTTACTTTGCATCGCGAAAGTGCAGTACAGCAATAGACCGCTTTGCCTCTCCAACCTTGCTACCGAATACTTAAGTTGAAGTAATGCAGATTACACTCGTTGAAACGTCAAACTGTTAGCTTAAGAATCGGTGCGTAAGAAATTTACAAAGTTAGGCCGGCACGGGTATTTATCACAGTGCTGGATTGAGAGGTTTCAGTTAACATCTGTTTACACCACCTTGGCAGGAAAATTATATTTTCGGGGGTGCTGTCTCTTTGAGGCTTCACTATCAAAGAACAACTTCAGGACGGTGTTTACGCACACAACCCTACTAGGAGAGGGTAACAGATGCTCCGCAGGCCTCGGTTGCATGCCACGTTTTGTAAACTCTCGAGCCAAACACACAGCTAGTCACTTGGAGTTCAGCCTGGAAGGCGAGAACGACCAACGACACCCATTTTGGTCGTCCGTGACTTCGTTTCCCGCTGTCAAGTGAACTTACGTCCACCTCAAGAATGGCGAGACCCTGCATCTGACAGAATAATCAAGGCATTCTCAAGTAAGTGGTAACCAGGGATACGCAGTACATGCCCAAGGCAAGGCAACTTATTCAGTGCTAGCTGTTGTTCTTAGGAGCTGACAGGATTATCCCTAACTAATCTTCGCGCCTGCACATCATCTTTGCGGACACGCTGGGGACATCCGACGCCAGCAATACTTCATAAACAACTTCACAGACAACCATGGTCCCCGACCATCAGACAAAAGGGGCCAAGTTTCACTACCATATAGCATGACGGCCATTATTGTGGACCAAGGTACATGGACATTCAAACGGACAGCAAGTCCGTTCCGCCACAAAAAGTAGCAAGTTCAATAAGGAAGTACTGGCCCTTGCAATGCGTGAACAGACTTCAGTTGCTACGTACATAGGGTTGCTGATACAGTTGTCACTGTAAGTGCAGAGACCAAGCACCTTAAGTTATTAGTTTTAAAGAGTTAAGGGGTCAGAAAGTGTATGGGGGTCCTGCAGCAATCTTTGAACATCAAAGGAGCGAAACGTAAACCAAATAATGGGAGCACTCAATACTACATTACAGGCAACTTCACACATAGTGCTAATAAGTCAGCGTATTACAATACTCAAAATGATGTGTTGTATTTGCAAGTACATGCGGGCATCATTACATCCTCTCCATGAGGATCTACCTGACACGCTCGTTAACACTCATTGGACATCAGACAAGCGGAATCCATGCATGTAAACACAGGGCTAGATGTATGCGTCTACGAGGGACATGTATGCCTCCGAGTAGGTTAAAACATTGCTGTTAACGGAAGGCAGAGATGATGAGAATGTCAGTGCTAGGAATTATCCACAATACGCCTGACTGTAGCTGGACAACCTAGGATGAGGTATTTGCCCGTTCGCCGTCTGCACTAATTTAAGACCTCTTTTGTATGGCAGAGTTACCATTGGTTCGTATTCTGACCTGGCCAGTAGCCGGTGTCCCTGTGCCCAATTTCCAGCCCTTGTCTGAGCACTCTGTAACTTACTGAGCTCACAGTCTGTGCTCTGTCCAAGGTTCCCAGCACCACTGGCAAATCTGGGTTCCAGGTTAGTATTGCCTCTGGTCGACACAACATGCCGCATACTAATAATTATAATAAGGTCAAGAATAATGGGCATATTTCTCCTCATGTGAAAAGCTGTGACAATATTTGGCACAGAACATACACGCACAGGTGATGTCCTATTCTAATAAGAGCAATAGCAAACTTATCTCATATTTGGCTGCATTTCTAACAAGCAACGTGTCCTCTATGTTTGTCTTCTATGATGATTCGAGGCAAGTTTGCAGTTTGGGTATGCTGTAGAAACTGAGCACTAATCACATTGCTAGAATTGGTGATAATACTCCAATTAGACGTTACCTAAACTTTCCCTGAATGAATGTTCAAGTATTCCTTCCCTCGAAAAGGACCATATAATTGTGTTCAAGTCAAGGCAGGTTCCAAACTTACTGCCAATGAGTTGCACAGATTCTCAAGACCTAATGGAGAATAGCAACCGATTCCACATAAAAGCAAATATGTTGGGACGAAACTTGGTCAGCAAATTGGTCCTTTTTCGCCGTTTAAGCAGATTACTTTCTTTGTTACCTAATTCTTTCACCTAATTGTGCTGCAATGTTAAGGATAGACCGATTGCAACGGATATTGCCGTGAACCAAAAAGTGCAGCCGCCTCCAGTTATGTTTTAGTCTTCGTAGGCAAAGCGAATGGATATAGAGTTGCTGGCATTACTCCAGAGAGTATAGGATAGAATCGTTTTCCAATACGTGTTTAGTAACCGGCCGTTGAAGGATTCTACCGATATTCTGTCCGATTATCTCATTTTCCGTCTAATTGTGAAGCAATACTCCAGGATGGACCGATTAAGGATTTTAAATAGTTTAATTGTAGCTGTGCTTATATGCATGTTATAAGAGATAGAAGCGAGGAATTGTCCGGTTCTTGTTACCTGGTACTCGATCTTTTCTAAAAACATAAACTTACGGTAGCACCTGAGGCCAAGGTCACGGGTAGAGCGCTGTACACAGATGCGTTGGCTGTGACGTGTGATAAAATATTTTGGTTCAAGCGACCACAACATATGACACCTGACTATGGTGCTCAAAAGGTCAACATCCACCTTCCGCACTAAGTCTCAAGCAATGAACAATGAACAATGATTTATAACGAGTAAAACAGCAGGGGCTTGATATGTCCCGTAGGGTGTTTAGCGTGACAAAAAATGATAGCAAAGGGATAATGGAGTCGTCAGTTCGGGCGCTTACAGATGTAACTGCACTGTCGTATAAAGGGAGTTTGCAATGAGAATGTACGCACATAAAGTAATAGGGGAGTGGTTATTGTTCACTTCATAGGCGAGGAAAATAAAAATGATATCAAGGACAACGCTTACTCATGTGCAACTAGCTTTTGTCGACGGGATACTGAAATCCAGTTTCTATAGTAGTAGCATTTATCAAATTTCATGTAGGGCGTTTTGTGTGGCTCATTCTCGAGTAGGGTTATGGTACTATCCCCTGTCTGTTGTGCATTAGTGCCAGCATCAGGTGGTCATGAGCTACAGCACATAGTGTAAACGTGACAGGGTATCATCAAGGCGTTTTTTTGAAAAGAATTATGGTAGGTGTATTAATTACATGTTCCGTGATGGCATTCCAAAGCGGTGAGACTCGAAGGGTGAAATAGTTTCGCCGACATTCCAGGCGGCTGTACTGCGTGACTAACTTAAACTGATGACCTTTTAGCGAGGTGTTTTGACTGAGCATTAGAAGGGAATGGCGTGGGTGGTTGGGGTTTCTCAGGTTCTGGTACACCATTATGAGATCGCCCCTTAGACGCCGATAACGTCTACTGTATATTTTGAGGGTCTTCAGCCTGAGTGGTTAGGCGAGGCTTGTCAAACCTCTGACGATTTTCATTGCCCTAGATTGTGCAGTATCAAGCGCGGTGAGATGGTTTTCGAGCCAGGGTTGCCATGCCTGGATAGCGTATTCCCCGTGCGGCCTCAAGTACGCACTAAGCATATTTGGAAAGATCGAAGGGTCAAACTTCCCGACGGCTCTGCGAAGAAGGCCGAGATACTGGTTCGCTTTCTTAGCTGCCTTTTCAGTCTGCCTCGAACAACCGAGGTCCTCTTGAACTATTACGCCGAGATCGTACTCGTGAGAAACTCTCTGTGGAATTTGTTGTCCTAGGCGGTAGTTGTGCATACCTTTGTGTCGTGTAATGAGAAGTTTGCACTTGGTTACGTTGAAATGCAGCTTGTTCTCGATGGACTATCTGTACGCTTTGTCCAGGTCCTCCTGTAAGATTGTGTGTTCCTCCACTGCAGCTATAGTGCGCCATACCTTTAGGTCATTAGAAAATAGCAAACATTTAGAAGATAGCAAACTCGCAAGATCATTTATGAAGACCAGGAACAGGCGGCGTCCAAGTAACGAGCCTTGAGGTACGCCGCACTAAACTTCGATGGATTCTGATAGGTTGCTGCTAACCCGCACATTCAGATGACGTTGCACGAGAAAGTCTCCTATCCAGCCCAGTACAGGATATCCGATTCCATATTTCTGGAGTTTGTGGAGCAGAATGCGTTGGTCTATACAGTCGAATGCCTTTGAGAAATCCAAGTAGGCCGCGTCGACTCCTGCACTAATGTCCACAGATTCCGTCCAGTTTGCAGGAGCAATCAAGGGATCAGTTGCATATGAGCGATTTTTGCGGAATCCATGCTGTTCCGGAGCAAGAAAATTTTGTTCTTCAGGTACCCCATTAAAGCCTCAGCTACGATGGACTCCATAGCCTCGGACACCACAGGAATTAGTGGTATCCGGCGATAGTTTGTTGGTTCAGCACGGCTACCACTTTTATAGATAGGCCTGATGATTTTGTGTTTCCACATCGTAGGGACGTGCATCTCGCTTTCGAACATCGTTGAAAAAAATCGCTAATGCTCCTGCCAAACTCATGGCAGCGACTTTCAACGCCTTCGGACAAATGCCGTCCGCACCCGGGAAGCTGAACTCGCGCAGAGACATCAGCCTCTTCAATACAGCTGCGGAAGTGAACGATATGTGATTAAACCCTGATGGCGGCATTATCCGTTTAGGCAGGATGTGTGATGATTGCGCGCTTTGGAAAGTACGGCCAAATTGTTGTCCAAGTACGTTGGCTGCCTCTTGTGAGGTTTGGGCTAACCCGCAGGCTGTGTGCAGAGCAGGAATACCGCGCTTAACACGGCGAACATTTTTTACATATCTGTATAGTAGTTTAGAATTGGAACAAAACTTTTCCACTAGACCTTGTTGGTTCTTTAGGTTGTCCACCCGGACGAGTTCCTTTGTGTTGTGTAGACAGGTATTGTCGTTCTGGGAGGCTATATAGGTGTGCCATGCCAAGTCCCTTAATGCCATGCATTTACGTGTCCTGCTCCTTACGAAAGACTTCATCCTTTTAGGCCGGCAGAATTTGGTTTCAGATGTCTTTGCCACGAGCTTCGTAAATATGTTGACGAATTCACCGCAGGCCACCTCGTGGGTTTATTCAGCTAAGAACGACCAGCTGGTTGCATCAGTGAGGTCGGACAGCTCGTCATAGTTGGTTACGACACGATATTCCTTGGCATGCTCTTCAGGATAATCTGCGTAGCACATGTAATGAAACAATAGCGTCGAATGATCACTGCGGCTCAAAGGAGTACCGATTATTACTCTCTCGACCATTAGTTCTTCATTGGTGAATATTCGGTCCAACATGGATGGTCTGTCAGTTCCCCTGGATCTGGTGGGCGTAGTGAAGTGGCCATAAAGTGGGTAGTCTGGAACCAGATCTTGCAGGTCTGTGTTGTATTGCTCTTCTGGTGTGGCCTGGGATTCGAGGGCATGTAAGTTGAAGTCAACGGTGACTATAATGTGACTGTACTTCCTGAATGAGTGTAGTACATTCGGAAGCCTAACTCCACTGTACATTTGGTCAAACGTCACCTCACCAAAAATAAATACAGTACGTCATGTTTATTAATTGAGCTAATATCATTGACACAAAAGATGGAAATTAATGTACCATGCACACGTCCTTGTTTAATCCTGCTGGTAATTTGACTTGGGGGTGTACCATAGATGCCTAACGGGTGTATTTTGGCGGTACCTTTCAGGGAGGATGATAGCCAACCCAGTAATGTGTTGCGGAATTTTAAGAAATCTATGTGATTTGGTACTCGTTTGTGTGGCACCCAAACGAACATTTTCTGTGTGTGCAAGCATAAAATTAAAATGGCATACTTTGGATCATTGGAGTCCGGTACGTCGTGCAGGCAATGCAGCTAACAGAATATGTACGATCGTTAGGCAAGGTAACCATTTTAGGACCTGCCTAGCAGCTCCAAAGTGTTGATGAACTTCCTTACACAAGTTACCAATTCCACAAATAATCCGGCTACTAAAGAATTGTTTTGGCTTAGCCTGTTGTTGTCAGTCACCTGTTTTGTGCAACCCCTATGGCGAGGAATGCTGAACAACATTTTTCTTTGATTTGCACTATACTTGGATCCCCATGAAATGGCAAATACATAGCAATATAGCAATGACATATCAGGTCATCCCAGTTTCCTAGTGGATGGCGTCATGCCGTCAACTTCCAGAATTGAGCACGGTTGAATAGAATGTGTTGCTACGAGCATATCGCGGAGAGCAATAGCACATTAGATAAAGCCTTAGTGCAATTAAAGCTTTAGTGTCAAAGAGTATGTAAGCAGGGAAGAAGGAGCTGAATGCACGTGAATGACGTTCATCGTTATAGAGAGCGATGAAAAGCGTTTGTTGGTTATTCGAGGGATAGGTCGGACCAGTTATTTTGCTTTACTTGTCATTCGTAGGGTTGCTTGATCTTCATGTATTTTCCCCATCAAATTTAAGTGATTGATCTCAGAGATGAGTCGGTACAGCTGTAGAATCATGGTAAAAATTTCTATACCTTTTTAGCGTGCGATTAGCTTTCTAGATTCGTAATTCATTTAACGTCCAGCAAGTTATGTAAAATTAAGCAGATGCGTTCTTCTGTGCAGCAACATGGGTTACGGCTTGCTCAACCTTATGATAAAAGTGTTCCACGTCTGTGCATGCAATATTGGAGAGTAAAAGCGCATTGCAATCGCAGGACCGGAGTGTTTGACGGAAGGGATTCCAGTTACTACCGCGGCTGGTGTAGTAGGAACGTGGAATTTGTATGATGGACATTTTAACTGTGAAGGCTAAGCATATCATGTTGCCGTCGCCACCGTATTTTAGTATGTTGGAAATATAAAATTCAACATCAGGTCTAATGTGTTCGGCAACTTTGTAAGTCACTTTGTCCAACCAACTTTGACTGAGAATCTGCTGGCTCTGTGTGTAGACAAGGAGTGGGAACACCAGTGTATCCTTCGTAGGTGGAAATTACCTTCAACTATAATTATATTGTGCGTCTATTTTGATGCCAAATCGAAAGCTGTAGTGATACGGACAACATTCGTGGTTGATTCATTTGGCGAGTTACGGACAGATGCAAGTAAACCGTGGCTCTTGAGACGGAGAAACAGAGAGAATCAGGGACATTTACCAGCGTGGATGTTTAGCGCTTTCAGCTGTGCACATGAGATGGAGTTGCATCAGATATCCACCATCTTTTCCTTTACAGCAAATTTTACGATAAACTGCTTAAGTGCGTAATTGGATTTTACTCTAATGGATTCGCGGGACGAGTGGCAGCAATTACACTATATTTTCTTTTTTTATAATTTCGGTTACTGGTCATTTTGTACCGTTTGCTTAAATTCACAAATTTTGGATACAACAGTTCCTACGCGCTGGCGTTGTGCTGCTTTCGTTTGCTGCTACATCTACTCGTGCTGCCTCCACGTCTATCCACTAGTCGGATTTATATCTTCGGAGCTCAATCGACATTAGAATAACATTGACAGAAGGAGGAGTTATAATGCGTGTATTGACTTTGCTTCCAGTTTGGGCTTTTGCCTATAATTGTCCTTTGTCCCCGCACTCGAACACACTAGGTAATGACGTTCTTCATAAATTGGTGACCAGTATTTTTGAACAAGTTATTCTTTTATTAATTATGCTTGATCAACCTTCTTTTTAACAGTAATATGAAAATGCTGTTGCATTTCCTTTGCCATCCTTCGATGTGTCGAACCCACGTGTTTGGTTTGACCAAGTTAAATTATGTTTCGTTTCCGTAAGATCACCTCGCAGTCTACAATGTTTTCATATGTTACTGCCCGTTTACCTACACATGTGGCTTCAGAACTCATTGATATCCTTGACCCTACGCCGACTGACTCACCTTATGATGAGCTTAAGTCAGCCATCTTAAAACGCACCGCCACCTCCGACGAGTCACGCCTCAAACAGCCACGCTCGAGCGTAGACCTTCGTGATCGTACACTGTCTCAGCTCCAGCGACAAATGCTATCGCTTGTCGGTTCAGCAACCATGGATGATTCCATTATTTTCCAACTCTGGAATAAGTTTCTCCTAGCAAACACGATATTAGCTGTTTTGCCTGAGGACATCTTACTGAATAAGCTAGTGGAAGCGGCCGACAAAGTACACGAAAATTTATTTAAAAAGGTTTTGTATCATGTGACGGAGGCGTCCACTACAAGCATTTCAGGGAGTGCCACACTAGACTGCATTTGTGAGAAGCTTACAAACTTGTCACTGAGCATTACGCAACTTAGCCGCGGTCAAATACAATACCAATGATCCTCTTCCATAAACAGGCCTTGCAGCAGCTTCAGCAGACGAGTATCGCGCTCTTACTGCTACTTCCATAATCGCTTTGGTGATGCCGCACGAAACTGCCGCCCAGTGTGTACTCACCTAAATGCTTTCTTTAATTCCAACTCGGGAAACATCGATTCCAGCCATTACTGGCGACGGCTTTCGCAGGCCAAATTATCGGTCGCCTCCTGTACGTATTTGACTCCACGACCAAACTCCACTTTTCTGGTTGACACCGGGAAAGCGCTCGTTAGAGCCAGCTGGAACGACGCTACAGGATGATACCCAAACGAAGATCGCGGCTTATGGCCAGAAACTACTCACGCTCAGCCTAGGATTACGTCGGAGCTTTCCCTTCATTTTTACAATCGTCGACGTACAAAAGTCTATCATCTGTATCCATATTCTCAGCAACTTTGGCCTTGTAGTGGGAAGCTACGTGATGACAGCACTTATTGAACTGGTTCCGGCAAGCGTACTGCAGTTACTTCCGTCCGACCTCGAGTTCTTATGCCTGATTGTTCGCAGTATTCTGCATTGATGCAGAACTTCCCAGCACTTCTCGGAGTCAATAACGACGTGACGGAACACAAGGACGGCGTACAACATCACATCGTCACAACTGGTCCACCCGTGAGGACGAAATCTCAACGACTTACCCCTGACAAATTAAGGACCGCTAAGAAAGAGTTCAATCACATGCTCATGCTTGAAGTTGTCCGTCCTTCAAGCAGTTCCTGGTCATCTTCACTGCACCTTGTGCTTAAAAAGGAAGGTGCTTGACGCCCATGTGGCGACTAACGTGTACTAAATAGCATCACACTTCCCGACAGGTACCTAATCCAGCAAATCCACGAGTTTTCATTGGGATTTGCAGTAAAGTGGATCTTTTCTAAGTGATCTTGTCAGGGTGTACCGCCAACTTCCCATGGCCCCGGAATATATTGCAAAACGGGCAGTGACTACAACGTTTCGCTTGTAGTAGTCTCTCCGTATGCCATTCCGTCTCCGAAATGCCATGCAATTATTCCAAAGTTTCATGGACCAAGTTCTCCTTGGACGCGACATTTTCTTTGTATACATTGATATGTTTCAGTTGCAAATGCTTCTGCCCACGACCACCTAACACTTCTGCGAAAAGGTTTCGTACATTTTAAACATCACGATATTACCATTTACCCTGCCAAATGCCTATTTTACCGAACTGTCATCGACTTCCTAAGTCAAACGTTGACGCCAACGGGATTATCCCCTTGACTGCGAAAATGCAAGCAATACTGGATTATCCATTGCCAAAACCGGTTTAAAAGCCTACGCCGTTTACTCTTCATGATTAACTATTACGGTCTGTTTATACATGGCTGTGCTGCAAATTCTTATAGCCCCTAACAAATTTTCTCAAGGGCAATCCCAAACATTTCACGTTCGCTCCAGACGCCGAAGCAGCGTTTAACAACTTTAAGCAAAATCTGAGCCAGGCTACTTCACTTGCGTACAATGAACAATGAACAATGAATTTATACGGGTTAAGAAGTGTTGCTTTACAAGCCCCGTTGGATAGTTGCAGGGGATATCAACATAATAATTATGATGGAAAGGATAGTAAAATAGTTAACACTTTAAATACGAAAATAAGGACTTATCGTTTGCTTCGCTGCAGTCCTGCTATCCACTAGATTCACAACACCCACAGTTAACAACAAATAATTCCAGGGTAAACTCCAGGTGTAGGATGGAGACATATTGTTAAGTAACAAAGTGTAAGTGGACGAGTGCATCGTCCAACCGTCCTTTTAAATATTGTTAGGTGTCGGTGCAGACGACGACCGATTCTGGGAGAGCATTCCACGGGTGACAGACACGGATGGAAAAGAAAGGCGTCACAGACACTCCGCGGAGGACATCCTACATGGATGTCAATGGATCGCACCCAGGCAACCTTCCGTAGCATCCCCAGAGTGTGTTGCTTCGGATGAGCGCGTGCAGATTGTAGACCGTAATGTAGGGGACTGCGATGCCGTTGTAAGCCGCACCGTTAAACTTCGCAAAACGCAGGACGTTTTGGCAGACATCGGCACTCAATTGGTGAGCTACGGATCGGAGAACTCTCCCGCTGCGTTGACCCACCTGAAAATGGTTTCGTTGCTCATGTCCAAGGATGCCACTTTTCAGTTTTATGGGCGAACGTCGAGGTGGCCTGTTCCCCTTCATTGAGATAACGAGGCAAACGTATAGATGTTATGCGGCTTGCCTACGCTGGGAACGTCTGATTGTGGCGCAGCCACCGCGGTAGCCAGCACGTCGGCAGACGAAGTGCGGGCCCCTTTGCAAGTAACGCAGTGAATGACATGCTGCCTGCGATTGCTACCGCAACACCTGTTCCATCAACGTCGACAGGTGGGTCCAAGAAACGTAAATCGCCCCTTAAGTGCAGGGCGACGGAGGTTAGCCATGATAACAGTGCGCTAAAGGGTAACGTGTTCCGTAACCTTTGCACCCGGACATCCTCCGGCTACAGGGTTCCCGTTAAACGGTAACCTCGTACTCAGGGTTTGGTTTCAGAGGACTTCTGCGGAGTCAGTCAGCACGAGGATGATGTAGCAGTTGGCGGTGATTTGGTGCAATGGTTGATGTGCGACGCATGCTCTCAATGGTACCACGCGTCATGTGTGTGCTATGCGGGAGGAGAGGAATTCATTTGCTCCTCGTGCTCCGGTTAGCGTCAGCATAACGTGCCTGACCGGCGTAGCATTTTAATCACTTCAGGTATCTCAAATTTCCGTGCCCTCTCACTGAGTCCATTTCGCTTAGAGCACACAGCGCTTAACTTTCCCGATGATATGAACACCTGCGAATGCGAATTGAACATAGTGCGGAGAGATTTGCAGATTCGGTGAAACATTAGGCAACCGTAAGTTCCTACTACTATTCCCGTTATGAATGCTCATTTAGGCACCGTAATTTAGCTGTCGTTTCCACAGGGGAACTCAATGCCAGTGAATTTGTTGCTATGTACGTTGCATCTCCTTTGATGATTGCATGTTACCCACGCTTAGGTGACCGGAACGTTCTTTGGAGCATCTTCACAGGTATTGGTTCTTATGCATCATGAATGCTGTGAGACAGGTAAACGGATACACGCTGCCAATTGTTGTTCGACTTTGCGGCGCTACGGAGCAACGTCCGACGCATCGCCTCCGCCTTGTGCACCTTCAATCATACGTCCTCAGCTGTATGATTTCTTATCCATGATTAATGTTGTTTAACAGTGAAACCGACATGCACCTCCCATCGGCTGCCTATTTTGCGCCGCCACTGAACCACCTGCCCGCACTGCCTTCGCCACGTGCACCTTTATTCCTCCATCATCACAGGTAAGACTTCTGAAGCACGAGTAATGTTGTTTAACGGTGAAGCCGAGATGCACCGCCCATCGCCTGCCTACTTTGCGCCGCCACTGAGCCACCTCCGACGCATCCCCCCGCCATGTGAACTAGCAATCCTCCATTCTCACAGGTAAGATTTCTGATGCATGATTAATGTTGTTTAACAGTGAAACCGACAGCGCCGCCCATTTCCTGCGTACTTTGCGCCGCCACTGTGCCACCTCCGACGCATGCCCTCCGCCATGTGAACTTGCAATCCTCCGTCCTCTTAGGTAACCGTTATTATGCATTATGAGTGAATAACTTCTTTCTCACAGCCACGGTTGCGTGCCCCCACTGTTGTCTTCCGACGGCAGCATAACGCAGGGCAATGCCAATGTGACATGGCAGTGAGTAGACGCTTCCATGATATCGTTCCATAGCGCAAGCCACAGGGTACATGAAGTGACACGGCTTGCCGCCTGCTCGGGATAACCAGTCGCCGTAACACCACCATTTCGTTTTGCTCTTAGTTATGCAACATCATTTTTTTCCTGAACGACCCAACGGCCCTTTTCAGGGCCACTGCTGTTCTACGTCCGCGCGTCTCCCCTACACGGGTAGCAGCACGGGGAACATACGTGCAGAGGTTGGGTCCGTAATCGTCTGAACTTGAAAGGTTTCTCCTGATGCGAGCTACTATATTGCCATTTGTTCCCTACACCATTGTCCATAGTGCGCTGGGTTAGGTGGTACGAAACCAACAAAAGGTGAGGTACAGTGACTGTGAAGCCCGGAGAAGCATGGTTCTGCTACGTTTCAGTTGCGTACACCACCGACGCGCTTTCTCATTTGGAAAAACCGGCTTCAATTTTGTTTCTTTAGTTTTGGCTTCCTATCTTGATCTAAAGTGACTGAATGGAAATATTCACTCTTCACCATCACATAATATTGTCACCTTGTCCGTGCACACTGAAAGGCTTGCTGAGAACCGTCCAATAGGAAGGGATTACAGTGCTCTTCAATATGGGTAGAAGCAATGCGACTGCATGCGGTTCAGGTCAAACATATCGACCACCTGCATGTTATAATCCGTCGTCTATACGGCAGTCTATTTTCCAGCAGATATGCCGGAACTCGCAACAATATCTAGCGCGTGATGTTTGTCCTCTGCGATACTTTTAGCATCACGTCAGGTTAGTTGCTGCGACCAATGCGAAGTAAGTTACCGCTGCGTGGAGGAGGACGCGGTGTGCGTTAGAATTCCTGCCGCAGTTTGCACATGCGGTTATTTCAAAGATTTCGCAGTGATTTCTTTCTTCGGATCAACGAAACCAGTGGCCAAAGTAGATCCTCGCAGCGCGGTTCTTTCCGGTGTCATCGCAATTCAGAATGACAGTCCGAAACTTTCGACAACGATGATCTCACGTCAACCAATGAAGTAATACTCTGATCCTCCAAGGATGAGGATATCAAGAACGTTGAATGGCACACCGCTACCCCTTTCCATAAACTTTATGAATGCACTAGTGACGGAACTGCTTACTGCTATGATGACATCTGTGCACCCAAAGAATTTCATAGCGCAGAAATCTGTCCACATTATTAACCTCACCGCGTCTATTTAGTAGGAGCTACTTGTCGTACGCTTCAAGCGCATCCGTAGCTTGCTCAGAGCGGCTCTCTCTTATCTGCAACCCGCATCCTTTGTGACCGTCTGCGTCACAGATATTTGCTCTCTGTTGACTTATTCCGCGGCACTTTATGTATTCACTACCTTTCTTAAGGGTTCAAACCAATGCCATTGACAGCCGTCTAAACTCTCGCTCCCTTACTACCATTATCAATTCATTGGATTACCTACATTACCATGTTTCAGCTGCAGCGAGTCATTGTACGTAACATTGATCTTTGCTAAAGGAGTCACTCATTATCTCTTCAACACATACTCCCTTGAATTGTTTCCATCGAACGTCCGCTGGTTTGTTGACTTTTTGTGTCATTGTACTGATCCGATGGTAATCATTTGACTTAACCCCAATGCCTTTGATAGCCACTGATACTCTGTTTCATACAGCCACTATCTGTCTATCTATGAGATACAGTCCTTGTCTATGCCTCATACTTTCTCCGATTATCGCTGTATCACTTACCTACGCTGGCTTGTTGATACATTCAGTGACCCTATAGGAATACACTTGGGACCAAGCGTCTGAGTAGAATGCCTACGTCTGGCGATTGATGGTCTTTTCTACCGACACCATCTGTCGGTCGTCTTAAGTGCGGCACATCTGTTTAGAAGTAGCCAGTGGTCATAGGTTTAATGCATACGCTATTATGCAGTGCTGGTTACGAGCAACTCCGTATGTCAATAACCTTCATTCCTTATCCAACTTCAGCGTTCAGCGTTCGCCTCTGCTACCTTTTCCGTTCCACGTCCGGTCAGTGTATCCGCTGTTACTAAGTGGATCTAGAACACCTGTGCATCCATGTTGCCCATAAATAAATAACTATAAATAAATATAGGTATATTTCTAGATAAGCGCTAGATGCTGTTCCTGCGTGGAATCAGATCAAATTGTACATGACATCCATGCTCATGCATGGAGAAGAAATATCCTTAACAACTGCTTTTGGTCGTGTTTGTCTTTCCGAGCAGTAAAGCAGGGATAAATACAAACGTATCGTAGGCCTCGACATTTTTGAAGGCAGTAGTTTGGGCCTCCGTAGCCTATGTTCGAATTCTGCGCTTTTCACCGGCTACCGCTGCCAAAACTTGAGGTGCCTGATTCCATTAGTAAACGATCAATCTATTATGTCAAAGGATTGTGTTATTTTCGATGGAAAATGCACCACTAGATGAAATTTGATCCATTTTCTTTGGTCACCTCACCGCATTTCGAGCATCCATTAGTAGCAGGCTCATGAAAAGTAATAAGCAAGCCAAAATTAGATCGTAAAAGTGAAGGTTGGAAACAAAGGAAATAAGAGTAGTGGCTAACAATTTAGCCTTTCTTAGAAAGGTGCGACTGAAATGCCGTCCCACTTAACTAGAAAATACACTAATATTGAAAAACGGAGCCAAAACATAGCCCAGAAACAGCATACCAAAACCGCAAACCTTGCGCGAATTTCAAAGTGTAAATCTCCAAACAAGCGGAATCAACGCCGTTTTGGAGCCGAAATGTTAACTAAAACGGGACAACAATAGGCGGTCTAGGACAAACCCTAGGCGTTGGTTATGACAAAGGTAAAAAAATTAAGCTAGATGCAGTGGTTATGGAGATATTTGCATTTTTAGCGGTCGGCGGCGGATGGCGCCATTTTCGAGCCTCTGCTAAATTCACGTTCTGTTTGGAAGCAGATACAGAAAAAAGAAAGAAATAATACAAAATTCGGCTAGGCGTAATAAGTTCCGAATATGGAGTAGTAACTGGGAATGCCTAAGATAAGCGTATTTCGCTGCAGTAGCGAAGTTTGACGCAGTGGGCCGAAAAGCATACTTTCTCAGTAAACGTAGTAAAAGTTGGGAAAACAGACGGAAAGGTTTTAGGGAAATACTAGGTAGGCTGTAAGAATTATTATATAGGTAAAACAGCATAGGATATGGTGTAGCTAGCCCACAGCCAGAATGCGACCATGTGCGATTTTCAGAGTATATTGGGCCGCAGAATCCACTATGAATGTGGAATTCAACGTTTTTAATGCTCCGATGTGGATGCGAAAATTATACCAAAGCCGCATGAGCTGAGTCTATATGGATAAGACAAGGAACATAAAACTCATTTGCCCCGTCTGAACTAGGATAACGCAAGCATTTCCTACAGAAATATTACCAGTTTCGACTCTTTGAGGCTATTTTATCCGTCGTTATGGTTGTATCACTGACACTAATGAGTCAAGGTGGTCTTCCAGTGATAATAAAAAAACTAATGTGAGAAAATTCACAAAATGTGTCCAGATGAGAAACACCTTGGGTTTCGCTTTGGTTAGACATGAATACCACTTCTTTTGGGGGTTGCGCCATCTCAAGCATGACTGATTAGTGGGCCACAGGTGCTAAAGCACACGATTGTGCATTAAGTTGCTAGTTTAGAGCTCTATTTCTCTTAGCTAAGAGTCGGATGCAAGTGCCTGTGGTGTTGGACAAGGATAACGCAATCGTTCCCTGGAGAAACAACATCAGTTTCAGCACTTCGAGGTTAAGTTATATATCTTAATGAATGTGCCACTAATGCTAATGAGCTAGAGATGTCTTCTATTGATAGTAGAAATAGGTGTCCAAAAATTAGCGAAATGCATTCAGGTGGGAAATACCACGAATGCCGCTTTGGTTAGGCATGATCACCTCATGTTATAGAGGTTGCACTTTCTCAGTTGTGACGAATTATTAGGCCTCATGTGTTAAAGCACACCATTTCTGCATCGCGTTGCTATTTTGAGCTCTAACTATCTTGGTTGGGAGTCCGATGCAAATGCAAGTGATATTCACCAGTGTAAGGTAATAGAAAACGGGGAGATCACAACAGCTATTAACTTGGAGGTTTCCTGGTGGGAAGCTTCCACATTGTCAGGCAAAATGAATGAACAATATTATAACGCAAGCAGAGAAGATAACGGAAAACAAGTAGGAGTTGGTTGTTCACCCACCATCACGCATTACGTATGGTAGGCTTTGGAGCCAGGTAAAGGTTAAAATTACGTACGAACGGCCAAGGAAAGAAGAAGTGGTGGTCAAAATGTCTGGGTGTCTAGCTTTCCAGGTGACAGGGGCCTCACTGCCGCATGGTTAGCTTTTTGCCAGAGAAAGGGAATCCGGAAAAATTGTTGTGCAAGCATAAAGGATTGAAGAAAAGGATCTGGTTCTTCATAATGCCTGTTCACCAGCGTATCCGATAGTGATAGGCAAACGTATAACTCAGATAAAACTAAATGTACGGGCTAAGAAAGCTTAAGTGGAGAGTAAATGCCTGAATATAGGTTATGGTGATATTGCCTTCGAGGTGGGTAGGTGGCCCTGTTATATAATCAGCGGTGTAAAGTAGCGAGTACTGAAACCTAGGGTAGGCCATCGGTTACGGGCAACTAGTAGATGCCGATTACGTAGGCTAGTAGAAATACCTATAAAACAGGCAATTTATACGACTATTTTAGACAGATAAATGGTAACTTACGGGTGCACCATATTTGTGGACAACAACGCTAGAACCTGGCATTTCACATGAGGCTCAATGTTGTTAAAATGTTTTAGTAGACGTGACTCATGGGTCACAAGTATAAGTATTCGCAAGAGACCAAGTGGACTAGGTATTTGGAAAATACTAAGGGGTAAAGATGGAGACGAAGGAACCAAAGTGTAAAGAGAGAAGGAAGAAGTGAAGTAAAGTTTGTCCGTTCGGATTGCTTCCCCATTGCTATGCATTGTCCTACCTGGTCAGTGCCTACATGCTTACGATGCTCCCATTTAATAGTACAAGGCTGCTTTACGTCCTGATCTGTTGAGCAGTAAGAAACTGGACGTCGAGAAGGAGCTTTCAAAGGATTTGAGCTACCGATTAGTGTTTCCAGGTTGCCTTAGCGGTAGCGTCTACTATTTCAAGACTTCCTATTTAACTAAGTGTCGGTGGGAGCCAGTAAAGCGCTCAGCTACTACTGGGGTAGGCTGAATACCTTTTGTGGTCGGATTAGCAGCCCTAACATCTGTAAGATGCGTGCAACTGATCGGGCCGAGATCTCTCACGTGGTTTGACAGGGACCGCAAAGTATGTGGAGGACTTGTGTGCCCAAGATGCTCCTGTCATGAAGCCTAGTTGAGCGCAATTCATAGTTGCGCCAGAGCAGACCAAAATGTGATCTATGTTCCATCGGGGTCGGTCTCAAAAAGGTTGTCATCAGAATCACAGATGTTGAAAAGGCGTCTTACGTTATCCAGGCACATAAACTTTCGTACCACCTGCTTGAAAGCCTGTGGAATGTGAATCTCTGCAACTTCTTCTGCAACTAGTGGTGAGAGTGCACTACACCGTTGGCGACGCTATGAAGTCCGTTGAACCTCCGGTAAGTGTATCCTCCTTTAACCAATCCATTTTATAGCACAAGTCCATCTGCGCAGCCTGAAGCTTTCATCCGGCAATACTGCTAAGCCCACATGTCAGCATTGCCGCGGTTATCAAGTCCGTTTCACCTGCGTAGCAGTCCGCTATTAATAACGTACTTTTCAATGGCTGTTTATCAATGCTGCGTAGATTGTTGATGCGGTACTCCTGGTCACCCTCCACGTCAACGTGGCCGCTGCTACCTCGCCCGTTTCAACGGTTACTTCTTCCCTTGCCAACCCTACCTCGGTATTGCCCTCAGTCCCCGGGCTAATGCTGCTCCTGTTGATTGCATTCCCGTCAGTAGCCTTATGTGTGCGGTCCGATTGGCTGGCTCCTTCAAAGCTTTGAATTCGCATGGGACTAGCAGGTGTCCATTCCGTGTCCACTGGGTCTCTTGGCAGTCTCTGGCACTTATAAATGCTCGCAGGCATATTCAGGTTGGCAGCGGACACGATGAAACTGGCAACTAGCTCTGGGAGAAACTCCGTGCTAGCCTAAAATAGTGCCGCGAATCCTGGTGGTCTCATCGTGCAACGGACTTGGAAATGGCCGCTGCCGTTGGTAACCATCGTGAGTTAATCCGTCTGATACGGGAAACGGGCAGCTGGGGACCTGGTGTTAGTGAAACCATAGGAGCCGAGGGCGGACAACCGATCCACAACTTAACAAAACCCTTGAAACGTTGGGCTGAGTATTTGAAAGGCTATTTAATCGGTCGGAATTGTTAGATTGCTCACAGACCAGTGATTTCCCTGCTCCGTGGGCTGTTCCATTGAATCCACCCTATCGCTCAGAAGTGGAACGTGAGATGGAAATTTTGAAGTTACATATAGCCCGGGGACCAGATGATCTTCCTCCAGCCCTTTTCAAATTCAGGGGAACTGCTCTTGTGGATGATTGACACCAGTTACCAGTGAAACTGTGGGAGCAGGAAACTGTGCAAACAGATTGCTGCCGCTTTACCATAGTCCCCATTTTCAAAGGAGGCTCACGATCGGAATGCGGCAGCCATAGAGGAATCAGCCTAATCTCCATCGCCTCCAAATTGCTTGCCTCTGTCATCCTTCACAGACTGACTGGCACTCGTGAAAGCCAGATTCGTGAAGAGCAAGCTGGATTTCGTCGACGTCGTGGCTGCATTGACCACATCTTCACCTTGCGTCAGTTGTTGGAGCACCGTCACACATATTGGCGGCCCACCGTTGTGTGGTTACTCTAGATCAAAGGTCATTAGATTCGGTGTATAGACATGCACTTTGGGACTGTCTACTTAGGACAGGTGTACCTGAGATATATGTGAATATTATCCGAGCATTATGTGTGTAGCTCCGGCAGAGTGAGAGCTTACGGCAAGTTGTCGTCGCCCTTTAACGTCTCCATAGGTGTGAGACAAGAATGTCCGCTGCCACTTTTTCTCTACAAATTCGCTGTTGACGAAGTCATAGAAATCGCGCTTACAGGACACGACTTAGAAGGTGTGGAGCTACTCCCAGGAGAACGATTTCTTGACTTAGATAATGCTGATGATATTGCCGTGATCTGTGACAGCTCACAAACGTGCCAAGCGGCACTGGACAGATTAGCACTAGCTGTCCGTCACTTCGGACTTTGCTTCGCACCTTCGAAGTGCTAAACGTTTCTCCAAGCTTGGTCTGGACCGCCTCCTACGCCGACCCTTGGTGGCGATCGTCTAGAAGGCGTTCAGCAATTCAACTACCTGGGAAGTTGTATCTGCGCCCGTGGGATTGAGGATGAGATCACGAACGGTATAGCAAAAGCTCGGGATGCTTTTGCTCAGCTTTGCCGCTTATGGCGCCGGCGCGACATTAATCTCGCCCCGAAGGGTAGAGTGTACAATGCAGCGGTGCGTCCGACCCTACTGTACGGTTGTGAAACATGGCCGTTTAAAGCAGCGGACCTCAAGAGTCTAGTTACGTTCGACCACCGGTGCCTTCGTAATGTAGCTCACATCTGGTGGGAACACTGGGTCAGCAACGAGCGTGTTGGACGCCTTGTTTGTGGCACAGGAAGAGGATCTGAACCGCTCAGCACCGTTATTTCACGCATCGGGCTCAGATGGTTTGGCCACATGTTACGCTTGCCAGCCCACCGACCTCCGCGACGTGTGTTGTTTGCGCGCCGGGAGTGTGGATGGAAGAAGAGGAAGGGTGGCCAAACGATAACTTGGTCGAGAGGAATAAAGGCGCTCACTTTGAAGCTGACCTCAGCTCCCTGATTGGGGTCCGAAAGACCATGAACACGTTCGGTTGGACACACTTGCTGATATGGCCAGTAGCCGACCTCAGTGACGTTCTTGCTGTGAGTTTCTTTGTCCCACCCCATCCCTCTTAGCCTTCCCCTCCAACGATGGCATCATTATTTAGCCTTATATAATTTTGCCTCGTAATTTTTTGGTGCACAGTACTCGGCTGGTAGCTTAAGTGAACGATGTCCATCCGTTACTGGTAACTCAGCAAGCTCGCACCAGTTGCACTTTTTTCTCCTTTTTTCTTTGTATTGCGGCATAGTACCTGAGGGGTTCTCCACCTCTAGCTTACGTATATTATCATGATAATGATGTAGAACACTTGTATATCCCTGACTGATGCACCGTTAATCGTATTCCCCCACGAAATCTGTCCCGCAACATATATCACCCGTCGCACCGACAGTCAGTTTGTCTGCTGTTAACAATCGCTTTTTCAAATCATGGGTATCCGTGCTGCCTGCATGACTGATCCGGGACTACCGGTCAGCATTAACGTCACGGTTGCCGCCACTACGTACCTCCTTTCACCTACGGTAACTGTATTGTGTGCCCTAATGCGGCTGTTGCTACGGCAGTCTATCCGTCATTCCTAAATGGGTGATGCTGAAGTACCGCTGTGGCACGACATCACATATGCCGCCCCCATCTACTCCGTTGCACATCCCGTGAGGGTATGGCATATTAACAGATGCCTTGTAGAACGCCTCTCCCTGTGATTATTACTGGAATGATGCGTCACTACTAGTTTCCCTGCATGTCACATGTGCTGCCGCGTATATACTCCGTTGCACTTCTGGTAAGTGGATTGCTTGTTCACTTTTTGCTTTCCGAACCGCTGTCCATCCCTGGTGCCTACTTCAGTGATCAGCCACTGCTGGTATGCCTCTAATTTACATGTGCCACTGCCGAAATGCTTCTTAGGACGTTAGGTTGGTGTCTCAATCTGTAACACGTAACTTTCAGAACCGGCGCATATTTCTTCGTATGCATGAATACTCTGACCGTCTCTTTGTCTCCGGAGTGATACACAAATCCATGGATACGTTCAGCACCGTGTATTTCACGACATGTTTTCATGTCACATTACTTTCTAACAATATTACATAACTATACTGCCTTACGTACTCTTTTATCGAATGTCTCTGTTCGTTTCCTTTTTCTCCCGAGTCTGTCACAGGTACGGCGACACGCACCCAAGGAATTGTCCTCCTTTTCGACAACAATACAAGGCACACAGCTCCTTTACCTGGACATGAGCGGAAAATTATAAACTTTTTGAAAACTTACTAACTGGACAAATCAATCAATTCTTCCGCGGCATGAACCGCTGAGTCCAATTTATCTAACAATACCTATTCCACATATCTCTTGACTGGAGGACTTTCGACTACAGAAGGCACAGTCTCCTGCCAAGACAAAGCTTGAACAATCGGTCATTCTAAGCTCTTCAATCCGCTTTGACCGCTCAAATGGCCGTGGTTACCACAATCTCTAATCAATTTCACTACATACCCCGGGGGATCTGCGATTCTTTCTTCGGAACCTATCCTGTCCTCAAAGACTTCAACATATTTCAACGTATATTCTTCGAAGCTTTACGTGGTTCTGCAGATGATCAACACATCATATCCAGAAAGAATGCTTAGTTCCTGACCTACCGATCTGGAACAGGAGTGGACCCAGGCACGCAATGGCCACTCGCATAGCGCATCAGTCAGCAGAAAAATGGGACGCAACTTGACTGCGAATAACGGAGCAAAAGAACGTTCAACAAGAAACATAGCCAGTTACAACTTGCCATTCAAAGGATTGGCGGCAGTGTTTCAGGACGTGGTGGGTTTTCGCCTGGCAAGCGTTCTCCCTATAAAAAGCCACAAATGTCCGTTTAACAACACTGCAACGTGGCGAACGTGACTCGCCACCGAATAAAGTCACAGCCCATAACTTCACACTGGCAGCTCAATTAGAAGCATCTTACTGGATAGCTTGCTTTTCAATTATCTTCCAATGGATCACTCAGGATTCTTTATCTATTATTACTCGAGGTATGACTGCGATTTATGGCAGAGCGATTATGTCCAAACAAATCGTTCTTTCGCATGTTCACCATCGCACAGTTACAAGCATGGACATGTGAACAATTTTCTACTGTCACTACAGTTCCCATAAAATGTCTGTACAGCTGTACATACCTGATCATGCCTCAACTGGCGTGCCTCGCATAGTCGAGAATAAATATTTATTTATTGATTTATTTATTGATTTCATATTGTCGATGTGGCCTCTGATGAGGCTTCCGAAACCATTTCTTAGTTTTCACCCTTGGTTGGTTCAGAGCTACATACACGCTCACTCACCTAGTGAAGAATACTTCTGAATGGTCCAAACGTCCGTCACGTTTATGACATATGGTTTGTCTATGTGACGAACCGTTTACATTTGCCGCCGTTTCTCATGTATAATGTTAACCTGTATGGTTGTTTCCGTAGCAAATAGCCTTATTACAAAACAACCACCACGTCGGGTAATACTTGACATCTGTGCAAAATATTGGACGTAAATGCAGTAAACCGATAAGTATATGCATTGCAGCCACATCCTGTCCGCCATGCTGTGTGAGGCACAGTGACAATTAGAAAACACAGCGTTCTCAAAAAAGCTCGTGCAACCCAGGTGTTTCCCGTGAGCACATTACCGCAGTATGCCATCTGCTGCTGTAGATCCATGCACCCCGGCATATTCACCCAGTTGTCTAGTTTACCGGCTAACAAAAGTCCCGATGAATGCATACAGAAATCAACCGCTTATTAACATGCTAACCTCTAGTACACATTCATGTCACGGAATCCCTACATTTTTACATGCCAGAATTCTTCCCCTGCACATATATATATTCCCATATACATGCATTCCTTAAACTATGTATATATATATCACTTTGTATGCATATACCTGTACACAAAGATTAATATATATATATATATGTACATCCACATACGTAGCATATTAAGTGGAACACACCTATATATATATGCACGTATACATATATATGGTTAGCGGCATTCCGGTTCCCATTTGGCTGTCACTGTGGCAAGGCACACGACGCCTGCGCCTGCTGAGGGACCATGGATGGCTTGCGCTGCACCACCCACAGCTCCATCCACACCACATATGCAGTGTACACTGGAGGGAATAACACTACGAGGCATGTGCATGTGAGGCATCTTCCATCAAAGGCGGCCAACACCCCTTTACAGCGAAGGCAGACACGCTGTATTTCGGTGAAAGAAACGCACAGAAGGCAGTGCTTGCACCGTAGTCCGCTCCACGTTCAGTGCATGAAACCACTCTTTGATGCGGACACCGCGCCGTTTCCGCTTACCTTCTGTGCAGGACCAGTACATATATATACGGGTAGACATATATAAATAAATAAATAAATAGTATATTGTCGAATTTCCGAGACACACCAGACCAGGCATGATCAACGTGTACAAGCAATTATGTTTCGCAACACACACCTTACTATGTATGTAATCGGCAGTAAGCCGAAAGTTGTGCAGGCTTTGGAAACTTTAAAAATAAACTTGTGGTATAAATTCGTCAATGCATGACGACAAGTTGGGTTCTAGTGTGCGTAGTGTAAACCGGCTGGGCATTCCGTTTGTAGAGAAAAGTTGTCAGGAAAATATTACATCAGGATTCTGGTCGGCTTGCCAGTATGTAGTTGTGGGCAGTGACTTTATTCAGTGGCGAGTCGCATCCGCCACGTCGCAGTGTTGTTAAGCGGACATTTGTGGCGTTTTATAAGGAGAACGCTTGCCAGGCAAAAACCCACCACGTCCTGCAACACTGTCAGAAATCCGTTTGCACACTAATGTAAAAGTGGCAGAGCAGCTCGTCGACTGATTTAACCCTCGGTTAACCGCCGTCAATTGCCTTCCAATTTCCTCTGTTAGCTGAACAGGTTATTTTTGGTCGGGACGGCCATGATGGCTGCGGCCTATGGAGGGTTAGACCTTTGTCATCTCCGTGTCCAGGTGAGCAAAACGTCCGATGCTTGCGTCTAAATTTCTCAGGAGTATGTATACTTCGCATGAGTATGAAGGCGTCATGTCCAGCTACCATTACTGGACGAAGGTCATGGTAGTGAGTGCATTTTTATCCACTTGTTGTACAGCCGTGTTTTATGTAGGTCCTTGGGGGTTCTATATCCTGTCCCAGGCACAAGCTCTTTCACGGTCCGATCCCAGATCCCCAAGAAGTTCCAGACCTCGGAGAAAGGGAAGGTGAGAGACAAACAGGGCCGCAAAGAACAGACGTGGGAACAAGCATTATTTATGTCCTATGGTCTAACATTTAGAGGAAACATATGATGTACAATGTGTAACAATAATTATGCTAAAAATGTCTTTTGAATATTCCTCGGAAGCAAAGTCCTATAGATTGGTTGCTACCGTATACCTTGGATACAGAACGTTTCGCCGTTGAGCAAAGAAAACACAGGATCAGTTTGCTATGATGCAACTGTTGCGTGGGAAGATTCGCTGGGGAGCGTAGAATATGCTGACCCAGGGAAGCCAGTGAGTCTGTTGGGCTCATACATGGGTAAATTTCGCAAAAATAGCAGTGAATAATTGAGGAATGAACACCTGTAAATGAGAAGCTAAGGGGCGTCTCTTTACTGACCATGTGAGGGAGTGCCAAATTAAAAAGCTAAGAAGGGCTAATTGACGGAAGGAAAGCGAATAGCCAGAATACATGCGTACATTAAGGTTGCTGAGGATATCAGAACCTGAGGCCTAACCGCAGCAGCCAGAGTGCTAGGGTAATAGTGCCAAGCTGGATAGAGCCATGGACTGCTAGCCCGAGAATTGGAGTGTTGCAGGTAAAAAATTCCTAAGACAATACAGCAAGTAATGGGTAGATAAAGGTCTAGAAATGTGAGGCAGAAGAACGGCTTACGCTGAATACCTGGATATGCTTGCACGACAGCAGAAAGCTAAGAAAGGTTTCGTGATAGAATGACAGCGGACAAGTAAAGCGCCAGCATACAAAGAGGTCGTTCGATAGTTAGAGCATAATAGGATACGACGCATCGACGTGCAGCTAATCAAATCATGCGGTGGTGCTAATGGAATATAATTAAGGAGGCCTGAGCCGGAAGAAGCCAGTGAGAGAGCTGTACTACAGTCAATTAGGTGTAGCGGATGAGCAATAGCATTTAGGTGCGGCCTTATAATTGCTAGTGGACACCTGATTAGGGCAACAGACAGCAAGTGTATGTGACGCACGCAGTTTCAGGGATTAAAGCTTGGAGGGATAATGTGTGGACTTTAGCAGCTCAGTATATGCGCAAAGATGATAGTAGCTTATGAAGAAGGACTGCTGCTAAACACGGGAGCCAGAAGTAAGACGAGGAACAGTTAGGGTCGCTGTAAGTGTGAGTATCAGTGATCAGCAATTTTAATTTGCATGAAGCCTTTTAGTTGCTAGTGTATGCCCACAATTACCCATAATTAATCAACAAAAAGCGGATGTATGTGACGCAGACAGTCACAAAGAATGTTCGAGATAGAAGAGAGCGCCTCTTAACAAGCTCCATATATATATTTGTAAATATGCATCTTCATGTATATATACTCTCTTCCATACAGAACCACACACATATCCTGGATTCCAAATGCGCTACTCCGTCAGTACACAGTGAAAGCAATTTGTTATGCCTGTTAGTTTATGGCATAGAAGCCATCAACGCCTATCATTTTAAAATAACGCGCAACATTCTGCATGTCTTCGGTCAAATATGGTGCAAGAAATGTCGAGGTACTGTGCAGCCGAGAGGCCGCGTGAGCCACGAAACGAAAGAAACGTTCTATAGGAAGAAACTCCTTGGGTCCTTCCAAGCAAGCGGGTACCCATCCACCTTCTTCGAACGAGCAAACGTACCCATCGGCGATAGGCTTTCCACCGCAGGTTACATCAATCACTGGCGTGTCTGTTGGCGAGACCGCAGTCCGTCCTACAGACGCTAACATGCCTGTGCGTGATGGCCTAATCGGTGAAGGCTAACATATGGTTGGCGGCATCCGGTTTCGGATTTGCCTGTCACTGTGGCCAGACAAAGGACGCCTGCGCCTACAAAGAGGACCATGGATGGCTTGCGCTGCAACACCCACAGCTCCATTCACACACCCCATACCCAGTGTAAACCCGAAGGAATAAGACCGGGAGGCATGTGGATGGGAGCCACGTTTCATCAACGGAACCGGCCCACACTCCTCCACAGGCAAACACAAGCAGACTGTATTTGGCGAAGCAAGCGCACACAAGGCGGTGGCTGGACTGTAGTTCGCTCCACACTGAGTGCATCGAACACTCTTTGATCCTAGCACGGACACAAGGACCGTGCACCCTGTCCCCTCCAGCAACGACCAACTGTCTCCAGGAGCCAGTATGGCCGAGGTAATGGGTGATAGACAGGTAGGCACCTTGTCAAAATGCACATCAAGCGCAGCCACACCGAGGATATCAAACAACAGCCAAACACTTGAGAGAGAGAAAGAAAGAAAAGATCTCGATTGATGCATACGGAAACGGAGACATAAACTTTATGTTAATGCGCAAACGACCGAATCCTAGATAGCTTAACGAAGTGAGAAATTATATTATACGGAAATGCCACGAACACAAAAATGTTATGGAAATCGAATACAATTGGCTTAAGCGAGGTGTGAAAGTTAATGAAGTAGAGTACAGCTAGACTTTCATATGAGAAAGAAAAGTATATAGGCAAATTTGAAAACCCACCACCTGAAATAAAGAGACTTAGCATGCAAGCACTCGGTCAGTAAATCGAGTGCAGCGTACCTACAAACGCTGCGCATGTTCTGTCTATGTACACTGCAGTACCTATCGTCGCTTCGGTAGTAGTTCCGAGTGGCTTTGCTCATGGCTCACTAAGCCTGCCTGACTAAGGCATTCGCGACCGCATGTTATACAGCACCATGCGCTCGATGACGATGGAGTAAATTCATCGGTGCTTGCTGCTTCGGCACTTGCCGCTTCTTCTCTGCATGCATGAGGGCTTCCTCCCGCACTTCAGCAACTGCCTTCGTGATTAGATGGCGCCACGCACGCCG
>OX104071.1:86599508-86616479 GCA_944474145.2 Dicrocoelium dendriticum | reverse complement strand
TTCTGATTTCAGTTAAGTGTAACAGAGGTCTTCACAGTGCTGGCCAGTTTGAACCCTTATAAATCAGCTGGACCCGATGGCGTACATCCCGCCATAGTTGAGCCTCTGGCTGATATCCTTCAGTATCCCGTAGCGAAGTTATTCAACCAGTCTGTTCAAGAAGGCAAGCTGCCACGTGATTGGAAGGAGGCGACTAGTGTTGCCATCCACAAAGTTGGTCTTAAGTCCGTGCCTCTTAACTATAGACCTGTTAGTTTGACCAGCATCATGCTGAAATGCTTGGAAAAGCTTATAAGGAACAGGAGCTGTGAGCAATTGACTGAGCACAATCGAATTAGAGCGGAACAGCATGGCTTTCTCAAAAAGAAGTATTGTCTAACCAATTTATTGTGCTTTTCAGACGAGATAACCCGTTGTCTTGATGGTGGGATATCGGTGGAGGTTTGCTATTTGGACTTCAGTAAGGCCTTTGACTCCGTGGATCATCGATTTTTAATGGAAAAGCTGACATGGTTTGGATTGCACCCTCAACCATTACTATGGCTCTCTAAATTCTTACGTGGAAGGACATTCACAGTCAGCGTTGGGGAAGCGAGTTCTAGTGTTGGCCATGCCTACAGTGATGTCCCCCATGGTTTGGTTCTAGGTCTATTGCTGTTTCTTATGTTTATAAATGAACTGGCTCCTCTTCTTGACGATCCCTGCTACATCTTCGCAGATGACTTGAAGCTAGTCAGTAGGGGAAACCGAGCGACATTGGCTAAGGACATAATCACTGTGGTGAATTGGTCAAGCCAATGGGATGTACCTCTAAATGCCAACAAATATCAACTATTGACTAGTAGTTGTAGCGGAACTGCAGTTCACTCTTTTGTGGGATCTCTATTATTGCGATGTACAGACGAAGCCCGTGATCAAGGTGTCATCGTAGCGAACCATTTTATGCTTTCGGCACAGTGTCGCCATGCTGCCAATAAAGCACAACACGATTTACTTCGTCCTAGGAGGGCGCTCATTAACACTAAAGCAGAAGTATTCTTGCCCTTATATAAAGCAGTGGTCAGGCCACATCTGGAGTATTGTGTACAGGCCTGCTCACCGTACCTCCGGTGTGACCTCATTTGTATAGAGAATATTCAGAAACCTGCGATCAGGATGATCGAAAGTCAACGAGGGAAGTCTTACAAAGATCATCTAAGTAGCTTAGGTTTATCATCCTTGGAACGGCGTAGGTTGAGATGGGACTTGATAGAGACGTATTAGACCATTAAGGCGCTTAGTGGTATTAGTTCCATCCATCTGTTTGAGTTGGCTACGTCAGACCATCTGCGCGGGCATCGCCTGAAGCTCAAACATGATAGAACGTGTTTGAACATCAGGGCAAAGTTTTTATGAACAGAGTACTTAACTGCTAGAATAAACTTCCTTCTGATTTAGTGGATTCTGAGACCGTGGAAGTTTTCAAAAGGGGCTTAGGCATTTGTTGGTCCATCCTTTTTCCAGAGATATTATAGTTGCCCTGGAATATGTAGTGTATTTTGATGCTGGCATATGAAAGTGCAAAGATTGCATTCGCTCTTGCTTCATTCTATTGCAGAAGCACGAAGAGTCAATCCAACTTCGAAGTGCCGTGAGCCGCTTCACTTACCGGCACAAGTACTGGACGCTCGTTAGGCGGAAGCCTTTTTCTCCACCTGACCTGACCTGACCCCTTTTTGGTAATCTACCGATCAAAGGCGCATGAGCTGTTCATTCAGGCAACGCCTCCCAACTGGCGCGATTCCCTAAATTCGCCTTGCTGCCTTGCGGGTAGGTTCTTTAGCCAATGGCTTTGGGGTGGAATCCCCTAAGTTAACTACCTACTTCGGTTTGGGCAACCGGGTATTATCACGCCCTCTCACAAAACCATGGACTGCACTACACCGCGCTCATCATTTGTTGTTCCTGCTACTCACTTTTACGCTATTTCATCACACGCTAATTGTTTGTTTGCGAACAATCCTCACTTTCGTTTACCCGGTTCATCTGTTCAACAATCTGGGTGTGATTCCGGTTGCTCCGCAGATCAAGGAGTTCAACCTATGGCTCTCTTTTATCCGCGATCCTCGTTCGGTCTGGCGTGCTTCAACGTTCGGACACTCATGCAGAATGGACAGCAAGCCAGTCTAGCGCGCACCCTAGGTTCCCTAGACTTTGCTGTTTGCTGCCTTTCAGAAACGCGATTGCAAGATCCCAGCACTGTGCTAGCATTGATATTCCCCACTGACCACGAAGCCAGATATCACCTGCGTCTTTCTGGAGATCCAGAAGCATAACCAGCGGGTTTGGCTGTTGTATGTATAGCACCGAGTGGCAAGGCCGAGGCGGAATTACTGGACTGGTTCCCGTTTAAGCCGACTATGTGCAGTGCGGCTTCGGGGTACATGTAGAGAGAGACGCAACTTGTTTGTGATCTCTGTGTACGCTCCAACCGACTGCAATGGCGACTCGTTCAAGGACGAATTCTACCAAGATCTACATCAGCTCTTGACTAATGCTAAAAAGTCTGATGTCGTTATCCTTGTTGGGGATTTTAATGCTCAGGTTGGCCGCCTGTTATCATACGAACGCCACCTTGGTGGTCATCACTCGCTCGATGAGAACCGCTCCAATAATGGAAAGTGACTTCTCTCATTGTGCGAGGACAACCGTCTGTTTCTTTCGAGCACTAGCTTTAGGCGTACAAAGAAGCGATGGCCAACGTGGCGTCCCCCTTCGCCAACACAACCATGGTCTCAAATTGATCCCACGGCAATTAGCTTCAGATGGCGCGGCAGCGTACTGGACTGCAGGTCATTTGGTCCACTTTCTTTCATTCAGATCATGCTGTGGTCCGCGCGAAAATCTGTGTGTTTTGGAGGATCCCGAAACACGAGGCACCGCAAGATTGATGTAAACAGATTAACTGATTCCTCTGTCCACGAGAGCTATCAGCCTTTACTGGCATGTGCACTCACTTGCAATCCACCGCAAGAAGTGGAACAACACTGGACTTGTATACGGAAAGCGTTGACCATTTCCGGACAATCATGCTGCGGTCTAACTCGACGCCCTCTGAAGTCTTGGATCTCTGCTCGTTTTCTGGAGCTGTTCAAACGCCGCAAAGATGTACCCGAGAAATCAGATTGCAACGAGCAACGCCGTTCTGCCAACCGGCTGCTCAAACAAAGCCTACGCAAGATCGCGAGACATTATGGTCTGAGTGTGCTTTAGATTTGGAGACCGCTGCCCTCTCTGGCAACACTCGCAGGCTTATCCAACTCATCCGGTACGCTGGCCCCAGGAAGCCTGGTGTCAATGAGCTCATTTGTGAGGTGGATAAGTCTCCGATCACCAACCAACAGAGGCGTATGGACCGCTGGGCCGAGCACTTTCACTCGCAGTTCAACTGGCCTCCACCATCCATCAGTACATGCAGTACACCATGTTGTCCACCCTGGCTCACCCCATTGAATCCACCCAGCGAAGCAGAAGTCTTCCTCGAGATTCAACGCTTAAAGCGCTTCAAGGCTGCCGGCTTAGACGGACTTCCTCCGGAGCTATTCAAGTACGGCGGTGTGGCGATCATTACCAGCTGCCCGCGCTGTTCTCAAAAATTTGGCATGAAGAGAAAGTGCCTTCCTCTTGGGGCGAATCAGTTATTGTCCCAATATTCAAAAAGGCTCTCTCAATTCATGTGCAACTCATCGCGGTATTAGTCTTACTTCGGTTGCCTCTAAGCTATTGGCATCCATTCTGCTTCGCAGGTTATCCCCAGTACGTGAATCATACTAACGTGAAGAACAAGCTGGTTTCCGTCCTGGCGGCGGATGCGTGGATCAAATCTTCACGCTCCGCCAAATTTTTGAACATTGGCACATTTATTACAGGCCCACTATCGTTGCATTCCTAGACATACGTGCCGCTTTTGACTCCGTTGATCGACATGCTTTACGGCGTTGCTTACTAATGAAACGGGTGCCAGAGAAATTAAACCGCCATCTTACGAGCACGTTACCTTCATACATCCGGCAGAGTGAGGGTCTATGGCAAGCTTTCCTCGCAGTTCGCTGTCAATAGCCGTGTGCGACAGGGCTGCCTTATGTCTCCATTCCTCTTCAACTTCGCATTCGAAGACGTTCTGTCGAATGCTATAGAAGGTGTCCAACATTTTGGCCTAGAACATCCACGGGGGGAGCGCACAACCGACTTAGATTATGCTGATGATATCGCTTTACTTGGTGACGATCTTCAGGGTATGCAACTCATTCTGAATCGTTTGGCGTTTGAAACATCTAAGTATGGCATGAGCTTCGCCCCGTCGAAGTGTAAAGTACTGCTCAAGAATTGGCTTTCACCTGCTCCCGTGCTCACTTTCTATGGTGCACAACTGGAACAGGTAGATAGTTTTGTCTACTTTGAGAGCTGTGTTTCCGCTGACGGCACTATCAACAAAGAAGTTTTGCTTCGTATCGCTAAAGCTCGTTTAGCATTTGTGAATCTGAGGCACTTGCGGCGTCGTCGTGACGTCTCATTCTCACTATAGGGCCGCATTTACAGCGCAACAGTTCGTTCAGTATTGTTGTATGGGTGCGAGTCCTGGCCGATTCGCGTGGAAGACATGCGTCGTCTTTCTGCGTTTGATAACAGTTGCTTAAGGAGGATTGCTCGTGTTTGATGGAAACATTGAGTTAATAGTAATGACGTTCGACGTCGCACCTTGGGGAATGCAAGTATTTCCTTCAACAAACTGGTTTTGTTGCGCCAGTTAAGATGGCTCAGTCATGTTCAACGCATGGCACTCGAGCGTCTACCGAGTCGTGCTCTATTCGATCGTCAAGTATCTGGCTGGAAGCGACTGCGTCGTGGTCAGCTTTCCACTTGGCGGCAGCACATGAAATCGCTGACGTCGTGTCTAGCCGCTGTTGGATCCGTACGTCTCCCAGGCTGGGGACCCAAAGATGAGGAGTGCCAATGGCTTAGAACGCTTGAAGACATGGCCCGCAACCGGAATCAGTGGAAGAATGGAGTACAGTGTTGTATTGATTCACATGTTTAAAACTACCAACATTGAAAATCACAAAAAAATAGAAAAATGGGCGTGTGAAAAACAAACTAAAATGATTTGCTCTATTTTTTGTCAAAATGTTCCATTCTTGTTGCGGCATATTAGCTGAAGTGTGTTACCCACCTTCAACTAGCATGCCAAGATGATTATAACGCAGTGACTCTCCTATCCACCGATTTCCTTGGTTTTTATTGGCTCTATGTTGAGACTGTTGAGATTACTACTACTACTACTACTACCACTACTACTACTACTGCGTGGCACCACCCACAGCTCCATCCACACGTACCACATTCAGTGTAAACCCGAGGGACAAAGACCCGGAAGCATGCGGATTGGAGCCATCTCCCCTTAACGGAGCCGTCCCACACTGCTTCATAGTCAAACAAGAGCACGCTGTATCTGGAAATCAGGCGCACACAAGGCGGTGGCTGGACCGTAGTCCACTCTTAACTGATTGCATGGAACCACCCTTTGATCCTAACACGGCCACAAATACCGTGCACCCTGTCCCCTCCAGCAACGGCCAACTGTCTCCTGGAGCCAGTGTGGACGAGGTAGTGGGTAATAGACAGGCAGGCACATTGTCAACATGTACATCAAGCGCAACCACATCGGGGATATCAAGCAACAGGAAATCACATGAACGATAAAATGTAAGGAAATAAGTAAAATGAAGCATATATATACGGAGACATAACCCTTCACTAAATGAGCATATAAAAAATGATTACGGACGAATTCGCGATAACTTCACGAGGTCAGAAAGTGTATTTACGGAAATGTCACAAACAGGAAACTGATATCGAACTTAACTACTATTGGCTTAAGCGACGTGTGCAAGTTTATAGAAGAGAGTACTGGTAGACATTTATATAGGAAAGAAAAGCATTAGGACAAAATTGCAAACCCACCACATGAAATATATATATATAATGCAAACACATGTCCATATATTTAGACGTACTTTTTATTAATGGAATGTATATGGATGTTTACAAGTGTGACTTTAATTGGGAAATGTGATAACGCATTCGTCAATCGGTAAATGCGGGCATTCCCTGTGTAGGAAGGCAGCTTTCTTTCGTTGAATGTCAGCAATGGTAATCATCATGCGGCATAATAATAGGCCATCGGCATAATTGGTGCCGCGTGCACTTGCAACTGCAATGTACCTAGGTGTACTGACTTCGTGTGGGCAACATGCGCTGAACTATTTCAAAAGTTAATTAGGTAAGTGAACATTTATATTATGTAAGCGGAAATCTGCTCACGGTTCCATGATGGAAGAACACCGAATATTTTGCTGCAATGGACAATGGGCAATGGTTTATTACGGGTAAAAAGCATCGCTAAACAAGTCCCGTGGGATGGAAATTATTAGGAAAATAAATTGCATAATAAAGTGAAAAGTGTTGTGGCAGACTCACCATAGATTTATGTGGAATGGCGAAAATGTTCGCATATTAAACGTATAAGTCCATGAATCCATTGGTTTGGCTTTTGGCAAGAAACCGTTTGATTGCGTTTTGTAGCCCCTGGCTAACAAGTCATAAAATGAAATGTAAGTGAGACAATGTATCGTCAACATGTTTCGTAAATATCGCCAGATTGGGAGCAGTGACGACATAATTAGGGAGGTGTAGCGCCCAAAAAGATAACTCTTATCTTTCGTGTACAATTTACTTGTTGACCGATTGTACATTACTCCTTCTTGTTTTAATCTTACAACCGGCTCGACACACAACTGCCTTGTAAGTCCCCGCGCTCACGTGTACGCTCTTGCCTCGCTTCATCCGTCCGCTTCTTGTTGTAGCCCATCGAATACAGTCCGCTGTGTCCGACTCCAATTGCCTTCTGATATCCGCGCTTAATTCCGCGCATCGTCTCGGACTAGTATTAACTAGTCCTACAAATTGGTGACCCCGATTCGCACGCGCGAATTCAACATTTTTCTCGTTTGTATTTTTTGGTGAGTTCGTTCCTTTTTCTCGATTATATACCTATATTCATTTGTTTCTTGCGTAATTTTAGTACTTTTATCGTATTTTGTTCGTTCTTTATCTTTCGACTCACATTTCGAGAGTGGCATCTGAGTCGTTTCACAGCGTAACCATGCTTACTTTGGCTGTTCCAAGTTTCATGGAACACAGTCCAGAAGTTTGGTTTAAGATATTCGAGATCGAGCTAGAAAATAAGGGCATAACGGCGGACCGTCCAAGGTACAATCAGCTCGTCCCACGCCTTCCTCCGTCGGTAGTGACGCTGATTGAGGACATTCTACTCTGCCCATCGAATGAGGCAAAGTATGAAACGATGAAGCAAGCGATATTGAAAGAGTTACGACCCAGCGCACGAACACGATTTGAGCAGCTCAATGGTCTCAAGCTTGGAGATCGCAAGCCGTCGGCATTGCTCCGCGAACTTCAGCGCATCGCTGGTCCCTTATTCTTGAGCGAAGAAGGGATAAAGGAGCTGTGGTTTGCACGTCTCCCAGAGCCATTGCCGGTAATGCTGTCCATGTTTATAGATGCACCCTTGAAAGACTTAGCTACCAAGGCAGACGCTGCGTTCGAACGTTTTCCGCAGCAGACGACCAGTAACTCCGGTGACGTATTCTCACCGATGAAAACCGAATCCCATGTTTGTTCCCAGTCGCTAGACCGATCTGACTCTAAAGACGAGGAAATTGCGCTACTTCGCAGCAGGATAGCAGCAATGAAGGCTTCGAAGCAGCGTGTGCCACGGTCAAATGCTGACCACGTTTTGGCTACCGTTCATTGCGGCTCGTCTGTGCCTGCACCGAGTACGTCACGTTCGGCACGAAAGCGCCACATTTTCCTTACAAGTTCTCAGTCAGATAATGTCAAGCCCGTCGAAGAAGTATGTTGGTATCACCGCCAATACGGTGGAAGAGCTAGACGTTGTCGGGCTCCCTGCATTAGGCACGACCCAGGGAAAACGAATAGCCCGCATACTAGCACTACAAACGTATCATTCAATAACCAAGCAAACCGACTGTTTTACGTTAAGGATCGACGTTCTTCCATCACGTTCCTCATCGACACAGGAGCGGAAGTCAGCGTCATCCCAGCGACCGCTAGCGACAAGCACTCGAAGCCTACGTACAATTTGCGTGCGGCCAACGGTTCTCCGATAGCTTCATTCGGTCAGCGCATGATGAACCTAGACCTCAATCTTCGCCGAGATTTTCAGTGGGTCTTCATGGTTGCGTCTGTACCCTTCGCAATTATCGGTATCGACTTCCTCCGACATTTTGGGTTGCTTGTTGATGCTGGTCGCCACAGGCTTTTAGACGACCGTACGAAACTAGGTGTTGATGGTGTCCTTTCAGATGCCCCGATAATCAGCCCTGTATTTCGGATCGCAGACGCACCGTCCGACTACTTGAGCCTCCTCTCCGAATACCCGCGACTGGTTCGACCGGCTGCAGAGCTTCCACCAGTCACGACAGAGGTCGCTCACCACATAGTTACGCGCGGTCAACCAGTTAGCGCACGACCAAGACGGCTTGCTCCAGACAAACTACGGGCAGCACGAGCCGAATTTGACCACATGCTTCAACTTGGTATCGTCAGACCGTCCAACAGCCCATGGGCGTCGCCTCTGCACATGGTCCCGAAGAAGGTTGTGGGGGACTGGCGTCCTTGCGGCGACTATCGATCCTTGAATACGGTAACCACGCCTGATCGCTATCCGATCCCACACATAGTGGATCTCACCGCCAGTCTGGCGGGTAAAAGTATCTTCAGCAAAATCGACTTGGTACGCGCATACAACCAAATTCCGGTAGCCGAGGCGGACATCGCTAAAACTGCCGTGACGACTCCATTTGGTTTGTTCGAGTTTCTGCGTATGCCATTTGGTCTAAAGAACGCCGCGCAAACTTTTCAGCGTTTCATCGACCAAGTTTGTCGCGGCTTAGACTTCGCTTACGCGTATCTTGACGACATTTTAATCGCAAGCTCTTCACGAGAAGAGCACATACGCCACGTACGAACACTTTTTGATCGTTTATCTCAACACGGGGTGACGATCAACGCAGAAAAGTGTTCGTTTGGTGTCGATTCAGTTAATTTCCTGGGCCATCGTATCTCTTCTGCAGGCGTCGTGCCACTGCAAGATAAAATTCAAGCCATTATCGACTACCCCGAGCCTCATTCTTTCAAACAGCTCAGGCGTTTTGATGGCCTGGTCAACTTTTACCGTCGATTTATACCCAACTGCGCCTCTCTGATGCAACCCCTCACGGACCTTCTCCGAGGGAAACTCAAGACGTTCGAATTTCCTACCGCAGCACGCGCTGCTTTTAAGTCGCTGAAAGAGGCTATCGCCAACATAGCTTCCATAGCGCATCACGATCCGACCGCCCCACTGTCCCTTAGTACTGACGCCTCGGACGTCGCGGTCGGCGCTGTTTTGCAGCAACGCGTAGCCGACACGTGGCAGCCCTTAGCGTTTTTCTCCAAACGCCTACAACCTACCGAATCTCGCTACAGCACGTTCGGTAGAGAACTACTTGCCGTATATCTAGCGATACGTCACTTTCGACACGTCCTAGAAGGCCGCTCCTTTGTCGTCTTCACCGACCACAAACCCCTAACTTACGTGCTCGGCTCGACTACCGACCGATACTCTCCTAGAGAGTCGCGCCACCTTGACTATATCGCTCAGTTTACGACCGATATACGGCATGTCTCAGGTGTGCACAACGCCGTCGCCGATGCACTTTCCCGCATTCAAGCTATCTCCGCTGACGCCGGCACTGCTATCGACTTGGCAGCCATGGCCACAGCGCAACTCAACGACCCTGAGGTTGATCTACTACGCAGGTCTCCCTCATTGGACATACGACCCGTTCCGCTGACATCATCAGACGGCACTATACTGTGCGATTTATCTCTGGGCACGCCGCGCCCAGTCGTCCCACGTGAGTTTCGGCAGACCGTGTTCGACGCGTTGCACGGCTTGTCTCATCCAGGCGTTCGTGCATCGGTTAAACTCGTAACCGCACGATTCGTTTGGCGCAATGTTAATCGGGACGTCCGTACCTGGGCAGCTGCTTGCCTTCCGTGTCAACGCGCGAAGGTGCACAAGCACACGAGAAGCCCATTAGGCACTTTTCCGACGCCAGACGCACGCTTTCATCACGTGCACGTCGACCTCGTAGGTCCTCTGCCGCCTTCCAAAGGCTCGGTATATCTACTGACCTGCATCGATCGATTTACTAGATGGCCTGAGGCCGTACGTATCCCAAATTGCTCCTCGAAAAACGGTAGGGAAAGCTTTCCTAGAGCGCTGCTTAGCTCAATACGGCTGTCCCGCCATCGTGACCACCGATCAAGGGTCACATTTCTCGTCAACGTTTGCCACGTTGCTTAAGGATTTAGGCTATCGCAACGTTATGATGAAGGCGTACCACCCGGCCACTAACGGCATGGTGGAGCGTTTTCACCGCCAGTTGAAGGCAGCGCTACGTGCGCACGCAGATCCTTCATGGTCTGAAACGCTTCCCCTCGTTCTCCTAGGTTTAAGAAACACGGTTAAGACTGACTTCGACGCCACACCAGCGCAGCTAGTCTACGGTTGCACGCTGCGGTTGCCCGGACAGCTGGTAGCACCAGCCCCATGTACTTCCACTTTTGACTACGGAAGTTACACTGACCGATTGGCTCACCAGATGCGTGAGCTACGTCCACCCGCTCCTCGATCGCAGAAGACACCAGTGTACGTGCCCGAGAAGCTGTCTACGTGTTCACACGTCCTTCTTCGCGCAGACGGTGTTCGACAGCCTCTTCAGTCGCCGTACATAGGACCCTTCAAGGTGCTGCATCGTGCGAGTAAGGCGTACACTATTGACCGCGGTGGTCGACACGAAGTCGTCACCATCGACCGTCTAAAACCCGCCTTTATGGAAGAAAACCCCTCGCCTACTTCGTCTAGTAGTGCTTCGTGCGACGTTGCAACTCATCGCACCAACTTACATCATCCTAGTCCAGTTCAACCAGACCACGATCTCGGTCTGCAAGCCGTCCCAACCTCTCCCGAATCTAGCCCGCCGCCTCCCACGACCAATCGCCGTGGTCGGGAGGTGCGTAAGCCCGTCCGCTTCTCCGACTATGTACAGTGTAAATACTTTTAACTTTGTAGATATTGTATATATTTGCCTCGTTTTTGGTCGATTAACGTTTTGAAAACAAACAAAAATATCAAAAAACCCCGAAAAACCTTTTTCGAAAAAAATATTCAAAAACCAAAAAATATTTAAACACGCAGCTCATTCGTTTGTTCTTTTTGGCGTTTTCTGCGCGTGTTTTTCTATTTTCTCGTCTTTACATGCCCCAACCCTCCCCTTCGATCGACTGGCCCACACGAGGAATGTTTTCGAGGACCCTGACGCGAACACTGGTCGCTTCTCCGCGGGACGAGGATTGCTTCTCCGCGGGACGAGGATCGCCTCTTCGCGGGACGAGGATCGCTTCTCCGCGGGACGAGGATCGCTTCTCCGCGAGACGAGGGTCGCTTCTCCGTGGGACCATGGTCGTTATCTTCGTGGGACGAGGGTCGTTTTGGCGCGGGGCGGGGTGCGGCGGGGGGAGAGACCACTCCCAAGCGCACCGTTTGGCAGCAGCGGAGGTTGAGGTCCTGTCGGCCTTTTTCTGGACTAGCCAGTTTTTTTGTAGTCCGACAAGCCCGCTCCAACGGCTCGCCGAAATGCACCCTGCCCTGCATTCAATAAATAACAAATCATAAACGGCACAGCGGACTCCGACTTCCGACGAACCCCCATTTACACGAACGCACGCCCATTTTTACTCGGCACGATTTCGCCTTACGAACCTCGTTTCAACATTCCTTTTCGATTTCGAAGGCTTTCTATGTTCAGCCTTCTAGGGGGGGAGCTCTGTAGCGCCCAAAAAGATAACTCTTATCTTTCGTGTACAATTTACTTGTTGACCGATTGTACATTACTCCTTCTTGTTTTAATCTTACAACCGGCTCGACACACAACTGCCTTGTAAGTTCCCGCGCTCACGTGTACGCTCTTGCCTCGCTTCATCCGTCCGTTTCTTGTTGTAGTCCCATCGAATACAGTCCGCTGTGTCCGACTCCAATTGCCTTCTGATATCCGCGCTTAATTCCGCGCATCGTCTCGGACTAGTATTAACTAGTCCTACAGAGTCACGCATAAACAGTTAGGAATATTGGGTGCGGAAAAGCTAAAAGAAGTAAGAGGGCGAACAGGATAAAAGCGGGAGGGTTAGCTCTATACCGCTGCCGGGCGAATAGAAACTAAATGACCTACGTAGGTAAGCTGAATAGAGTACTGGCTCCGTTGAGGACAGAGCACTTAAATCTGAACAGCCTAGAAGCACCAATGCAGCAGAAAGGATGAGACTACCTCAATACGGTCCATTGTGCGCAAGCCATCCAACCACAAAGAGAACGCGAAAAGAAATAAGTAGGGTGGATTCCGGATGGAAAAATCTATAACGATTACGGTTGTATACGAATAGCAAGGCTTCCGCTGTTTGGTGGATGGTTTTGCCAGCCCAGATCATTAACGTTTTAGAAGTCAAATGGGGTGCGTCAGTAGAATTGGACGGATTAGGGTTAAAATGTCTTTAAAAATAAAGGATGGGATAGTCTAACAGCCCCTAGAATAGTGGGCAACATGGCGGTTGATCCGCAGAACCTAGGCTCTTCACTTCTCGATAGTCTGTAAGCAGTCAGAGCGAGGGTGTGTGGTCAGACGAGACTAAGTCAGGGAAGGGTACCGACGGTTCGCCACCTAAACCTTCGTTCTTCTTATCTGCATTACGTTTACTGCAGTGATTCATTGTAGGCTCCATATATCTTTGCGCTTATCCGGAGCTACTAGAATACATTCTTCGTTTCTTCATCCTGTAATCTCTCAGAATGTCTGTATCACTTACCTTCGCTGGTTGGTTGATGTATTCTCAAACACTGTAGGAATCCACTTGTGACCAAAGTGTCTAATGGAATGGCTACTTCTGGCCACTGAATGTTTCTTGTAGTACCGGTTCCTGTCGATCCTCTTCACCTCAGCACTTCTAGTTGGTAGCAACTAGTGGTCGTAGGCCCTGTGCATCTCTGCACATATCCGGAGCCAGCAAAGTGTAACCCTCTTTCATCCCCAACCTTCATTCTTTGTGACTGTCTGCGTCACATTCATTTGCTGACCCTTGACTTATTCTGGGACACTTTAGGTATCCACTAGCCACTAGAAGGCTACACCCCAATGCCATTGCTAGTTGCGGATACACTCTATCTCGCTTTGTATCATTATCAGTTCTTCGTATTACTTATGTCACCACTTTTTAGCTGCAGCCAGTCATAGTAGTTAGCATACATATCTACGCTAGTAGCCACTCTGTATCTCTCCAACTCACTCTCTTGAATTGTTAGCACCACATACCTTCACTGGTTTGTTGACTTCTTCTGTCACTGTATCTAATAAATAACTAGAAGGTTCAATGGAATTCAGATGCTGTCCGCCGGTTCTCTCCCTTAGCACAATTACCCTTCGTTCTTCTTATCTTCATTACGTCTACTGCAGAGATTCATTGTAGGCTCCACACATCTTTGAGCTTATCCGGAGCTACTAGGAGCCAATCCTCGTTTCTCCGTCCTGTAATCTCCCAAATTGTCTGTAGCACTTACCTTCGCTGGCTTGCTGATGTGTTCTGTGACACTGTAGCTATCCACTTGTAACCAAATAGCCTAATGGACCGCCTAAATCAGGCCGCCGAAATTTTCTCGCAGCGCCATGTTCTGTCGATCCACTTAAACCTAAGCACTTCTGCTTAGCAGCAACTAGTGGTCGTAGGCTCCTCGCATTTCTGGAGCTTGTTAAGAGCCACTCTCTTCTATCTCGAACATTCTTTGTGACTGTCTGCGTCACATACATCCGCTTTTTGTTGATTTATTATGGGTAATTGTGGGCATACACTGGCAACTAAAAGGCTTCATGCAAATTCCATTGCTGATCACTGATACTCACACTTACAGCGACCCTAACTGTTCCTCGTCTTACCTCTGGCTCCCGTGTTTAGCAGCAGTCCTTCTTCATAAGCTACTATCATTTTTGCGCATATACTGAGCTGCTAAGGTCCACACTTTGTTCCTCCAAGCTTTAATCACTGGGACTGCGTGCGTCACATACACTTGCTGTCTGTTGCCCTAATCAGGTGTCCACTAACAATTATAAGGCCGCACCTAAATGCCATTGCTCATCCGCGGAAGCTAATTGACTGTAGTACAGCTCTCTCACTGGCTTCTCCCGGCTCACGCCTCCTTAATTATACTCCATTAGCACCACCGCATGATTTGATTAGCTGCGCGTCGATGCGTCGTAGTCTATTATGCTCTAACTATCTAACAACCTCTTTGTATGCTTGCGCTGTACTTGTCCGCTGTCATTCTATCACGAAACTTCTCTTAGCTTTCTTCTGTCGTGCAAGCACATCCAGTTATTCAGCGTAAGCCGCGCTTCTGCCTCACATTTCTAGACCTTTATCTACCCATTACTTGCTGTATTGTCTTAGGCACTTTTTACCTGCAATACCCTGAGTCTCGGGCTAGCAGTCCATGGCTTTATCCAGCTTGGCACTATTACCCTAGCACTCTGGCTGCTGCGATTAGGCCTCAGGTTCTGATATCCTCAGCAACCATAATGTACGCATGTATTCTGGCTATTCGCGGTCCTTCCGTCAATTAGCCCTTCTTAGCTATGTAATTCGGCACTCTCGCACCTGGTCAGCACAGAGACGCCCCTTAGCTTCTCATTTACAGTTGTTCATTCCTCAATTCTTCGCTGCTATTTTTGCGAAACTTACCCATGTATGAGTCCAAAACACTCACTGGCTTTCCCTGGGTCAGCATATTCTACGCTCCCCAGCGAATCTTCCCACGCAACGGTTGCATCATAGCAAACGGATCCTGTGTTTTCCTTGCTCAACGGCGCAACGCTCTGTATCCAAGGTATACGGTAGCAACCAACCTATAGGGCTTTGCTTCCGATGAATATTCAAAAGACACTTTTAGCCTAATCACTGTTGCACATTGTACAGCATATGTTTCCTCTATATGTTAGACCATAGGACATAAATAATGCTTGTTCCCACGTCTGTTCTTTGCGGCCCTGTTTGTCTCTCACCTTCCCTTTCTCCGAGGTCTGGAACTTCTTGGGGATCTGGGAGCGGACCGTGAAAGAGCTTGTGCCTGGGACATTACATAGAAACCCCCAAGGACCTACATAGAACACGGCTGTACAACAAGTAGAGAAAAACGCACTCACTACCGTGACCGTCGTCCAGTAATGGTAGCTGGACATGACGCCTTCATACTCCTGCGAAGTATACATAATTCTGAGAAATCTAGACGCAAGAATAGGAAGTTTTGCTCACCTGGACACGAAGATGACAAAGGTCTAACCCTCCATACGCCTCAGCCATTATGGCCGCCCAGACCAAAAATAACCTGTTCAGCTAACAGAGGAAATTAGGAGACAATTGACGGCGGTTAACTGAGGGTTAAATCAGTCGACGAGCTGCTCTGCCAGTTTTACATTAGTGTACAAACGGGTTTCTGACAGTGTTTTAGGACGTGGTGGGTTTTCGCCTGACAAGCGTTCTCCCTATAAAAAGCCACAAATGTCCGCTTAACAACACTGCGACGTGTCGGATGTGACTCGCCACTGAATAAAGTCACTGCCCACAACTACATACTGGCAAGCCGACCAGAATCCTAATGTAATATTTTCCTGACAAGTTTTCTCTACAAACGGAATGCCCAGCCTGTTTACACTACGCACACTAGAACTCAACTTGTCGTCATGCATTGACGAATTTATACCTCAAGATTAATTTTAAAATTTCCAAAGCCTGCACAACTTTCGGCTTACTGCCGATTACATACATAGCAACGTGTTTGTAGCGAAACATAATTGCTTGTAAACGTTGATCATGCCTGGTCTGGTGTGTCTCGGAAATTCGAGAATATACTATTTATTTATTTATTAATTTAAATGAAGGAAAGGAAACAAAGAGCGCCTTAAGGAGAGTACAGGTACGGGATGAGAAATTCTTTATTGATAAAGAGTAGAAACACAAATGGGGCTCTCGCGATAATCTGAATACTTTGAGGTTCGGAATATTTGGTGACCTGAAATTAGACTAAGCAACGGCGTTTCCGTCTGAGACGAGACGCGATAACCGATAAAGACCTACTTGGACCACGGCTGTCTACCAAAAGGATTCCACTGCATACACCATCTTGACTGTTGTTTAGTGTAGGTAGCTGGCCACTCTCGAAAATTATATATCATCTGAAAAATTCAGGCACCAGAAAGTCTAAAATTTTTACTTAACCGTAGACACAAGAATACGACTACTCGTGACGTTTTCATTCTCGACTGGGCTAAATGACTATGGCGGCTTTGACCAAACCAACAGTGGAAATTGGAAGTCCCTCGACTGTGAATAATTGAGAATAACATCAGTCGGCTAGTTCTTTTTTCAGTTGTACATAGTGCTAAAAGGGAGTTACAGCGGTGCTCCAAGTCGTGGTGCGTTTTCGCCTGGCAAGTGTTCTCCCAATAAAAAGCTACACTTATTCGGTTAACAAAGCTGCGACGAAGTGGATTTGACTCACCACTAAATAAAGTCGCTGCCCATAGTTACATGCAGGCAAGTCGACTAGGGTCATATTTCAAGCTTTCCTTGACACGTACGCGAATAAAATACTCAAGTTCAAGTTCAAGTGGGACTGGAACGATAGGATGAATCCCGTAAGTGTGCCTTCTTGAGCGGGTCGTCGATCCAGGAGTTGATAGTGGTGCT
>OX104071.1:86577330-86599288 GCA_944474145.2 Dicrocoelium dendriticum | reverse complement strand
GTTCAGATAGATGACATCAGCTCCGACTCCATCATCAGCCACTACCGTCTAACTACCTCGTGCAATCAGCAGGTTTGTGTGTATGACCGGTTTGAATGAAGTCATTGAAGATCCAACCTATGATTGCACGATCGGTTATTTCAGTTCCATTGGAGTTAAAATTTGAGTTGATATAACTTGATTTTCTGTCTGCCTACGGTCCAAAAATTCTGAAATGCAGCCTACCGCCTTTGCGCCCTTCAGCGCTATCACCTCCTTAGAACATAGTATACTGTGCTGCTCATGGTATCACGCTGTTAGGATTCTGGTGTGGAGCGCCAACAGAGTAAAATCGTTTGTTTGCCTTAAGGTTTTGTTTAATTTATGAAGTTTAGTGTCTACGTTCTCAAGATGCCTGCAGGTGCAAAAGTCCTATTCAACATCTCAGTACGTTCTGGAGCCACAACTTCAACACAAATCTGAATACGGTGGTAGAACTTCTTACAAGCAATTTGTACATTCTTTGCTGGGAAAAGATGGAGCCAGTTTGAAGGCCTTATAAAATCAGAGCAAATTGGCCAATTCAAAGAAGAGAATGGGCGGCAATTGATCACTGATTCTATTGGTTTAGAAAGAATTTGGAAATAAAAACCAACGATGTTATAATCACTACCCGGCAACGTATCACTGAAGTATGTGGACACATGCGAACATCCCATAATAAATATTAGAGCAAGTGTGTTAACAAACCGTGTAGGTTCTTTGAAGGGCTGCATCCATCCCAGTCGACCAAGAGTAGACATAAAGGTATTATGTTTTTGTGGTTCATTTTTAAGGGACCATGGGATTTCGGGCATAGTAAAATCCTTATCGATTATTTAATTAGTGTATGAGAGGTGGGTAATAAAAGGAAAAGTGTCTGTCATGTCATCGGTTACCCTGAGTGCAGACGATGGGAGTCTGTAAATGCAACCTACTAAGAGATTTGTTGGATTAATAGGAATGGTAATTCACACCGAATCAGGAAGTTTCCGTAGGAGTGGTTCATACAGAGGAAGAACTAAGTATGTGTCTCTGACGTAGATTTTACAACCCCCCGCCTCTACCATAAAGGCGGTCATTACGAGAGATGTTATAACCCAGTATCCCGAACAATGTATCCGGCATTTCCGCTGAATACCATGTTTCTGTTATTAGTACTATATCGGGAGAAGAAAGGTGAAGAATATTACGCAGGAAATGCATTTGATTTAATGATGAACGGGAATTAACTAGTGGTAAGTGCAGTGTCGTGTTACCGCTGGCTTATCTACAGGAACCTAGGTACAGGACCCAACGAGGTGGTATTTAGAGAGAGTGGAGTGGGGGTGGTGGATACGGAGGACATGTAATTTGCGGAATTAGTGTCATTTGGGGTGTGGCGGGTAAAACGCCACTGGACCCCAACAAATAGATCGAAGGGCGAAATACTGGGAAAATTTGACCCATTGTGAGAGTACAGTTTGCATATGAGCTGTCTGCCTGTTAAGGTTATTTACATATTGAGGAAGTTGACGAGGATTTTGGTTGTGCCAATTTCTCTCAACTAGGTGATTTTGATTGGCGAGTGGCTCACAGGTTACAGAGCACACATGTTGCCTATTCAAATACTGCAATGTTGGTGAAATGCCGATTGTCTGCAGGTTTCCATTGGCGATAGCGTTTGCTATAACGTTTAAAATGGCAGTGTTTTTATTGTGCTTAGGATCACCCGTATAGGTGCCACGTGAGGTTTTGCAACCAATGTTCTTTACAACATGTCTTTACAACAGAGTGTCCATGCACCTGGTTGGTGAACGACAAAGACTGAGTAGAAATAGTCGTTTACGCAATGGAACTTTCTTGTAAGCTCGGGGACTAGTTACGCAGTAATGGTAGGCTAACATGATACTGAGTGGTGTCAGAAGCGATATTATAACGACAGTTGCGATTTGATTGCAAGGTTAGAGTTGATTCATTTATGGTGAAAGTGTCATTTAGGTCGACCGGGTGGGGACATTCCTGAGTTTCCGTGGGTAACGGAACAAATTTGTCACAAGCTGTTTGTCGGCATTATTGCACTCCTTTTGTACTACTGTTAAATCTGGGTTCAGCAGCAACGGTGCGTAATCATTCCTAAGGTATAATACGCTCCTGGTACAAAAGAATTTTTCAGCGTATTTCGGTTGAAAATTTGAACAATATTGGACAGACCTGATTCGAAGACCACTTTCGCAGTCTCACGCAAGAAAACTACAGTCTATCAAAATGGCAATCGTTGGCCACTGCAGAGGAGATAGCCACATGCGATAAGTTTTCTGGTAAATTAAGTGCTATTAGATTTTTGGAGATTTAAATGAGTTCATGAACGTCAAATGCAGCATGTAGTATAAACTTCCTGACAGATCGAAGGTGTTGCATTTTTGTGTATCTGGATTGCTAAAAAGATACTTAAGCGAGCTAAATTACTCTAGGACTTGGTTAACTGATTCAAACATTTTCTTCAAGTCATTCAGCTGTAGTTCAAGTGTAGCAATCGTTTGAATCAATTTAGAAAGCGATTCCGCATTAACTGCGTTATGATCTATTAGCGAAACCTAATGGGAACTATCATTAGATTGCGTTTTTACTCTTACGCGCGAGTTCGACAATCTGAGATGATGAGCCTTTCAATATTTCCGTGCCAACGAAATGGTTATAAGCAGGATGCTTTGCTAGCGTTTCATAGGCTTCCTGTCTATTGTTTGAGCTTATTCTTTAGACTGAGGTCACGAGCATTTTTACTGATTAGTCACTCGCTATCGGGCTTGTTAAACCTATTTTATGTGAACAAGAATTAGACAATAGAAAATAAAGTTCATCGTTTCAGTTACAGTGATCGAGACAAATCAAACAGTTATCGGTAAACCGCCGAGGTTACAGACTAGGATTTTAAGGCTTATACGACCTATCTAAAATGCAGGAGAATTACACGGGTACAAAATTGCCATGTTTCAGATACAACGATCGATATAAACCAACCGGATGTAAGAGTGCTCGATTTTTCAGGTTTCAGCATTAAACTCGAAAGCTTTCTCCATTAGAACTCGAGGATGACCGCGTCTCCTCGGAAAAACCGCCAAATGCATTGTTCTGGGATTAACCAGTGAAAAATACCAGTACATAAAAATAAAACTAAGAATACCATGTATTTTATTATATTCTGATGACAGCCTCTACTGAATATGCGACTCATTCGCGTATCAACATAGTCACAATTGTAGCTAGTGATCTGTTCCTAATACAGGGACAGCTTATCACACATCCGAGAAATTTACAGATGATCATGCCTTGCATGGACATACAAGGAAATTTGGCGCGTGGTTTTTGCGGAGAAACAAGTCACATTTTGGCTACACTTTCTTGACAACAACCTTGACGAAATTTCTTTGTAACTTGGCAAGTAATGGTATTAGGAGTAACCGACAGGTGATAGGCAAGCTATGCTTAACGGAGTTATTTGGACACCCAGACACAAAATTCTGATAAACGGACATACGTACCTGGTGGGTTAATGGCTTGTAAGGAATTTCGGTGTTTCAAAATATACTAGGGCTTATAACCATGAAAACTTGGACGGTAGAGTCTGAAGTGACAAACGTGACGCAAAAGCAACTTACCAAAGCGCACAGGCCCGCGCTTCTTGGCTCTCACAGATTTTCGCCTGCAACCAATGTGACATATTTTTCCACATTCGTTCAGCAGTGCCATATATATATATATATATATATATATATATATATATATATATATATATATATATATATATATATATATATATATATATATATATATATATATATATATATGGTTGGCGGCATCCGGTTTCGGATTTGCCTGTCACTGTGGCAAGCCACAAGACGCCTGCGCCTACATAGGGACCATGGATGGCTTGCGCTGCACCACCCACAGCTCCAACCACACACCCCAATATCCAGTGTAAACCCGAAGGAATAAGACCGGGAGGCATGCGGATGGGAGCCACGTTTCATCAACCGAACCAGCCCACTCTCCTTCACAGCAAACACAAACACGCTGTACTTGGGAATCAAGCGCACACAAGGCGGTGGCTTGACTGTAGTCCGCTCCACACTGACTGTATGGAACCACTATTTGATCCTAACGCGGCCACAAGAACCGTGCACCCTGTCCCCTCCAGCAACGACCAGCTGTCTCCTGGAGCCAGGATGAACGAGGTAGTGGGTAATAGACAGGTAGGCAACTTATCAACATGAACATCAAGCGCAGCCACACCGGGGATATCAAGCAACAGCAAATCACTTGAAACGACAAGATGAAATAAAATAAATATGATAATGCATACAGATACGGAGACATAACTCTTCACTAAATGAGCGTATAAAAAATTGATGACGAACAGATCCGCGATAAGTTCAAGAGGTCAGCAAACATATTATAAGAAAATGCCACAAACGGGAAAATGTTACCGGCATTAACTGCCAATAGCTTCAGAAACGTGTCCAAGATTTTAGAAGATAGTACAGAGAGACAATAATATGAGAAAGTAAATCAATAGGACAAAATTGAAAACCCACCACATGAAATACAGTGACATAGCATGCAAGCACGCGGTTAGTAAATCGAATGCAGCGTACCTACAAACGCTGCGCCGGTTCTGCTTACGTTCTCTGCAGGACCGGCCGTCGCTTCGGTAGTGGTCCCGAGTGGCCTCGCTCATGGCCCACTAGGCCTGCCTGACTCAGGCACTTGCGACCGCATGTGCTACAGCACCATGCGCTCGATGTCGATGAAGTACAAGCCATCGGTGCTTGCCGCTTCCGTAAATGCCGCTTCTTCTCTGCATGCATGAGGGCTTTCTCCTGCACCTCGGCAACTTCCTCCGAGATCAGATCGCGCCATGCACGCCAATCAACCGCCTTCGATTTCCATGATCCGTAATCAAGACTAGAACGTGAGAGGCTCACTTTGATCATGTCCTGGTAACGCAACTTCGGTTTCCCCACATGGCGCTTCCCAATACTCAGCTGACCGTATAAGAGTCGCGTCGGGATCCGTGTCGAATACATACGGCTCACATGACCGAGCCATCTCAGGTGTCTCAGTAAAAGTATGCAGTCCACTGCATACATCCCACTACGGCGCAAAACTTCCGTCTCTGCAACTCTGGCGCCCCAACCGACGCGCAAAATTCGTCTCAAAAACTGCTGATGGAACCGCTCGAGATATCGCACATCCCGACGGTACATCGTCCACGTTTCACTGCCGTATAGAAGAACGGTCAGCACCATGGATTTGTACACCATCAGCTTCGTGCCAAAGATAAGCTGATGGTTGTTCCACACTCGGTATTCTAGCTTCCCGAATACCGTCACTGGCCTGTTGACGCGGATAAGCAGGTCATTGAGCACTTGCTGGTCAGTCGAGATCACACTTCCAAGATAGCAGAAGCGGTAGGTGGTTTGCAATACTTCAGCACCAATGCTGATTCGCGGTAATATTGAAGATTGCACATCCGGTGAAGGCTGAAAGAGACAGACAGTTTTGTTTGTGTTGATGGTGCGCCTGAATTTGGCCGCTGCGATGCCAGAGCACTAGTCATGTGCTGCAACTCATCCGCGCTGTGTGCAAACAACACAGTCGGCCGGTGGCAGAGTGGTCTGCACGTTTGCTTTACAACCATAAGGTCACCGGTTCGAATCTTCGTAGGGGTGGGCGTCCTCGCGGTATACTCAGCTCGCGCGCGACTGATGGTGGTCGCGCGGCAGCGAAGCACCGCTATGGCGTACAGCTGACACATAATTATTATTATTAACATACGGATAGTTGTCTCACAGACTAGAATTCTGGCACCGAAGTGACGGACGTTCAGCAACCCACCATCAATACGGTGCTCCACACGAACACCGTAAGCACAAGCCGCATCAAAAGCACTAGACATCATGACATGAAGATATATGTTAAACAGGGCAAGAGCCAAGACACAGCCTTGCTTCACACCAGTGACAACTGCAAAGTCATCCGAGGTCTCTCCACTCAGTTGCACCCTCGCCCGCATACCACTGTGCAGACATTCAATTAAACTTACAAACTTACGCGGGCAACCAAACTTACCCAACACCAGCCACAATGCCTCGCGGTTCACCGTATCAAATGCCTTGGTGAAATCAACAAAAAGTGAGTAAACCGGCTGGTGTCGTTCTCTGCACTTCTCCTGCAACTGACGAGCAGCAAACACCATATCTATAGTGCTGCGACCCGAGCGGAATCCACACTGCTCTTCCACCAAGTTAGGTTCCACAACCTGACTGACGAGGCGGTTGAGCAGGATTCGGGCAATCACCATGCCCACACAACTCAGCAAGTTGATGCCACGATAATTCGTGCAACATTGCTTGCTACCTTTGCCCTTGTACAGTGGTAACACAAGGGCATCCTTCAGCTCAGCAGGCACCTCCTCCTCAATCCATACGCGTTGCACCAAGTGGTGCAGCGCAGTCAACAACGCGGGTCCTCCGTGTTTCGATACGTCAGGCGGGAACCCGTCACCTCCGGCACACTTGCCGTTTCGCAGCCGAGCAAGTGCTCTCTGCGTCTCATCCAGTGTCGGCGTGTCCGCCAGACTCGTCTTCACATCGTGCTGCTTCAGGCCGTTCAGTGTAGACCAGTCGATCTCTGAACGGTTGTTCAAGAGACAGTCAAAGTGTTTACGCCAGATCTGCATTATGTCTGCAGTCTGTGTGCAGGTAGCGCCTGAACTACCATCGATCAGCATCCTCAGTGTCTCCAACCTCGGTCCATACACCGCCTTCAAGGAGTCAAAGATTTCCTTGTGTTGGCAGCGTTCGGCGTAGCATTCCATCTGCTTTGCCTTCCCCGTCAACCATGCATTTTTTATGCGACGGAGCCGTCGGGTCAGTCGCCGTCGAAGTTTGCAAAACTGACTACTCTTCCCCAAGTCATTGGGGTCAGCAACATGTGCAGCAAATGCTGCATTCTTCTCCGACATCCATGCGCCAATCGTCGCATTGTTCTCGTCAAACCAATCAGGCCGCTTACAATGTGGTGCCACAGGTCGCCCACTGTGGCTATGCATTCCAACGCACGCAGGCGTGCAGCCATCGCCTTCTCCAGATCAGTACGTTTCGCCCCAGTATCGAAGGAGAGAATGTGAAATTTACGCCGATTCACGGCGGGAGTGCAAAATATAAATTTACGATAATATATGCACAGTTTTGTCTGCACCAATTTGTGATCAGTGCCACACTCAGCTCCACGCAGTACACGTGTCATGCGCACTTCATGCATATCACGCTGACGTACGATGACATAGTCGAGCAAGTGAGCGTGACAATTCCGTGGGTGTCTCCAAGTATCTATGTTACTCACACTCATTGCAAACCGAGTGTTCGTGACCTTCAGGCTGTGAGTGGCACATCGTGAGAGCAGCCTGTCACCGTTCGCATTCACTGAACCAATTCCATGCGAACCGACAACATCTGTCCACGCTGATGCATCACGCCAAACGCTCGCGTTGAAATCACCCAGCAGAATAGGCCGTCGCGCCTCGGCACAGACCTTATCACGGAGGATAGCTGAGTGTAGAAATGATCACGCGTGTCATAAGGATAAAACATGGTCGGAGCGTACGTGCTTATAAAAGTGGCAAACTTACATCTTCCGAATTGTAAGCGAACGGTCATCAGTCGCGCGCTGCTGCCTGTTGGTTCACCCAGCAGCTGGCCATGGAGGTGATCAGATATTGCAAATCCGATCCCATGATCACGTGATGCTGAGGCGATGTTGCCCACCCAGTAGAATGTGAAACTAGCACCTGCTTCATGCGACTTACCTTGCTCAGTGAGCCGAGTTTCACTGAGCGCCGCAATATCGATATTGTAGCGCGCCAGCTCCATCGCCATAAGTGCTGTGCGTCACTCGGGGCGCTCACTCTAGTTCCGGTCCAGTAGTGTGCGTACGTTTCAACACCCGATGCTGAGTGCTTTGCGCGCAGGCATACGATTGCATTGGTGGGCAATCGCACGTGAGGTGGTCTTTGTGCTTCGGAGGTTTGCTTGAGGGCCTCCACCCGGAGCCTTTGGTTCAATAGCCTGACCCACAAGGCAGTGGGTGTTTTGGAGGTTTGATGGAGGTATTTCGCTCGGAGCATTTGGCTCAATAGCCTGACCCACAAGGCAGTTGGTGGTTTGGAGGTTTGCTTGAGGGACTCTGCCCGGAGCCTTTGGCTCAATAGCCTGACCCACAAGGCAGTTGGTGGTTTGGAGGTTTGCTTGAGGGACTCTGCCCGGAGCCTTTGGCTCAATAGCCTGACCCACAAGGCCGTTGGTGGTTTGGAGGTTTGCTTGAGGGACTCTGCCCGGAGCCTTTGGCTCAATAGCCTACCCACAAGGCAGTGGGGAGCACATCCATCTCGGGAATGGGATTGCAGAGACAGATTGGGATCCGCTTGACGGCCGTCACACGCAGCCTTTGAGGTACTGGAACAATTATTATATGTTTTGCGGCCGTAGTGGGATACGCACCTGCGACCACGGCCAGACACAGGTGGGTTTTGCCGGGTTTGCACCAATTTGACCAGGGGCTGCCTGGCTTGAGGCGGGCAGTAGCAAACCATTGAAAACCCGGAGGTGCCCTCCCACCGTCAGCGAAAATGCGTGGCGCTCGTGCTTTACGCCAATCGAGCTGTGAGCTTATAACCCGTAGACGTGTTGTCTCCCATGGCTAGGTTTAACGGGAAGAGGGCCATCGACCACTTCCTAACCTCCGAAGAGGATGGACTAGGATACTGGCAGGGAGCCCAGTCCTAACAGGAGAACGACTCGGGTCCTCAGCCAAATCCTTCGATTAAATGTACACCCGAAAGGCAGCGGGTCTAGCACGTGGATAGTTCACTAACTCATGCGGATTAATGCCCTGGATCTTAGCAGGGAGAAGGGCGAAACCCAAATCCCACCCAGCGGTCGCCACGACGAAGCGTCCAGGACATGAGCAAATGGCACAACAGTAGCAGTAGTGGGTAGACCATCTGTCTGGATCCAGCCACCACCAGCCTCAGCGCACCATAGGCTCTCCCGCCTTTATACATACATATATATATATATATATCCACAGGTCTGTTAACGGACATATGTACCATCAGAACCATGGCTGTAATGGTGTGGAACAATTAATGTTCAAAAAACAGACAAAAATATTTTTTTATTGTGCGCATTTGTTTGTTTGTTTTTCTATTTCGCACTCGCCGTTTTGAGCTTTTTGCTTATTTAACACTGTTATGCGGTTGAAATGGAAAGTTTTGTTTAACATTTATGTCACTTTTTTCGGTTACGACCCACCACCTCCAAAACCTTCAGCCATTTGAAGTCTCAGTCACCTGGTCCCAACCTGGAAGGTGGACAGATCCTGATGTAGCCAGACATGGGGCGACGTTCTTTATGTTTCTCTCTAACGTAATCGGGTTTCCACCCCGGCATTTTCTCCACTCATGCCCAGGAATTGCAAATAATACTCGGCTAGGCGATCGATTGGCTGGCGTTCGCAAAACTTGACCAATCCAGTGTAAAGTTTGTTTGAGATTAATACCATGGTGTTGGCAACACACACACGAGCGATCTTTCACAAGCAGCCGTTGTCGAAAGATGCTAGTCTTTTCAGCTCTTCTACACGGATAGGCCAGGTCTCACAGCCCTACAGTAGAGCTAAAGGAACAGTGGCACTGTACACTCTGCCTTTGAGCTTTAGACTGATGTCGCGGCGGCGCCACAAGTGCCACAGTCTAGTGAACGCCAGTCGGGATTTAGCACTTCGCTGAGACACTACGTCCGCAACCCCGTTACCCTCCGTTATGCAACTCCCAAAATAAATGAAGCGGTTCACCTGCTCCAGGCAATCACCTGCAATTGTTAGTGTTGGTACCCGCACTTGCCAATTTTGGAGCAGGGTCTTACACTTGTATGATAAAAAGTATAAAGCATAGTTAGATGTCTCGATGGCTAAGCGGTTCTAACCGTTTTGGATGACATGTGGGTCGTCCTCCAGCAAAGCAGTGTCATCCATATAATCCAGGTTCGCAACTCTGTCCCGGGGAACAATGGAACAATGGAACAATGGTATATGACGGGTAAAAAAGCATACACTTAACCAGTCCCGCAGGTTGGCAATAGAAATACTAACAAATTGGCAAACCACATAAGTGGTTGAAGTAAAGAGTGTCAGTGAGATAAAAGGTAGAAGTATAACAGTTTTAGGGGGATAAAGTGGTACGACGCAAAACTGGCTAAGAAATTGTTATCGTTGGTGATGGTAGCAAATAAAAATGGAGTACTCACCGGTTCGCACAGATTTACGACCGTGAATTTGGGGTATAAATCCAAAGAGGCTGGTCAGCCTAAATATATACAAGCGTTTTCGTTTATAAAACAAAGCGCAGGGGGCTCAGTGCGACGTCCAATAGTTTTTTAAACGTATCTAATGTGGGGGCACAAACAACTGAGTTTGGAAGGGCGTTCCAGGGCCCGCACACCCGGAGGGAGAAATAGGTTCTCCGACAGTCTAGACGACTGTACTGTTGGCTCAGCTTTAAACTGTTACCGCGAAGGTTAGTGTTCGGGCTGAGCTTCAAGAGGTGGCGGCATACGTGACTGGGATCGCTCAATATCTGGTACACTAGTATGAGGTCTCCACGAAGTCGCCGGTACCGTCCGCTGAACACTCCGAGTATCTCCAGTCGTTCCTGGTAAGGAGTGTGGCGCAAGCCCTTGACGATTTTCGTTGCTCGACGCTGTGGGGTCTCAAGCGCTGCAAGGTCACGTTTTAGCCAGGGTTGCCAGGCCTGGATTGCATATTCGACGTGAGGACGCACGTAGTCATTCAGCATCAAAGAGAAGATGGATGGATCCAAAATTCCGAATGCTCTTCGCAGGAGTCCAACGTGCTGGTTGCCCCTTTTAGAAGCCGAATCTGACTGTTTGGAACACCCGAGGTCTTCCTGTACCAGCACACCCAAGTCGCGTTCCTGAATGGTGGTCTTCAGATCATGTGCCCCAAGCTTGTAGACGTGGACTTGTCGATGGCGGATATGAACAACGCGACATTTGTCCACATTAAACGGCAGGGCGTTTCTCACCGACCAATTCCAGGCCTCATTCAAGTCACGCTGTAGGACTTCATGGTCGTCCGATCGTTTTATCGCCCGCCAAACCTTGAGGTCGTCCGCGAAGAGTAAGAATTTAGACGTAATAACTCTTACTAGATCGTTAATGAAAAGCAGGAACAAACGAGGCCCAAGTACCGAACCCTGCGGTACGCCGCATCCCACTCGAATCGGATCAGAAAAGGATGATCGAACTCTAACTACTAACTGCCGTTCAGGGAGGAGCTCAACGCCACAGCTCTCGGCTCCTTCCAGGGCTCGGTGGAGAACATCATCGATGACAAATTTGAAAGAGAACTGTGAGCTCGGGCATCCTTGTCGTGGCCCAGTTGTAACTGAGAAAGATGAAACAAGCCTTCCATAAGCTTTAACTTTGCCCAAAGTGTGACAATAGAGTTATTTTAGAATTTTGATAAATTTGTCGGGTGCATCGATGCTTAGCAGACAACTGCAAAGTGATGTTCTATCTACGGGTGCCCAAAAACACCACTACTGTTGGTCTTCGGTGGACGTGAGGATTTTCGAGAATTTGACGCAGTGTGAATATCTAGTCGATGCAACCTCGTAAGCTATGAAAATCACCTTGTTCCTCGCGAGACGAACTCTCTCGAGTAGCTGAAAGTCTACGGAGCAATATTGACACCAATCTTTAGACGCGACCAAATAAATGATATTCCTCGGTACTTAGTGCTGTTGTTGCTGGAGCCTTTCTTGTAAATCTGGACCATAATAAGTTCTCCCCAAGGGTTAAGCATCTTCTCGCCAACCCACATTTTCATGAAAAGCGAGAGCAGTTCGCTAATAACTGTATTTCCTCCATCGTTAGTGGACTTGTGGCGTACATGTACGGTCTTGCACTTGTCCTCGTTAAACGAAACAAGATTTACCTTTGACCATTCAAATGCACGGTCTAAGTCGCTTTGCAGCAAGTCGTTAACGTCCTGATAACCGATGGTCTGCCATATCTTGATGTCATCGGCAAAATGCACGAAATTCGACTCAAAGACATGCACAAGATCGTTAATGAAGAAAAAATATTAAGGCGGCCTTAACACTGACGCTTATGGAACACCGCAATCCACATTAATTTGATCAGCAAATGACCACGAATTCGAACCTGAAGTTGCTTGTGAAGAAGGAAATTTCCGATTCATCCAAAAACGGGGTTTCCAATTATGCACGCTTGCAGCAATTGCAGGAGGATGCACTGATATCAACTGTCGAAAGCTTTAGGAAAGGCGAGGTAGATGACATCAATGCCGGTCCCACTGTCGGCTATCTCTGTTCAGCTGCCATGTGCAATCAGCAGTTTGATAGTAAATGACCGGTGCTGACGGAACACGTGTTGCTCCGGTGTTATGAAGTTAAATCATTCAACTTAGCCCATTAGAGCCTCAACAATAATCGAGTGCAGCACTTTGGAGAGCACCGGGGGGAGAATCACTGGGTGATATGTGGCCGGTTCTGAACGGCTACCACTCTTGAAAATCGTGGTAATGATGCCTAGCTGCCATATTTTATGGACCTGCTATTCGTTCAGGTACGTTTGGAGAATTCGCATCAATGATACAACTATCCCGCCACAGCAATGCTTTCTGGGAAATGTTGCCAACTCCGGGGGGACTATTGGTGCACAAAGACAGCAGCTTCCTCAAGATGGTCGTTAGACTAAACGTGATATAAGTAAATACTGTCTGGAGGATTGGGACAGGTATGTTACACATGCTGGAAGCAGGTCGGAAAATTGGAGCATGTTGGAGCCGTAGAACATTAGCTGCATCCCCGACGGTTTAAGTACATCCATTTACTGACGGAAGTGGGGGAACACCATGTTGCACATTCCGGGGGCTATTCACATGTTTATACAGAAGCTTTTTGTTAGCACAAAACTTTTCCGCCAGACTCTGTTGGCGTGCCGATCTGTCCTCGCGCACAAGTGTGGTACAGTGATTATCAGGCACAACCTAGTTACCCCAGTTGTCAAGGGCTAGCATTCACTCTATTCATATGCCACACCACGTCTCTTACTGTCATGCGTTTTCGGGTTATGCTTCGAATGAATGATTGTGCTTTTGCGAAACGAAGGGGCTTGTGGATATAATCAGATCACTGAACTTACCAGCAAACTCCATCCAAGCACTATCAATGGAACAATGGTCTGAAAAGTCCCAGATGACATTTCCCACAAGTTCTGGCAGTTTACCGCAGTGAGTGACTGTTCGAAATAAGTCGCTATGCTTTTTGGATAATGCATAACACACTAAGACTTAACTTATTGTTACGTGGTCACCCCGCTCCAGAGGGCTCTCCATCTTTGGTTTCTCTATCATGAACTTTTCGTTCATGAGCACAAAATCAAGTGCAGGTGGTTTATTTCCTGTTATGAATGTGGTGGGCAAATTGACGTGGCTGAAGAGCGGAACGCTTGCAATATACTCTTACAGGTCAGCCTTAAACGGCTCGTTGATGATGCCGGGACTTCCAAATCATGCGTATGGAAGTCGCCTGAGAGGAGAACATGACTGTATCGTCCCCGGAAGACCCTTTCCAAGGCTAATGTTAAGCCGGAGTCCAACGAATAATGAGTAACGAATTGATATGGGTTAGTAAGGAATGCTTTATATGTCACCTTTGGAGCTTCTGCAGTTATCGAAAAGTATGAAGCAGTAGATTATTTGCGCTTAAAAGAGGGACTTATGGTTTATCTCGCTGTAGTCCAGCGATCCGTGTAGTTTCACGGCACAAAAATGTTACAGCAACGAAATGCAAAGCATGTTCCAGGATTCGGATGGAGGTGTAGTACTAGGTAACAAAGTGTAGGTGAGTAAGTGAGTCATCCAAACGTCTTATAGATATGGATAGTGGGGGTGCCGAATTGACCGATTCGGTAAGGGCATTCCACGAGTGACACAAGTGGATGGAAAAAAATTCCTGCGACCATCCAGGCAACTGTACTGTTCCGCCAGTTTTAGTGAGTGACCGCTGAATTTGGCATTATTGTTGAGTTGCAGTAAAAAGCGGCACAAATAACGTGGCGCGTGCAGAAGTAAGTACACCATTATCAGGTTACCTCGTAAGCGACAGTAACGTCTGCTGAATGCCCCCAATAGCTCCAGGCTCTTCTCGTCTGGATGATGGTGCTTTCCAATAACGTACTTTGATGCTCGATGTTGGGGCTGCTCCAATGCACTAAGGTCGTGTTTTGGCCGTTGGTGCCAGTATTGAATTGTATACTGGACATGAGGACGAATATACGCACTAACCATATGCCGGAAAATAGAGCGATCTATTTGTCCGAACGCCCGTCGTAACTTTCCCAGATATTCGTTACCAGTTTCGAAAGCTTTGACGGATTGCCTGGAACAACCCATAGCATCGTGAACCAGTAGGCCCAACTCACGTGCGGTTGCAGCTCGCTGCAGCACACGCATTCCGTACTTGTAACAGTCGTTTCTCTGGCGTCGTACGGTAAGCACCTTGCATTTACTCAGGTTGTATGGCAGTAAATTTTGTCTGGACCATTGATGTGCCGTGTCTAGATCATCCCGAAGCACTGGCTGGTCAGTATTCCCCTGAAACTTGCGCCAAATCTTGACGTCATCGGCAAACAACAAGAAGTTAAATGTAATTGCCTGTGTGAGGTCATTGATAGATAGCAAATACAATCGAAAACGCAACACCAAGCCTTGAGGCACGCCACATTCAACTTGTTTGGGGTCAGAGGAGAAGCTCTGACCTCTTAGCACCAATTGCCGCTGAAGAAGATAGTTGGCGATCCAGCTTAGTAGAGGGTAACCGATCCCGTAACGTTGTATCCCGGAAAAGCGCATCCGATGATCTAGAAGGTCGAATGCTTGCGAGAAATTCATCTTGATCATATCCTCCTCTCCAGCGTCAGCTGACTGGGTCGCGCCACTCCATGCGATTAGCAAATTCGTTGCGCACGATCGATTTCGACGGTAGCCGTGCTGCAATATAGTTTTCCAAATAACCCAGTTGCCCATCGGCGTTGATAGATTCCATCCCCTTGGCCAGTACAGGTAGAAGGGAAACTGGGCGGTGGTTTTAAGCGTTGGTTCTGCTTCCATCTTTGCGAATGCGTGTTATTATTCCAAGCTTCCACATGGCATGAACTTGCTTCTGGTCTAAGCAGCGCTGAAAGAACTGAGTCAGTGACTCCACCAGTTGACTTGCTGCTGTTCCCAGTGCCTATGATCGAATAGTATCGACACCCGGGTATTTGTGCTTGCGTAGAGTGGTCAGCTTCTAGAAGAAGCGTCCATGGTAAAGGAGATGTAAGTGAGTCCCGGCGGCGGAGTGATAAAACCTGGAGGTTCTCCTGGTGGCAGTAACCTCTGAAAGGGGGGCATAATGCATCCGCAGCGCGTTTGCTGCCCACGTGGTCGTTCGTGTTGGGCCATCACCCGTCATAAGTGGCGGAACTCCTTTCCGCTTTTTCTTTAGACAATAGACTTGCTTATACAGCAGTTAGTGATTGGTGCTGAAGGTTTTTGCCATGTTCTGATGTTGCGCGGTTTTGTTCTCTCTGAACAGTTGAGTGCAGTGGTTTCGTTGCGCTACCTAGTTCTCTCAGCTTTCTGGTGTTGGGAATAATATATACTCTGGCTACGTTGCATTACGTACTGCTAGCAATTTTCGAGCACTGCTCCTTAGGTACATAACTGTTCCAGACCATCCGCAAATGTTTTCTTTGAAGCATCCGTAACCAGTCGATTGAAGTTGTTTACGAAATCAGGCCGTGCGACAACCGGGGGTATCTTCGGCGAAGAAAGACCAGGTTGTGGCACTGAAGATGTGGACTAATCGGTCGTAGCATGGGATCGTTCGCGCCGACTCATGGTCAGCATCTCGATATTCTGCATAGCAGATGAAATTTAAAATAATAACTGCATGCTCACTGTGACCCAGTGGGCAGTGTACAATCAACGCAACAACTATATGTTTTCCGTTGGTAAGCACAAAATCGAGCACAGATGGCTCATTATCTGCTCTGATCTGAGTAGGCGAAGTGACATGACTATAAAGCGAAACACTGGTTTCAAGCTTTTGCGGATAGGCTTTAAATTGCTCGCCGCTTATGACAAATGTTTCGAAACAATACACTTTAAAACCACCCGTAGTCAAACTGTGCGTATATCTTGCTTTTAGTGTTCACGAGGGGCAGTCTCATTTTGGTAGTCTGTTTGCGCTGTAGAGTTAGCGGGACGGTACACCAAGGCTATAAAGCAAGTGTCATGCCTCTGAACTGGAGGCAACACCAAAGCCAGCCAGGAATTAACGAAGCTGAATCCTCCATGACCTGGCACTGTAAGTCGCTTCGGTAATTCAGAATTACGTCTCCTTTTTCAGTCCATCACTCTGAAAGCGTGACATGCCAGGTAGCGAACTTTCAATGTCTGCCATTTCAGTGTGTAACCAGGTCTCCGTGATGTCAATGATATCATATTTCTTTGAAACTTGGCGATCTGTCAGTTAGGGCAGCTTATCAAAGAGGACCTAAGCATTCGGGTACAAGCAAACTAGTTAATCGGTCTCTAGTAGACCACAGTGGTCAAGGAATTCAGGTGTGTGAGACGGCCGACCGATATAAGGTCGGCGGTTATTCGTTTGTTAGATAAGATACCGCTGCTAGTTCCGTACCTTGCTCTGACCAAAGCGCGTTCCAGTCCTCATCTTGACCTACGTCAGTATCGGGTAAAGGAGCAATAATCGTCATACGTTTTCATTTTCGGATGATTTCGTATCTGGACTTTGGAAGCATCTGCAGCTCTTAACCGAATATTCGATGACAAGCTTTTTCGATTTTGGCGCCAACTATGTAACACATCTGTCGCTGATTGCTAGGAATGAACCACGAGTTTTAGGATTCTCGGGCCCATTCTCTATAAGTTGGCGTTATGTAACCTTTTGAGCGATTGCCCCATAACGTTGTTCAAGGAAAATGCTTCGCGCATGAATGGCCGTTGTTCTAAATCGTGAGATCCTACTTCTTGACTAACGTGTGAAGGAAGCTCTGGCACACCATGGATAAAGATAGTGTTTAGCCGAGCAGGCTTGCTGTGTCCTTCTTCGGAGTTTCTTCTCGACTGTCGCATGTTCCACGGAACAGCAGAATAGATACGTACCCTGCACGATCCACGTTACAGCTCGTTTGTGTAGAACAGAAAGTTTTCTAAATCAGTCAAGGATTTTAGTGTCCCTCTACTACGACTGGGCTTGCCAGAGTATGCAGAGTTCGGATGACGAGCAATTCGTACTACGTTTGTGGGTTTGTTTTTAATTTTCATAAGAAATCACAGTGACCCTCATTGGTTTAGGTCATCGGAAAATTAACCTTGCCATGTGATAGCTCCTGAATCGGGTACGATGAAGTACACGACAGTCAGGACACTATTTGTATGTCCCTTTTCGTTGAGCTGTAAGGTTGGGGATCTTTTGTCCTGACTTGCTAGCAAGTGATGATTACTTGTTGTTTACCCCTGTATTCAACTTAGCGGTATTTGTAACAGAAGTGAATGAAAGGGTGCCTTCTCGGGTGAACTTAGCAGCCTTCGAGGCATATGTGTGTGATGTTCTAGGGAAATTTTGACTCAACAATTGACCACTTAGCTGCGATTGCTGTGGGTTGATGTCCTGCTGCTTTGTCCTTGGTAAATACAGGTGTCATCACAACTGGTGAGATTTGATTGCTCATATGTTTTGATTGGTGCCTGAGTTAAGTTGTTACGAGCGTTATTTGCCTCTAGGTGTTACTGTCAATTTTTGCCTGGTGTTATACCAATGATGGGAAAGACAACGGTGATTGGGACCTAGCTGATCGTGGTGCAGGACCAGCAACTTTTGCATCATTCATTTGGTTAAATATCTCTAGGTTCAACTGGTTTAGACTTTCTTCCAAATTGATGATCTCAGCGTGCATTGGCTGCTCTGCTTCTGCTACCAACCGGTTGCATTTCTGGACTAGGACAAGCATATAGTTGACAACTGGATAGTCGAAGAGCTACCCTAGAACTAAAGGACATATTGTGAGATATTCATCTCTTGCATTCCATGTTGAGGCAAACTGGTACACTTCGGTGGGTACCGATTGAAACAATGCGAGCAAGCTAAGACTAGTATGGCTAATGGATTATATACTCCTGACCAGTAAACACAGCTTGGGGCCCTTTTGGATGTGGACCTACCCAGTGTTTGCCATTCAGAATATGGTCGTTACCTGGGCAGTGCAACTTGAGGATGAGAAACAAATGCTACATAGCATGTATGGTTGCGTCTCATTCACAGACTGCATCATCGTGAGCATCTGCTCGTGGTTACCTGATCTTCCACCGGTTATCAATGTAAATCGCTGCGGTAGTATAACAACACCTCAACCCTTGCTAGCGCAGTCGTTTCGGAGAAGGGGACTACGGTGTATCGCTACTACGGCCTCGGTAATTTATTGTTGCAACCACGCTTCCATAAAGAACATGAGGTCCCAGCCGTATTATTTTCCACGTAGCCGCAATTTGGAAAGCTCGGTTAGTAGACCTTGTGCCTTGGTACACATGCAGAAAAGTTGCTCCGTTCTTAAAATAAATCGGAAATGCGTGTGGTGAGAGTAATGTTGTGCTGACCGATAAAATGTCGGTGACGAATGGTCTTTTGGGTGGAGCGAGGACGAACTCATCATGGATTCCACCAGTACTTTTCCACTTCTCTCCTTGTACGCAATGTATGAGTTGTTTGGCTAGCTGAGTCGAGTTATTCAAACTGTTGTCGGGAAATGGTCCGTCTAATTGGCTGCCCTCGTGTGTTTCCTTAGTGAGTGCTACTTTAATCCGGAGCACGGAAGGAAGGCTGTTGCGACTCGCATACAAGAACTCCAGCACCCGTTGAAATCTGTCAAGACTGAGGGACCACTTTCATAATTCTCGGGCCATATCCTTTGTACTTTGGCGAGCCGTTTACACACAACCATCCGAAATTACACAAACCATCGGAACTCCTTAGTTCGTCTTCAGAACCTCTGTAGCCAAATGTAGCTACACTTTTCCTTCTGCAGGAGAAGAATCAGCTCCGAATCTAGCTATCACTAAACCAACATTCAGAAAAGCACTCCTGGGCCACTCTGCTCCCCCTGAAGCATGCGGGTTGAGGTGAACGACTCAAAATAGCGGCCCTAGTTTAGCAACCATCGAGTTGCATCTCTGGGATATTAAACCTCAGGAGAATAACGTCAGAAAGCGAATGTCTGTGCTACAATGCTTGCAACATAGGTCTCCTGTGTAGACAGGGCGCCAGCTTCGTAACTAGAGCCGTTGTTCAGTCAGGTTCTCCGTGCATTTATTGAGGATGCTCACAGGTGAGTTGAAGCCCATCAATCATCATGCACGCTGGTAGGTTGAAAATTGGAGTGAGCCTGTCTAACTATTGAGTAAAAATGACCACATCCGCGCTTACTGAACGGATTCCAAACTATGGAATTCATAACGCCCTTCTTGACTTGTTGCTAGTTCAATCCACTCTTCAATTCCCCTGTACCGAATCTGTAAGGTATGGAAGTAACGAGCTTTGCTTCTACCTTGCAAAGCCAGCGCTAGCGCATCTGCAGGAATGTATAACTACTAGGTTAAAGGAGGAGAGTTTAACAGCAGGACATGCGGTATGAAGTGCTTATCGAATACTGGGCGACACAGAAGTCGGCAGAACTGCAAGCGTGGAGATGGCGAACAGAAGTTGGGAGTGACGTCCATCTGTGCACAGCTATCCAAACAACAGTATTCCGGTCAGCGCAAAAGGTGAAATTTTGATTCCATATATATATGGTAGACTACTAAGTTCGAGGGAAATTCACGATTGCACCACATGCGAGAGTGGTCTTCAATGGGTTGCCGCAATCCAGACTCAGAACTACGTGCACAGAATGTAGCTGCTGTCCGCGCCACGAAGGACCAGACCCAATTCACGACTAGCTAACTGACAGTGAATGGGTGCTTGTTAGAAATCCATACATACAGACTGAATTTACACATGACAGTGATTGGACAGTGGTCATAACCATTATTGGTAGTCAAGTGGAATTCGCAGTCTACGTGCAACAGTCAGCGGATCAGCATACACACTACTCACGAGTAGGCTGTTTAGCGTGTGAACACGCCAGTCGACGTACCGCTACACGAACGGGCCGAGGATGGAACCATCAAACAATGGTGCATTACGCATAAAATATCAATGCTTAACAAGTCCCGTGGAGTTGAACTAATTGCACAACTAATAGTTCGTGATACAGTAAAAAGCGTTTTGGTGGACTCACCATAGACTCATGTAGTAGAGCGGAGGTGTTTACGTAATAAATGTATAAATCCATTATTCCATTGGTTGCTAGTTTGGTAACACACCGTTTGATTGCGTTTTGTAGCCACCTAACTAACACAGGTTATAAAATGATACGCAACTGAGACAACGCTTCGTCAAGTCGTTTTTTAAGTACCTCTAAGTTGGGGGTAGGATGCAATGATTTGGTAGACCGTTCCAAGGCTGACACATGGGGAGGAAAAAGAAATTTCTACGGCATACAAGCAGGCTATACTGTATTGTCAGTTTCAGAGGATGAGCTCTAAGGTTAGTGTTGTGGTTCAATTCCAGCAGCGGGCTGCAAATGCGTTTTGGGTTCTTCGGAATCTGGTAAACCATTATGTGATTCCCTCGCAAAAGCCTATATCGACTGCTGTACATTCTTAGAGATTTCAGTCTAATGTGATAGGGTAGATGAAAGAGGACCCTGAAGTTCTTGGTGGCCTTCGTTTTAGAGTCTCTAGGGCAATGAGATCTTTCTTCTACCACGTCTGATCCCACCTGGATATCATATTCTACGTGCAGTCAAACGCAGGCTTTAAGCTTTTGTGGGAAGATTAAGAGGTCAAATCAACCGAATGCTCTGCGAAGAAGGTTAAAGTGGTGATTAGCGATTCTCTATGCTTGTCTAGACGTTCCGAGATCTTCTTGTACCAGTAAAACCAGGTCACATTCCTAAAGGGCCTTCTGCAAGGTGTGGTCTCCAAACTTGTAAACCCTCACCGGCTGCTGACTCAGATGGATCACCTTGCACTCGCTGTGTTCAAATGAAGCAGATTCCTCGATGACCAAACATAAATGCAATGGAAGTCATGTTGGGGTAGATGGTGATAGTTATTAACAATCGCCTGCTATATCTTGACATTAACGGTAAAAAGTAAAAAAATAGTTGAGGAGATTAGTCTTGCCAGGTCGTTGATAAACATCAGGAATTAGCTCAGTCCTAGCACTGAGCCTTGTGGGACATCACATTTCACCTCCATCTTGTTAAAGTCGGATTCCATAACAAGATCTTGAAGCTTTCTTTGGTGAAGAAACTTGCCATTCCATCCAAGAACAAGATCTCCGATTCCGTAACTCTGTAGCCGGTGAAGTAGAGTACGGTAATGCAGGCGGTCAAAGCTTTGAAGAAGTTCAGATAGATGACATCAGCTCCGACTCCATCATCAGCCACTACCGTCTAACTACCTCGTGCAATCAGCAGGTTTGTGTGTATGACCGGTTTGAATGAAGTCATTGAAGATCCAACCTATGATTGCACGATCGGTTATTTCAGTTCCATTGGAGTTAAAATTTGAGTTGATATAACTTGATTTTCTGTCTGCCTACGGTCCAAAAATTCTGAAATGCAGCCTACCGCCTTTGCGCCCTTCAGCGCTATCACCTCCTTAGAACATAGTATACTGTGCTGCT
>OX104071.1:86486734-86576831 GCA_944474145.2 Dicrocoelium dendriticum | reverse complement strand
CACGTCACCAGGTCAATCACTTATTGGCGTTCCGAATAGTGTTACGTCAAACCAAGGCACACATTTTACGAATTTATGAGGCCGTCGCGATCAGCCGAATTATATCAGCTTTACCTACCCAAAAGCAAATAGCTATCAACTTGCGTTTGCCGTGGACCTAATCCTAACAACAATGACTGCAACCATGAATTTGATTGGCATGCTAGTACCCTCTAAGTACTATACAATTATTTCCCCGTTATTTTATTGGTACTGACCGGATAATACGAAATGTTAGCATTTGCCAATAATCGTCCCCTCATTTCCTTGTTCAAACTACTGAAGTGAAACAACGGTTTTTTTTCTCTCAATCGACGGATACCCACGGAAACGTTCGGGAATGATCAACATTGTGTATTCTATCGGACACTGGTAGAGTTCAAACACGCAAATCGTCAGTTGCCATTCTTTGCCTGAAACCACTTATCTTCGCCGAACCTTAATTACAATCGGAAATAATATACTAGATATGATATTGCGCAACATACTCTGAAATGACTTAAACGATACGCCATGTCAAACACAGGTTAGCCTCTCATCAAGCGACTAACTTGTCAAACGTAAGCCAGCAATTACTTACGGCATTAAAAGAGGTTTGGTCTGCGTACTTATTACCGAAGAGCAGTACTGTATTTGAATGGTATAATTACGCCGGATATCCACTACCAAGCCTTTGGTCCATTGCTTCATTCCGAACGTCTTTCAGTTTTTCCTACTTGGCGCACAAGGCCTGGGATCTGTGAAACATAGATAACGCGATTCCGGCATGCACAAAATTTGGGTGACCGGAATTATAGTAAAGTACATCACCTGTGTCAGTTGGTTTACTTTTATGATTGATTTTATACAACCGCCGCTCCTGTGAACTAAGCTGTTAAAAAAAACAATGATCAACTACAACTTTCCAATTTCACAGTGAAATTTATATTATCCGCCAAAGTATTCAATCGGTTTGGGAACTGTTCTTTCTTAGCCCTTTTATGCAAAGAAATATATCAGACAAATAGCCCCACCAGATTTTTGGTGAGCTACAAGAGTCAGCTAGCGCTCTAGTTCCAAAATTGTTCATGTATATATCTGCCAATACAGGGGATATGGACAATCCCTTGGGAAGTCCTAGTTCCTGAAATTATAACCTATCTTATAAAGTGAAATAAGGTACGTAAAGTTATAATTTGTTTCCTAACGTTAATTGATCCAGCGTAAGGCCTCTCCAGTCTTCCAGATTTCTGTCCCACATTGATGTGATCTATGCAGTCAAGAATTGACAATAATAAACGGCATGGTGTTTATACCACGGTAAAATTTATATTGGTTGCAAACGTGGAAAATCTGTTTACGAATTGGTCTTTCTTAACCGTATTCATGCAACTAAATTCAATAAAAAATATTCCGCCAAGTTTTCCGTGATCCGCAGTACTCCTTAAGCGGCCTCGTTTTAAACTTTTGTATGCATAAATTCAAAATTACTGAGGATATTGACGACCGCAAGGGAAGTTCTAGTTGCTTAACGTATAATCTAGACTAGAGAAAAGACATGGAAAAAGGACATGGAAATGCTCCATTTATTTTCTTCGAAATTTTATCTAACAAATTTTGTCTTATCTTCCAGATTACTGTCCCAAATTGCATTGAAATATGAGTTATGAAATGGCACTAATAAGATGCAAGATTGCAATTTCACCGAGAAAGGTATATTCTCGCAATGTGTAACTGATATATAGTAACACGACTTCCTCTCAAAAAAGTAATATCATGGCAATTGTTTTAAAAGATAAAAAGCAAGTTTACTTTATAGAGAGTGTAAAAGCTAAGTAATACAGAAGTGAAGTAATAAAATTTAATCACAATATTTTATAACTCATTGCATATAAAATTTTAGTTGCAATGGCAGCGCTTTCATATACCTCGACCCAACCGCGAGAGAGATATGCACAAGGAGACCAGAACACAAGAACTGCATCAAACGGCCACCGAGAATCAATCTTTTATGTATGAATCAACTGCATTTCGGCTGCAGAGATGCATGCCGTAGATACATGGAATGAGAGCTACTAAGATAACCTTGACGTCGTTAGAAATTTGTTGCGATCAACTCCCACTGAGCCCAACTGCCGAAGCAGTTGAAATTAACATAGTGAAATACTGCGTGAATGGAATGGACGGGCGGAGCTTTCAAGCGTGTGGCGAGTTCTGTTAACCCATGTGTCTGGATAGCGCCGGCGGACGGATCCAAGGCAGAGAATGAGCATCACATTATCCAAGCATATATCATAAAAGTTGCTTTATGTAAGGCTTTGTAACGCCGAAAATGTAAGGTAGTTCCGTGCACTATTTGGACTGATGCGTTGATATATAACGTAATTTACTTTTTGCTTACATACAGTTCGTTAATTTATTTATCCCTGTTCGCTATAAGTGCTACGCCAATGCTTGACTGGTTCACTCAGCCTGAGGAATATTTGGTTTAAAAGCGAAACATTGGCCATAAGCTATACAAACGAGTATTTTCAAGACTTTCTGTAATCACGAGTTAGCCATGGATTCCAAGGATATTAAAAGATATTGAGTATCTTTACATGTCTTGCATTTGAAAAATAGCGATTAGCTGTCATTGAAGCTATTTTGGCGAATCTTTGCATTTGCAACATACATCGCATCAGAAAAAACATCAGGTCCCAGAAAATAGTAGTCCATCCAAGGGACAACCATTATACTTCTGCCAAAATAGCTCTACATCATAATAAAGCAATATTAAAACAACGGATTTATCTGACGTCTCGACGCATTGGTTAAGTCCGCCTCCACCCAATTCCAAGGAACTCCGATGTTCAGACTATCGCAACGCAGGTGGTATATGACAGGCTTTACATCCTGGCTTCAATTGTTAACTCAACGCTACGAAGGACCACAAAAATGTAAAAATCCGTAAGTTTCACAAGTTGATATCTTTATCTAACAAGGCCAACGGTCCAAATAGTATTATTTAGTAACATCAAGTTTACCTAGTTACTAATTCAGATAGATTGTTGAGTTAGACAGAGCATGAATTATTGGACAAGGGTCTGACGTTTGCTATTAATAAATCCATGGTAACAGCTGAAAAGGTTATTCCTAGTGTGGTGACCGCTTTTATGAAATTACCCGCTTCAACGGTGGAACATTTTCGTGCAGAGCTTGTAAACATTATATAATTTCAGCAGCCGGCATAGTCGAAACTTGCACCAGCGGAACGTGTCACATTAAATTCTTTTACAGAAGACTCGAAGATTGTTATCACAAAAGCCGTTCAAGGCAAAACCAAGACTGGGGAAATAATGCAGCTAGTACACGGATTAATATATTCCGCTAAGAGTGTATGGCCTAAGGAATATATTTACTCCCGATTTACCCATCCGAATTATTGTAGATAGCATATGTTCCCAGACGTATAAAATAGATATATATTTGTTTAGCATATTAAAACGCTTGACAGGGCACCCAAAATCGTCAATGAATTAGTTTTGAGCTTTTGCGAGAAAGGGGTCTGTTGTTGAGTTTGAGTCGGATGAATTAGTGGTCGTTTAAGACGTTAGCTCGCTCTTTATCAACGTGCAAATATGGGACGATTTGTAGATAGCGAAACCCCGTCTAACTGAGTTGTGTAATCTGGAAGAGTGTAGGAAAGGTACGACAGATCAAATAACGGAAGCGAATAAAATGTACCTCAACATGTCTTATTTCACTTTCCAAGCTAGATTCTTAGTTCGGCAACTAGGAAATTCCATGGAATCGTCCATATCCCCTGTATTGGGAAACTTATACATGGACAATTTTGGAACGAGGGCACCAGCTGACTCTTGTAGCTCACCAAAAATCCGGTGTGGCTATTTGTTTGATACATTTGTTTGCATAAAAGGAGCTAAGGAAGAAGAGTTCCCAAACCGATCGAACACTATGGCGGATAATATAAATTTCACTGTAAAATTGGAAAGTGGTAGTTGTTCGTTGCGATTTTTTGACTAATTAGTTTACCGGAATGGGGTTGGTGCACAATCATATGTAAAAATAAAATATATATATATAAGTATATAATCATATTTCGTTAGCCAAAGGAAACAGGTAGTTTACCTTACTATATTTCATACCACAAATCTTATATATACTGGGACATTTTCCTACAAATGTACGGATGGCATTTAAATTTACAACATACACTCAAAAGCAGTGCTTTTAATTTTTAAGTACATGTATTGATGCAAATCTATCTTTAGATAGATCGCCTGCTTTTTCACTCTTATTCACTACTAGCACACTATGGTTATACACGTATTTTTCTGATGCAAATCAAGGGCACAAAGATAGCCGCTGTTTACTTAAAGGTTACGGAATGTGAAATAGGATGAGACAATTTAATCGGTTAAAAATATCCAAGGATTATAAAACAACCGTGCATTATTGTCCATATTAAATTTGTTCAACTATTTTGAGTAGCAAATCCCTATGCCTGGTGCATTGCATTTGCAATGGGAAGGAAAGAACAAGCATGGGTTTATTTACCTATTTGTTCATTTGATCTCTAGATATTCAGTTTACTTACCAGAGTAAATTAAGGTGCTATCCTCATTTTGGTTAGATATGAAAAACGGACTTGCCTGCATGTAACTAGATATATAAATCGGTATGAATTCATGAAGCCCGTTGTGTCCTGTCTTACGAATTTTGTGAGTCAAACGGTCTTAGTAGCTTTCCTTTCAGTCTTCAACTTGTGGTGCAGAATTACCGGTGGAGTATTCGTTCAACAGAAGAGGTACTTTTGCTATGGGAGAACTAAGTGAACTTAGTAAGAGACGCTTGTTCTTTGCAACGTTAGACAAACCAATCCATGCATGTTCAACAGTTTTTCATGTATAGTATACGGAACATATATTGACGAGGAAAGTTTACGGATGGCTAACCGCGTTTCCGCATACAGATATAAAGGAAAAGTAATGCAACGAACTCAGGAAATTGGTCTAGGTACCAGACTAATCGGAAATAAATTTTGAAAAATAAGAATAATTTGAATACGCTAATCAAGTGAAAATGAATCTTCAAGGAAATGCGAAACCTTATTTAAGGAAGATTTATCGAATTTATGCGGTCATCCTTAGAACTGTCTCAATGGAGCCGGCTAACAACTGGGGTATTCACAAAGGTTTTCACCCGTTGTGTGGTAGCTTCGGTTAAAGGCACGCAAATATCAATGCTTTTAGTTGTTATTTGAGAATCCGTTGGTAAAACGGCCACTCAAGCCAGTCAGCATCTCTGCCATTCATCTTATGTACGCTTGATGATAAAATTCACCAAAACATTTGGTCAAATGTTACTTGGTTGATTGTCTACACTTAAGACAGTACAGAATTTTAAGGTTAGCAAAATCTTGATGTTCATTTATTGGTTTTATTTGATCCAATATTTGTGTATGAAAATTCGGGTTGGAAGCCTTCTATTTATTCTTAATTGTCCATAACATTGGTTACAAAGTAAGAAACGTGAATTAGAATATTATAATGAAATAATTTAACACAGCAGGATAAATTTAACCGAGGGGGTTACCCTTCGCTCGCATATCAAACCGGATTTAAGGTGGCGGGCTACCCAAAGCAGATAGAGGATCGGATCAGATGAGCCAAGGAACAGAGCTATATAAGCCAAGCATACCTTTCATATTATGGGTAAAATCGGAAGTTTGTGATTGACAATTAAAGCAAAGCTTGACACTAGAGTTTATTCTTTCCTCCTTTTAAGAATATTTAGCTTGTTTATGCCTTTTGTGTTTTAGTTTTCTTCATGTTTGGTTCGGTGATGTTTGCGTGCTGTGATCCATGTTTAGCATCATCAATGTCCGATGCATTTTCAGTAATCTTTCAGCATTATTAATTTTACGATATTTGTCTGCGCTTCTTCAGTTTCAGTTTACTTGTAATACATGAACTCTACGGACTACCAAAGTTATGTGTTTTCCATAGGGTAATTTCTAGTACGTCTACACATATATGATAATTTTTACAAATTCATTATTGGCAAGGTTGAATCACGTAGTAAGAGAAACGATTACCAAATTAGGGTGCTGAGCAGATTGTCGAAATTTATCAAATATGTGAGCTACACACAAAGAACGGTCATACCAGTTACTTAAGTTTTAACTAATATTTCAACCTTCATGTCGCAGAGCACAGTATTGCGATCGCAGCAAATTGTTGGTTGCCCATAATTAAAAACCTGTGGGAACTCTTAAGATGAACAGCGGATAAATTTTACTGTCTCAAATTTATCTTCATTAACATGATATGTCTAACCATTGAAATGAATCCTTGTACGTGCTCTGGACATGGACATGCCATGAAAGTTATTAATTTTGTTTAACAAACCAAGCAAACCGGCTTGATCCTCTGCAGTTTTCGGCGCTCATACATCGGGATTTGTATTTCTACCCATGTTAAATTAAAATGTTGTTGAAAGAAAACCTTTAGAACGACACTGATGCCGCAATTTTCGGCTTAGTGCAATACCCTCCGATCGTTTAACCATTTGATGTGCTCATCCCGTGGGTTGCAAAATAGGTGAAGGAAAAACCTTCTGCTTATCAGCATTTTATGAAGTCGGTATGCTGTTTTTCCACGTCAATAGCATTCTTAAATACTACTTTCCACTTACCCATTAGTTTGCCAAAATAGTTGACAAGGTAGTTGATTGGCTGGCATTCGAAAATCGTGGCAGATAGAAAATAAACCGTATTCACGAATAATGCCCTGATGGTTGGAAAGGGTAATTACAAGCACTCGAATTATATATTACGTGTTGAATAAGTTGTGTTAACCTCACACGCTTGATCGTTTGCAAAAAGCGTTTGTCGAGAATGATGGTCGTTTCAGCTAATACTTGAGAACATTTCAGTTTTGCAGCCCTATATATGGACCGCGGAGACGCAGTGTTGCACACCCTGCCCTTAAGAATTAGGTTGATGTTACGGTGGTGCCAAAGTGCCTCACATTACTGAATGCAAGGCGAGCATTTTCTTTCCACACAAATAATGTAAACAACTTTTGTCAGAAGCAATACAACTCCCGAATAATGAACGAAAGCATGTTCTCCAAGGAAAAACCCGCAATTTCAAGTGTAGACACAATAACAGGAAACCTAGAAGGCATAAATTGATAGGTAATTTTATATTCCGCAGAAGCTATTCTGTAGAAAATGATTTGCATGGTCCGCGGAACGGCTACAAAATTTGTGGTCATCAGCAAATCTAGATTATTAACCCTGTCTCGATGCCACAGAGTTCGCCTCGTCAGAACGCAGTAAAGCACATCGTGGATGGAAAAGTTAATTGGGAAATCATACACACCAGACGTACACGATGCGGTGGCTGGAACGTAGCCCATTCCACACAGGATGGAACCACTCCTTGAGCTTATCACCGTCACGAGGACTGTGCACTCCGTCCCCTCAAGCGATGGCTAACTGTCGCCTGGAGCCAGTATGGACGAGGTAGTGGGTAATAGACAAGTAGGCACGTTGTCAACATTCACAGCAGGCGCATCCACACTGGGGAACTAAAGCAACACCTACTTCTGAAATGCAAATTTACTCATCACGGTGGCAAACGTACCACCTACGCCGCGTTATTGGCCTTGATTAGTAAATTGAATGGGAACGCACTAATGGTGCTTCTATTCCGCATACAATTGTGCGATCTCCGACACCTGAGAAACCGCCCTTTTGAGCAGTTCACGGAATTCGCATCGATCAAATTTGCCTTAGATTCGAAACACCTGAAATCAACGAGTTTGTCATAAACGCACCTTCTTCATGTGCTGGTAATACTACTTTCGGTTTACTCGATTGTCGTTCTACTGCACTAAGTTAACCGTACAAAATCGGTCTGAAGAACCTCGTGAAATTCATTCGGTATACATATACACATAGATTGGCGTCATCTGTGTCCAATGGCAGTTCAAAACAAACATATGTACATGCGTTTATAAAAACTTAAGTGTGAGCTGTCACAAACTGGATAGAGACAAATTAGACACCATCATCAATGGTACGACAAACGTGTATGGGATTCGTTTGGAGGTCAAGCTAACAATCACATTCGCATGCATGAGAATAACAACCCAATACGTACTCCTGATGTTTTCTTCTGCATTTCGACGTGACAGCGTTACATCTTGGGCTTCCATATTTTATGGAACTCGATGTAGCAATATTAAAGCAACTGATCGTTAGGTTAATTACTAGAGTATTGATGCACTGAAACATTGTGCACTTAGGTGTTGCTCTCTACATTTACACTCTGGTATGAGTAGCTGATGTGGAAGATCACGCAGCATGCAAATGCGATACAGTGTCCACATCTGGCTGCCTGTGTCTCCGTCCGGTTCGGTCATGTGCTGCTTAAGGTATGTGCACCTACTCAAAGAACGATTGATGCGCAACCTTTGTAATTGACAAGCGACATCTACTAAGTCTCGCTGCCCACTGTCAAGCATGCAACTTTCCAAACAGTGTTCACATTTATTGTGCAAATATCCAAGTACTCAACCATTTGTACCTACCGACCTGTATTCTACTGTGGCCATAAGATATTTGCCAACGGTCTATATCGTACGTTTCGGGTGCAGCCATTCGGTGCTCATAAAACCATTGTCGCTATGCGCCGATTCATTGCCGATGTTATATACTAACACACTGACGTTCCATTTCCCGTTAGATGCAACTTTTCAATTTTATCTATTCCAAAGATTGGCTATGTGTAATGCAAATTCTGGTCGGCGTCTCTGCATGTCTGCCTTCCATCCGGTTTATACGTGTGTTTTCTTAGGCCCCGGTAAATTCATTATGGCTGAGGGATAACTGGAACTATAACTATACTCACTCTCTTCACTAACCTGCGGAGCGGAACATGGAATGGCAATATTGTGATAATCGCTAGTCGGTTAATTGTCGGGATTGTTCATTTGACACAGAATTTCCAGGGAAATTTCTCTTCGAATGCGTAATCCAAACTGCTCACACTACAGGCGATCGTTTTGCATTGTGTTACAAATATCAAATTTGACAATTTATGCTACTATAAACGGCTAAGCGATGATATCCTTTTGATTCAAACGTAACCATCGAACTGGAAACATACACAATAATTTGCCACCCTAGCAATGACCTGTAGCAAGCACGCAAATCGCTCGGAAATACCGCACTCCCATCAATTACGAATGAGCTCATGGGTGGACTGAGCCACTAATCTGCGATGCAACGGCTCTCTAAGCATCATACACGTTAGTACTGAGCAGCCAGTCAAGCTACATTTACGGTGAGCAATACCATGGAGCTGACATAGTGATATGAATCGCGGCCGAATTATAATACGAAAATGAAAATTTCATAGTTCACTCTTGGTATGTAACCATACTAGACACCGCTTGAAGCGGTAGAAAGAATAGCATAGCATAGATCTTGATGAGTGCAATCTCGTAATGGGCAAAACGGGGAATAATCGCGAAATACAACCGAGAAAATTAAGCCTAAAAAAGTTAGTTTACCTGTGGCTTATCGGTTAAATGCAGGTGCAATAAAGATACCACATTGCACCAGGTCGGTAGTTAATCATTCTAGAAAGAAACTGCACCAAGCGCGACTTACATGCGGTATATAGAATAAGGTTGACATCAAAATGGATGACGTAGATGGCGTAAGAAACTTCCCAAGTTAGCAGGGAAACGGTGAGATTATGTCCACTGCAGAGCCGGTTCTAATCGTCTGTTGTCCGACATAAGCGACAGTCAACAGGGGGTAGAACCACCAATCAGTCCGTCATGTGTTACTATTTATTTCCCCCTGGTCATTCGTTCTGACCGCTAACATATCTCGACCAATTCATCAGTGTCTTGAATACTGCCTATGCCCATGCATTTCGATTCGGAGGTTACAACTTATTTCCGCTGCTCCGGAAATCAACCTTGATGACTTGTCTGAATCTCAGTGCGTTTACCTGAAAGCGGCAGCAGCAAATGAGGCGTATACAAACAATTGAGATGGGATACATGGACTTCATATTGAAACCCATAATAATTCACGGTGTCACACGAGATGAAATGTAATAACATTCATCTGTCAAGTGGGAATTTATCGAAACTTCAACAGAGGTTATCGAGATTTGCACTATAGGCGAGTACAAATTAGACATCGCGCCAGCAGATAATGGTGTTACTCGAGTGAAAATGACATGCCTGTCAGGCTGAAGTGTGGTGCTTATAATTGTTTCTAAATGGCTTCCAGTTAATCATTCAAAGTGAGATATCATTTGATATACCAAAGACCCCTGCTTCGAGTTATAATACTGCAGTGTTGCGAACGGGCATTTGTTCACACTTGTGTATGGACTACCACAACCTGAATGAAGAAATAATAACCCTCATGAACCATAACACTGCGTGGGTGCATGAGGTTGGATTGAATAAAAGAATAACAGCCATATTTCTCTAGTTTTATAAAATCGCACGTAGAATTCTAAGTAATCAGTGGTCAGTTAGCGTTTGGATGAGAACTGAAACGACAGCCTTACGTTTATTCAGAAGTGTGGGTATCAACAATTTATTGAGACAGATATGGAAATACGGAAACAGATGCCGTGAGTATGGTTACTAGGTAGAAAGATGCACAACTAAATGTACCGTAAAACACAGATGACTTGGGGTTTCTGTGTATTGCACATGCTGTCTTGCTATAAGCGTTAGTAGACGATAATATCATACATTTCCTGATGGCCCCCTTGAAACAATCACATCACCAACATATGCAGTAAATTCCGCTGCTCCCTGTTTTATCAGCGACTGTCGAAAGAGTGTGCAAACCTTTTTAGCAAATTTACAAGAAGTACCTTGCACAACATTTATCTAGCTAATATCTCAAATGAGTATGTCGTGGGACACCTGGGTACTATGGTATCTTCACAGCGGGGTTTGGAATGGAACTACTTAGACATGGCTTGAAAACACACTGAACGATAAAATCTCCATTCACATGTTGTAATTTGCAAGGAAAACAGTAAGCATTGCAAAGTTAATCATATGAGCTTAGACAAACAACGGGTATCAAGTGCCCGGGCAGATGGAACCGATAAGGTGGTTAACTGAACGTATTACATTCCCATTCGACCTGGATTTCTCATGGTAATTTTACCGCTTACATTTTACTAACAATATGTTATCATACATCGCGTTTGCGTCTATTCTTCGTGAAAAATCAATTGTTGCTGTGCTGGGTTTATTTTCTAATAAATATTTATTTAAACACTACCACAGTTGGACTAATCTACTTTAAGTCTATATAGATGATTGGTCATTTCTAATTGAATTTTAGAAGGAACGTTTGCTTTTCCGCAACTTATCTTCATTTTAGCTGGCTTATCTCAAATTCAGTATGAACGATGTATTCATTCTTGTGAGTAATATAGGAAATACAACATGTAGCATCAATATCAGCATGTTAACCGCTAGTCAGTGACTTGCCGGGATTATTCAGCTTACACGTACGAGCTAACGTCTGGACACTTGCAACAAAATTTGTGGGGTTTTGAACACCGAAGTTTCAAACTGCATTCCAAGGCGAGTAAGGGTTGTAGAGTAAATGAACTCCAGGGATAATTGTTGATTACTACACCCAATTGTTTAATCCAATGTGCGCGCGAGTGTGGAATATTATCAGCAGCAACCGTTTGGTGCCCAGGAGTTAACGCGACCCATGTACGCTAACGACGTCACCATTACAACCGCCCTTCAAGATATGAATGCTTGAGAATGGTCGAACAATCTAAGGGATTTATTAGTGTGCCTTTGACTCTGTCACACACACTCATACACACACGCGCACACATGTTTGTGGCCTTTCAAATGGGCATTTAGAGAAGTACCTTTGTGTTGCGGACATTGCACATGAGCAACCCTCACATGGACGCATGTTGCCTATTCGCTCTAACTCGAGCGACAAATCTGGATGCAGCCTGTCCAGCGGTAATAATAGCAACGTGATCGATCCCCGTCCAAGGCTGGTTTGAGGATGGTGGGCGCCAAGTCAACCTCCGGCGGGTGCTGTGTCGGAAATTACTGCTCGCAAGAAATAAGCGATCATCTTCACACAAATGAAGTAACCGCTCACCGTTATCATTACGGGAGTCTACACCGTGCTGACCGCCCAGATGCATTTTATCAGTGGACATCTTTCCAACTTGTGCGTTCATATCCCCCGCCAGCACAAAATTGTCCGTGTTTCTTCTGTGGTGAAGGAGTTGAGTCAATTAATGGTAGAAGTCGTTCTTTACCGAATCATCGATACAGTTTGTGGGCGGGTAGGCAGCGGTGATGAATAGACATTTATTAGTCCCGCGCTACTTCGAAGCTTTAAACGGGTCAGCCAATCAAACCTCGCACATACGGCTACGTAATCAAATCAACCAGAACAGCTTCAGCCCGGATTCCCTGGGCAATACCAACACCAGCTTGGCCTGTACTCGAAGATGCATGGTCATCGGATGGGCGCACTGAAAAAATACTGTTTGCGTCAACGGATTTGAATAGCAGAGTGAGCACAGAAATCGAGTGTTGCATGCGGGTCTCTGATAAGAAGCAGATATCAATGGAGTGGGTCTCTAATTTTCGGGCAAGTGCTGCCTGTTGACCGATTTGTATCAGTGTGCGTACAATGAGGCATGCCAATCTGAAGGAGGATCGATAGATCCAAATGCAAACCGATGGACTGGAATGGACCGCTTGGTCGTACATGTGCTTGACGACAGGAGGCAGGAAATAAACGCCGCCGCGTGCGAGAGTGTGGAGTTGTTTCGAGTAGTTCATTATCCTGGGGGCCGAGCTGTGCCATGGGGCGGGGGCGTTGGCGATTTTCTTTGTTGGTGCGGGGGTGTTCGGGGGGCCGGAAGGTGGGGGTTGGGGGAGGTCTGGGGGTAGGGTTGTCAGGGGGGGTGTGGCGGGGACCGAGGGGGCGGGCGAGATAGCAAAAACTACTTCGGGGGGGGGTGGCCCAGGGTCCCCGGAAGCGGGAGGGGTAAATCGTTAGGGTGGGCCCGCAGGAGTATTAACTCAAAGGGGGGGGTCAGTGCCCTACAGGGGGGACGGTGGGGGGGGGTTGGCGGCGGGCCGGGATTCGGACAAAAAAGGAATAGCTGAGGTTGGGTACGGACGATTAGAAGGAAAAGGACAAAACTGGAGAAGATGGGAGCGGTGTGGGGGAGTGGGGGGAGGGGGATCAATACTTAAGGGACATTTCATCCAAGAATTATGAATATTCAAGATAGGAGGGGGGGGGGGGGACCGACTAGGGTAGGGACATTACAACTGGGAGCGGGGGGCGGTGGCGGCGGAGGGGGGCAGGTGAAGTGGGGGGGGTCAACATACGGCAGTCATTTCCAGTGATTGTGGGCTGGGGAGCGGAGGTGGGGCGGGGGAGTGGGGGGAGGGCCCGGGTGGGGGGTGGGGGGAAATAAACCTCTTCTAGGTGGCGGGGGGCAGAGGGGGGGTGTAGGTCAAACTGGGGCGCTTATGGACAGTAGAGGTCGGAGGGGCGGGTGCAGGAGGGGGAACGGGAGCGCGATGATTAGTGGGGCGTGGTGGGGGGAGCGGAGGGCAGGGCGTGGGGACCGAAGGTGGCAGTGGGGTGGACGGCGGGGCCGCCCGACACTCATGTGTTTGCGGTAGAGGGGGGTTGGTTTGTGGGAGGGGGGCACGGGGTGAGCCGATTAGGGCCGGAGGAGGGGGGGGACCAATCACCATATAGAGAGAAAGGCAAGAGGGAGGCGGGGGGACGGGGGCGGTGGGGCGGGCACTCTTAACCTTGGGGGTGGTTAGTTTGGGATGGTCGGGGGCCGGGGGGAGGGATGTGGGGGGGACGCCTAGGGGGATATAACAGGACAATCCTCGAAGACTATTAATACATAATTAGGGCGCGAGTCCGTGTTCTGCAGTCGGTGAGACAAAAGGTGGGGTGGGGGGGAGATGACGGCGGGCGGAGGCAAGACGCGGACGGGGGGGGGGCGATGTAGGTGCAAGGCCGGGAGGGATCGTGGCGAAGGGGCGGGAGTGGATTGGGGGACGTCGGGGATGGGTGGGAGGGCGGAGCAGCTGAGGTTGCAGGGTGTGGCGGCGCGGCGGGGGGGGGGAGGTGGGGGGGGGGACCGTGGGCTCAACAAATACTAACTTTACTTATAAAACAATGGAAGCGGGGGGGTAAATTCATATTAAATCGTCATGACCTTGGGGATTGATGGGGTGGAAGGGGCCTGCTCCAGGAGGGGCAGGAAGGTGGAAGAGGGGGGTCGATGTTACAAGGGGGGTTTCATAAAACGAGAGGGCGGCGGGCGGGGGCGGGTTGGAGTGCGCGGTGCGGTGAACGGTTCAACTGTAAGCTTGGGGCCGGGGACAGTCGGTGTGCATGTCGTAGGAGAGACGAGGTGGGGGGCGAGGGGGGGGTTGCGGGAGGGGGGCGAATATTTACTTTATGTGAAATAGTCCGCCGGGGGACGCCGTGGAGTGGCTTTGTGTGATGGAGAGCTAAGGAGTGTCAGAGGGAGGGTGGAGGTGGAGACTCACTAATTTGGTACTATATTGGGGTTTAGTACCAGGATGGAGAGGCCTGGGAGGGCCGGGGTGCGGGAGAGGCGGGTGAGGAACCTGACCCAAAAAAATCCTAGTCGGGGTTGATGGTTGGGGGAATGGGAGAGGAGTAAATGAAAGGGGCTCGCGCCGGGGGTGGTTACGTGAGGGGCAAGGGAGACGAGTGGGGAGTGAGAATTAAGTCCCAGTCAGGGTTGGAGAGGGGGGGGGGGTGCATGGGGGGTGAGGGAGGAGGGCGGGGGCGGATGTGGGGAGTGGGGAAGGGGCGTGCAGGGTAGTTGGCGGGTCGGGCAGCGGAGGAGGGTTCGGGGGGGGTCGGGCGGCGACAGGGGGTTGGGACGGGAGCGCGAGGGGGTAGGGAGTGGTGTGAGTAAGGGTCGGGGGAGTGGCGGCGACGGGGGGCGTTCTAAGTAGGGCTGTCCAAACCGAGAAGCTTATAACATGGCGCAACTAGCTGTGAGACTTTGACGGAGGGGGGCTTCTGGAGCGTGGTGGGCGTGGGAGAAGGGGTCTGGTGGCTAGTGTTTAAGACGGGGGGGGATGCGCATGAGGAGGGGGGGGCAGGTAAAATTAGCAGAGCGGGTGCGAGGGGGAATAGGAGGGGGGCCGGGCTTCGACGCGTTTTGGGGATTGAACGATGGCTTCTGGGAAGCGGGGGAGCGCCAGGCGAGAGTATCGCAAGTAGGAGATCTAAATCAAATGTGGTGGTTGGTCGACGAGACGGGCAATGTAGGGATCCGCGGAGATGGTTGAGGATATCTTTTGCATGGGGAGGGGCGTGCGTATAAGGTCTCAGAATCTTGATTGGTGGCGGTACTGAGGCTGGGCGTGAGCGGAAGGGGAGGAGACGGCGGTAGGAGGTGGGACGGCGGAGAGGGGTTTGGTCTCTTTAGTATATTCAAGAATAGTTATGGGTGGATTGGATACTATTAACATGGGGAGGAGCCTGATAAAGACGGAGGTATGTGAGGGGCGGACGATAGGGGAGAAACAGTGAATGTGAGGAGGGTTGTGAAGGGGCGGGGACTTTTATAGGGCGCGGGGAGGCTGGGAGGGACGCATATAAAAAGAAAGTCACCACCTTGGGCGTAGGGGTCGTGTGGGTGAGGGAGGGGCGTGGGGAAGGGTTGGTGCTGGCCGGTATTTGACTTGGAAGCAGGGGTGTGCTGGGGATTGGTTTCGGGAGTCGTCGTTCCGGGGGGTTGTAACTTTGATCTATTAGGAATTGTCGAAGACAATGCGGGGGCGGTTCTGGGGGGGGGGGGGGGGAGGGGAGGGGTCCCGGGTGGGCGGGGGGGGGTGGTGACCTTTTTGGGAGGGTAGCCGGATGAATTGGGGTATACTGTACAGCAAGGTTGTGTTGGGGCGGGGGGGATGGGTCGGTGGGCGGGGGTGAGGGGTTTTACTTGGCTGGGGGGGAAGAGCGGGGGGGCTTGCCGTGGGGTGGGGCGGAGGGACGGTGGAGGAAGTTGTAATAGGGAGGGGGCGGACGTGGGGGGGCGTTGGTGGGGTGGGCTGGGGGGGTGGGGTGTTTGGGGAGGGGGGGTCGGGGGGATTAAATCTAAATATATGGGGGGAGCGGTGGGTTTCGATGGCGGGTAGAGGACGAATGTAGCAAACGAGGAGAGTTGGGAAGGGGGTGCGGGAGGGAAGTGCGGGCTAGGGGTCGAGGGGGAGCGGGGGGGGCGGGCAATGGCATCACATTTGGGGGGGGGTTCGGAGTAGTGGCCCGCAGAAAAGCGGGCGGGGGGGGGGTGAATGTACGAGTGGGTGTAAAGAGGGAGGACGAGGCGATGGGAATTGGCGGGGGTAATTCTTTTCAACGGTGGTGGTCTGTGGGATTGGGGGACGGCGATGTCGGGTGGAGGGACCGAGAGGCGGTTATTCTAGGGAGAGGGGGACGGGAGTGTGGGCCTGGGGGAGCGAGTGGGGGGTGGAGTCTGTAGGGAGGGTTTGGGAGGTAGGGGGCGGAGGGATGAGGGGTTGGTGGTCGGGTCTGGACAAAACTAACCAATTGCAGGGTGCGGGGGTTTTAATGTGAAGGGTCCTTGGAGTTGGCGGTATGGTGGAGGGAAATTTTTCATTTATGGTTCATTGCGGAAATGGGAAAGATTGGTGTTGGGATGAGGAGGAATAGGGGTGTGACGCCGTTGGGAGAAGCTGAGGGGATGGGCGGGGAGGGGTATTTGGGTCTGGGGGGGCGGATTCAATTTAGCTTGATTGGGGGGTGGGTGGGAGGAGAGTGGTTGCTCTTGTCGTGGTTGGGTGGGGAGGCAGGGGTTATGGAGTAGACGTAATAATCTTGGTGGGGGGGGTTTGAGGGAGATATTCAAAATATTGTATTGGGTTTAAGGCGCAGGTTTTGACGCGAGAAGTGGCGGTGAGGGACGATGGGAGAGAGTAGTTCGGGTGGCGGTCGGGAGGATTTCGGACGCCCGTTCTATTAAGGTAAAGGATGGGTGATAAGGGCGTGGGCCCGTTGAAAACTAAAAACTAAACGGGGCGGTCTTAGCGGCCGTCACCAACTATCCTCGTCCCTTTTATCCGAGAATAACCCAGGGGGGCGGGGCTAGGGGGGCGGGTGTGTTGGGGCCGCTTGTAGGAAGGGCGGAGGTTTGAGGTATCTTGACTTATTCGACTAGGGGGCGGGTGGGTCGAGTTTGGGTATTGGTCAGGAGGCGTTGGAAACTTCACCTATTTTGGGAGGGTGGCAGTTGTTGCGGCAGACGGGGAGGTGACGGGGCGGAGGAGACGGGGGAGTGGGTGAGTTCACCCATACGGTGGAGAGGGTTTATGATGGGGAGGATGGAGTGAGTGTGGGCGATAGGGAGGGGGGGTGGAGGGACTGTTGGTCCCTGTACTTAACGTCTTACGAGGTGGGCGAGGGGCATGTCTGATTACATAGTGCGATGCCATACAAGCCCCACCACGGGAGGGGGAGGATGGGGGTGAAATGGGGGTAGGGAGGGGAAGAGGGGCGGTATGTATTAGGGCAGGGGGCGATGTGAGTGATGGGGTTGGGGTGGAGGCTTGGGGGGGGGTGAGGGTGGATTACGGGGGTCGGAGGGGGGTGGAGGATGGGGGGGGGGGAGTACGGGTGGGGTGCGCAAGTGTGAGTCGGCGGAAATTTACGCGGTTTTATCTCGTCTTGGGGGTGGGCGAGCTGGCAGTGGGGGAGTGGGAGGTGGGTGAAAGGCGGGAGTAGGTGTGATTGCTGTGGGGTGGGCGGGGGGGGGATAAACAGTTAGTACTCGGAGGGTGGTAACTTCGATGGCTATCGTGTCGGAAGGGAAGGGGGGCGGGGCTGTGGACTAATTAGGGTGGGTAGGTGGGGGGGGGGGTCGGTGGGGGAAATTTGGTTAATGAGATTAGGGTACAATTGTTCTCTGGGGGTTGGAGGAGGGTAGAGGGGAGGGGAAGGGAGGGCAGGGGCGAGTGCGCAAGGGCTGAACGTGAGGTGGCTGGGCTTGCACTGAAATAATATGTGCATTACAAGGAAGAGAGGGAGCGGGTCGGTTGGGCGGTGTGGGGAGCGAGGGGTGCGGGGGTGGGGCGCAAATTTTTCGCGGCGAGGGGGGGATATTACAGAGCAGGGGGGAACGGTTGGGAGAGAAAGATTTGGATGGGGGGGGGGCGCGGGGTCGGGAGTGGGGGGGATACGACTAATAAAATAAGTTCGGGAGGGGGGGGGCGGGGGGGGTGGGGGGGGTGACAAGAATAGGGGGTGGGCAGGGGAGGAGGCGTCAGCTAGGGGGTGGGTGTGCCGTGCGGGCAAGGGAATATGGGCTGGTCCGGCGGATGGGAGGGTGGGGGGGCTGGGGGAGAGGGAGATTGGTGTAAAGGGGGGGACCTTCTTCTGGGGGGGTGAGAAACATACATCATATATACATAACTCTTTTAGGGGGGAGGGACGCTAAGGGGGATTCAAAATATACGTACTTTATAATTAAATGGATGTAGTGGGTGGCGGCGAGCATCGGGGAGAGGTGGGGAGGGGCGGGTGGGGGCGGTCGGATATCGGGGAGGTGGGGAGGGCGGCGAGGGGCTGGGGGAGGGGAGAGGGGGTTTGGCGTGAGGGATGGTATGGGGTAGACTAGGGGTGGGGGGGTGTTAATACATAGGGGTGGGGGGGTGAGGGTGTTGGAGGGGGGTGTCGTGCGGGGGGGATTCTTGAAGTCTGAGTTGGTGCAGAGTGAGGGTGAGTGTGGCGGGCGTGGAAGGGAGAGGAGGGATGCGAGGCGGGGGGCGTGGTGGGGGGAGGGCGGCGGCGGAAGGGAGGGGGGGTGGGGGCGGAAAAAATATGGTAATGGGCGCAATTGCTGTGTGAATATGGAAGGGGGGGGGGGGGGACGCGGCGGGGGGGGTGGGGGGGGGGGGGGGGGGGGGGGGGGGAAGGGAGCGGGGTGATCCGTAAATAAGAGATTGATTATGAATCGCATAGGGTGGGTGTGGAGTGGCCGGGGCGGGGTGTGGGGGTGGATGGGGTGGGTGGTTAATAAGCAGTTTGATAGGGAACTATTAGGGCGGGGTTAGGGGGAGGGGTTTTGATGAAAATAATGGGGGCGGGGTAGGGGGAATCATGGTTGAGGGGAAAACAATCAGTTGTGACATATATTATCTAAGTATTAGGGACCTGAGGTGAGGGAGGGGGGGGGTTATTGTTTTTTTTACACTAATTGGGGGTGGAGGAGGGCTATAGCAGATAGGGGTGGACGGTGGGGGTGGTGCCCGAAGGGGGGAGGCGGGACGAATTGTGACTGGATGGGCGACGGGGAGAGGGAAGGAACATATAAGCAAAAATGTTGAGGGCGGTGGTAAGTAGGGGGGGGGGACGGGGGAGTGGCTCGGAGGGCATGCGATGGGGGAGGAGACGGAAAGGGGCGGAGGGCATGAGCGGGCACGGGGAGTGAGGGATTCGGTGGGGGAAGAGAGGGGAAAAAATCATTCAATTTGGAGTTGAAGACTTTCATGCTCTCGGGGTGAGCGGGGGGGGAAATAAGCCTTGTTTATGCCGGGAATTTTAAAACGGAGGGTTAGGGCGGGAACAAATGGAAGGCGAGGGGGGGGTGTCGTTTAACTGGGGGGTAATTGTGGCGCGGTGGGGGTGGGGGGGCAAGGGGGGTGGCGGGTGGAGGGGAGGGGAGGAAGGATGGGCGGGTTTAAATAATACGAATCTGTCTCCTTAGGCTAAAAGGGGAGCGGCTTAGAAGTGGTTTCCACACTCCTCGCATAAATCGTTAGAGTGAGGTGAGGACATGGCGGGGGTTGCGGTGAGCGTTTGGTTTGGCGATCGGGGGTGGGCGGTAGTTGGTGGGGGACTGGTTTCGCTGTATAGAGGAAAATTCTTTAGTTGGGGCGGTGGGCAGGAGTTGGGGTGTGCAGGGCCGAGGGGGGGGTGGGGGGAGGGGGGGGCATGAGTGAGGCTGCTCGCGGGGGTGAGGGTGGGGATGCCGTCCTTTATTGAGGTGGGCTTGGGGAGGGTGGAGGTGACGTAGAGTGTAGGGCGGCTGTTGAGGGAGGACTCTTTCTACATGTCCGTGGGAATGAGGGGTGGTGCGGACGGGGGTGGGGCGGGGGGAGGTGTGGGGGGGGGGGGCGAATTTTTCTGTTCCGGGGTGGCGGTTCTCAGGGGGCTCACTGATTGAGAACACGAGGAGGCGAGCGGGGGGCAGGGGAGAACCTAGATATAATAGGTGGGGGGGCTGCGATGAATATTAAGTCGATGATCGTCGCTCTGGCGAATGGGGGGTGTGGGGGGGATCGTCGGGGCAGATTAAAACCTAAATACTGGTGTAGGTGGTTAGTGAGGAGTTGAGGGGGCGGGCGAGCTGGGGAGTCAGGGGGAAGCCAGGGGGTTTTTTTTTTTCTTTTTGTTTTCTACTAGTATCGCACTTTTGAGCGAAAGATTAGGTGTGAACTGAGCATTGTTTTTTTGTTTTGTATTGGCACACGTTATTTTTTTATCGTTCATGCGGGGGAGCCGGGGCCAGCGCAGAGACGAGGGGGAGCAGCGGAGACAGGGGGGGGCGGTGGTTTTGTTGTGCTTTTTTGGTTGATTTTTTCTTTTGCTGCTTTTTTGTTGTTCGTGGGTGTGTATATGCTGTGTTGTTTTTTCTTTTTTTTGAAACATGTTTTCCCAACATTGTCGCCAAGTAGTCATCTCCGTGTTTGGTTAAACCATGCCTTTTTTCTTTTTTTTTCTTGTTCTCACTTTAAGGCTCCATCAACTCAAACTGCAATCAACAAAAACCTTGCATTTTTTTTCATGAGTATTGTCTTTGTTTTTTTGTTTTTTGTTTGTTCTTTTTCTGTCATTCATTTTACGCTTTGTGTTATGTTCGCTTCTTGTTCTTTTTTTAGTTCGAGTGAGGTTCGTGTTGTGATGCGTTGTGTTTTGGTGGCCGGGTTGGTGTTTAGTGTGTCTGGGGGGGGGGTGTGTGGTTGGTGAGGCGGAGTGGCGAGGGGTGTGGGGGCGGGCGGTGAGTGGGGCGGCGGTGGGGGGTGGTTTTGGTGGCCGGGGCGGGGGCTTTGTTGTTGGGGTCCGGTTTTGGGGGATCTGGGGTGGGATTCAACAGGTGAGGTTGGAAGGACCGGGGAGGGCGTGAGGGTGGAGTACCCTGTTGGTTGGATTGTAGTTCGACGGCAATATCGTTTATTTGGATATTGTAATAATTATCGGGTGGGGGGGGGGGCGGGGGGGTGGGGGGGAGGGGGGGGTGTAAATCCTCAAATCTACTTCCAATTTAAATCGCCCAAATCATTCTTTTAGCGAGGCGGGGGGGGGACGGGAGTGGGGGGTGTGGGCGGCGGCGCGGGGGGCGGCTTGGGGACCGGGCGGGGAGGGGGCGGGGGGTTAATCTCGGGAGAGGGGGCGACGGCCGAAATACCCCTCGATGGCGGGGGGGGGGGGGGGCGGGGGGGGGAGGTCCGGGGGGTGGGGGGAGGGGGGGAATCTCCCTGGGGGTCGTTCCGGTAGGGTGTCGGGAGGGTTTATTTATATGCATAGTCTCCATTCTATAATGTCAGTGGTGAAGCGGCTAGGTGGCGGGGAGGTAGGGGGGGGGGACTACAGTGGACGTTTGCGCAAAACCAGGTGGGGCGCGCAAGTCTCCCTAGACCCCTCTGATGGAAGTGGGGTACAGGGAGGGGGGGGGAGGGGGGGGAGTCAGGGGTAGGGGGTGAGGAGAGGGAGGGGGGGGGCGATGGGGGAGGTCGTCGCTCCATATGATGGGGGGTACGGGGGCCTAGCCGTTTTTAATTCCTCTGGTGGGAAAAAGTAAAAGGGGTGGGGGAGACGAGGGTGGGGGTAGGGTTCCGGGGAGTGGGGGGGCCGCGGTGGGGGAGGAGAGGGGTGCACTTTCGATTAAAGGGCGCGATAGGGGGTTGCGTCGGGGGGGGTGGGGAGGCGTGGGGGAGGACGGCGAGTGTAAAGGGTTGGGGGGCGTCGCGGGGGGCGGTCTTGGGGGCCTGTTAGATTCCCAGGAGGGTTGTTTCGTCGGATTACATGCACCTTGGGCGGGGGGGGGCGCGGGAGGGGGTGCATTGGGGCGGAGGTTTGATGAGGGCGAGAGGGAGCGCGAGGGCGGGGGGGGGGGTGATTTATATCGGGCGGTGGAGGCGCGTGGAGGGCCTCGTTACGGGGTTCTCCAAACCACCGGTCGGGGGTGGTCAGGTCCGAGATCGGCAGGGGGGATTGGGTTGCGGGGGTGGTGTTGGAGGGTGGCTAAGGTCACCTATTACAGTTTTACCCCAATAACAATGCAGGGGCGGTTACAATTTTTTTGGTGGTTTGTCAATGTGTTTTCTCTACATATTTTTGAATTTATACTATTTTGTTTTTGTTTTATTTTGGTACGGTTTTTATACCCAAAAATAAGGTTGTTCATACCTAATTTTTTATCACACAAATTTTTTAATTTTTTTCTTAATACACCCTTTTTTTTATCAAATTATTGTTTTTTTTCACCTTTTTTTACTTTTCTCCAAGAAGCACATCCTAATCTTTAATCTTTTTTTTTTTTTTATCCCCACACCCCCTTAAAATTATTTTTTAACCTTTAGTTTCCTATTTCTCCCCCTTTCCCCTTATATTTTTTTCTCCTCTCCCTAAAAAAAAAAACAAAAAAAAAAAAAAAAAAAAAAAAAAAAAAAAAAAAAAAAAAAAAAAAAAAAAAAAACAAAAAAACAAAAAAAAAAAAAAAAACCAAAAACAAAAACAAAAAAAAAAACAAAACAAAAAAAAAAAAAAAAAAAAAAAAAAAAAAAAAACAAAAAAAAAAAAAAAAACAAAAAAAAAAAAACAAAAAAAAAACAAACAAAAAAAAAAAACAAAAACAAAAACAAAAAAAAAAAAAAAAAAAAAAAAAAACAAAAAATTAAAACAAAAAACCAAAAACAACACAAACCAAAACACAAAAAAAAAAACAAAAAAAAAAACACCAACCAAACCAACACCACACAAAAAAGCGTAAGGAGGGAATAAGAAGTCGGGAAGTCTTGAGCAGTAGCAACCAAACCCCTATCCACCCTGCTCGATGCAGTAGATAGTGCACCGTTGATTATCCTTTGTGGTGGCCAGAGCATCAGCAATTTGTTTGAGGTAATATTCATTGTATCGCTTGGGCAGGATACTGTCAGGTTGCCCAGGCCTAGACAGGAGAACGATTAGTATTCTCAACCAAAGACTTTGTTCAAAAACCTGGCCGCAAGGCAGCGGGTTTGGCACTGGACTACAAGGAGTCCGTTTTGAGGAGTAAGGTGCCACTCTCATTCCAACCCCCAACCTGGAAGAGCAGGAGGCTGTGTTTGTCTGGCATCTAACCATTGACCAATCTGGTGTGGGTGGCTATGAATGTGCAAATGCACCACCCTGCATAGCTCAATGGATCACTGAGGCACACAAACCATCGCACCACGGTAAGGTTCAGCCTCATTGCGATGGAGCAGTTTACACTATCAGCAGCGGATGAAGTGAAATGATAAAATCCAGTTCACAGTCAACATAAATGGACAACTAAAATAGAATAATTCGTAGATGTTACAAAAGTACTATGCAAAAGTAATAATTCGGATCCTCAGGTAATTTTTCTCGGTGATAGTATTGTCTTACGAAGAGAGGGCATTACCATTAATTTAACCTGACCAAACGTTCGTGGCCAGAACAACAAATCGTAAATAGTGCATTGTATATCGAATTAATGTTCAAAATGACCAGTGTTATACTGTCGTGGTGAGGTTGGAGGCTCACTGGACAAAATGACGCAAAAATATATTTCCAATTTTATGTATTATCTGTAGGTATATTAAACATTATGTTGAATGACTATATATCGTTTTATTTAGAGCTTCCGCTTGTTTAATGATTATATCTACTAGAAAAGCTAAGCCACTGGATTTATCATATCTAACATTTTCTTAGCATGCTGAAAAGCCAAGGATAAATTTCACCACAAGTAAGTTAATCATACAACGCTGCTACAAATAAATATTTGCATTCTGTATCAAGCATCGAAAGCATCACTTTACATACCAACTAATTTAACCGTGCTCAGAATGCGATACATGCACCTAGATATTGGAAAGCATCGCTGCGTATCCTTTACCCAAAATTCCATTTCCACCGCTTTTTGCATACAATCAAGCGTGCCATTCGAGTGGCGCAGATGCTGATAAAGCGCAAGATCCACGCGATCATGACACGCCAATCCATACCGAAGCAATGCTTCTAATATGCCTCCGCTTTCCTTATAACCTGATAATATGATCTTACGGCAAGACGTTTATCTGAAATGGCGAAGTAAACCCATCATCTAGGTTTGGGATTAAAGGTAGGTAAGTTACGTACACGGCCATCGCCAATCACTTAGCGGGCGCAGATCAAAAATTAATCATCAGATTCCTTCTAATATATCTACCGTCTCAAGAAAAGATGGCAGTTTCTGATAACCAAAATACGTCGTCGTAAACTAAACAAAGCCATACAAGAGAAAGTGGCTTCCTCTGTCTTTGGCCCTACATTTAACTTGACGGAACTTAGCTGACTCGTGTGAGCACGTGGTGTGTTACAAACAACCGGTTCTGAATATGAATTGATATTTTCGTTTGGTCTCATAAGATTTATGTAGAAAACCATATATAATTTTGCTTACGAATAATAAATATTAATAAGGCCAAATGAATTTCCAGTTCATTTCTTGACGGCACAATTTCCGTATGCTATTAAGAGCAATTTCTAAACTTGCGGTCTCCCGACTCCACGGAATATATGAGGTAAACAACTTATATTGTAGAAAACGTGAAATAATTGTACCAGTTGCACACAATGAAATAACTCTAATCGATCCATACAACCAGCTAACAAATATGATTTAACCACACACATGAATAATTTGTTTTACAAATCTTTTAATTGTGATGCTTAACTAGTTTCCATTAATCATAAAATAGCTGAACTTGGGACAAAACTTTGGTTGGTTTTAATTGGATTGCGTACTTTTAATACATCAGTTTGTTACAGTTTTAATAAGAAAATTTGATACGTAGGCCTATTCAGAAATGCAAAGTTCACGCTCCTACATAGAAAACCAAAACAGTGCGCGGGATGCTTACTTTTTCTAGTGTTCGGCCTTTGTGCAGATTTTGTTTAAGTTTTATATGTACAAACCGAGGAGCACACTTTTTTATAAAAGCAAAGCATTTCATCTTTTTAATATGTATGTCTCCACTATTCGCTTAAAACCAATGGTGGATAAATTTGTACTACTTCACCTTGTTTTGTTCCAAAATACCAGCATGCAATCATACATGTTTTCATGTTTAGATTTAGTGCGTAAGAAGAGCATTTGTTTTGGTCTAATTTGTCATCTCGTCCCCCTTGACGTTAATCGATAAACGAAATCACTTCAGTCGTCCACAACATTATTTTCCTTGGAATTGTCGTCTTTTCGAAAGTTGCCGTTGGTTGTTGAATTTCAAGAATTTTTGCACTTAATTGTACGTGTGTTCTTGCATTGCAACGGAAAAATATATCCTATTAGACGCAGTTTAAATGTCTAAATTCTATCCGTTAAACATACTCTTAAATATGATACTTTTTTGAAAAAGCCATCAACATTCTTTTAATATTAACGAATTATGGAGATTCTGTTATAATTTCAGATATCGTTTGTCGTCATTCACTCGCAGCAACTCGCATCGACATAAAACAGCTCGTAATGAAGTTTGGTTACAGCTAACGCAAGTCATTCTTTAAATAGGTATAAATTTGCAACGAAAATAACGAAATTTGGGAATCTGCTTAAAAGCAGTTACAACATAAGAGAAAATGTTTCTCTGGCATTCCTGGAGATTGTATTTCGTGGCCAAATAAATCTAGTGGCCCCGGTAATTTACATTTTGACTGAATGGCATTGCGGGGGAGGCAGACGTGTTTAGTATTCCCTAGAATTCCGTAGGCAATGATTAGGTCTTCACGTAAGCACCGATATGGACCGATGCAAAATGTGAAAGTCCTCAGTAGATTTGCGATATAAGGTTAAATAAATCGTTGACATGTTTATCGTAATGCGCTGTGGAGCTTTCTGCGAAGCCGTATCTAGCTTGTGCTACGGTTGCCAGGTCTGGCTTGCTTTTTCTGCATATGGGGACGCACACATGTATTAAGTAGCAATTGCAAACGGAAATAGGGATTAATTTGCCAGGATGCTCTTTACAACACAATAACCTGTTGACCCTAGTATAAAGTAACTTTCCGGATTATTCAGAGTAGCACAGATCAGCCTAGAGTTTGAAACCAAGCAGTTCCTGAGTGAATGCAGTATATGTTTCCCAAACACGTTTATAAAGAAGGGCTGATAAATAATCTTGAATACCTTACACTTTGACGAACTAAACTATGGCAGTTTCATTTAGAGACCTTCTCCCAGTCTCGATAAATTGCATATTTATCTCTTTATTCGAATATTATGCGCCAAATCAGAACATCTTAAATGAAAGCACTAGGAACGGAGGCTTCCCTGAAACCAAACCTTGTGAAACTACAAATTCGACAGGGAAGGTTCAAAAAGCGCACACCGAACCCTAAACGGAAAGTGCCGACTTTGCAAAAAGTGTGCTCAACCATCCAAGAATCGAATCCAAATATCCATAACTTTCGCGCCTGCGAATAAGAAAATGATGGTACAGGCGGTCGATGTCTTTGAAAAATTAGAGGAAATAGACGTCAGTCCCTCTTCCTTGCTCACTCGCGTCCATCCAACTACATTATGGAATCAGATAGTTGGTCATGCAAAAACGTTGTTGGCGGAAACGGTACGGCTTCGGCGCTAAGATGTTGTACTATACCAGAGGAGCGAGCAAAACCTCTTCGCTGGTTGCCTCCAAAATCATTGACAGTATAGTGGAAGTTACTACGGGTAGATATTTATGGGTTCTGAGTGAATAATAATTTTATAATTGCGTGACCATAAACGGTTTTATCATGATAGTCGGTTTATTAATCCAAGCAAGCTTATAATGAATGCAGTAGTGGCTGGACCAACAATTTGCCGCTATATTATGGACTCCATGCGAAATATGGTTGCGCGGTGAGAACACATTTCAACATAGATTTTTAAATATATGCGATGCTAGTAAGCGACAGAAAGATAACTATATATGTGGGTATGTAAAAATGACACACTTATGGTAGGTCGGGCATTCTGCATCTTTAAAGCGTTGCCTGTAACATCAGCTCCATGTGCCACTTAAGATGGCAACTTAACGGTTAGATATCGTGCTTCACTTTACTGATGACGTAAGCAGGCTATTATAATAAGTTGGATTCGATTGCATATTAAAAATCCAAATGGTATTGTTAAGTTACATTGTCTTCACGAAAATTAATATGAAATTGGTAACATTAGGCTAATTTGTCGCTCAGCCTCTTGGTACCAGAAAGGGCTCTGAACTGTTCTGACCTACAGTGCTTAGCAACCATGGTCTTCGGAATCTGCATTTTATGAATTACCATGGTTGGATTAAGTTAACGCGCATAGTATTTGAAGCAATTATGAGTCGTTTCCTGGGGAAGGACACATTCTGAATAAAAGGGAACTCAAGGGATATAACGCAAACATTTTCAGTTGACTGTCGTCGCCAGATCCCTCAGGTTGTTCTACAGTAAGCTGGTACATTGTGTTACTCAACATATCCAACAAAGTATATAGTCATACCGTAAGGTGACATTATATCTTAACCTCGGTAGGTTTTCTACAGATGGCTTATCTTTCATCAGTACTTTATTTTAAGTACACTTTTTATTTCCAATTTTTTGTTTTTAGCGCTTTACCTTGTCGGGAATGTGGCCTAAATTTCCCATGGCACAATTGTAATATGGTCTTAAATCCCGGCTTTCCATCTGTCGTTGAGAGGCGCGAAGTGGTCCAACTCACGCACGTTAACAATCACGGGGATTTAAGCTTGTTTGTAAGTTATATAAGCAATTATTCGTTGCCGCTGCTTATGCAGCACTTCTTCTCTCTACTGGAAGAAGAGGGGCCATGAACTATAGACACGAAACGGTTGTCATTGCATGTGAGACAAAAAGGGCGGCACCACGAGTCAGAATCCTACCTCACCGGATTACGTAGTGGCTCGAATTATAAGTTTAGCATAGTATTGGATTATGCAGTCCCTCTTACTGTTATGAGCGTGTCGGAGCAGTGGCATTTTTGCATCGCGATTTCGGAATCCGTTACCTTTGGGTAAACCTAGTCACGTTTACGGAGATAAGATCCCAAGCATGCGTTGACTGAGGCAACCGGGGCGAATCAGTTTTAATGAGGTTTCCTTAGGTATTGTTTTCATGTAGAAAATTGTTTCCGTTTTTATCAGTGAATCAAAAGATATGTAGTTCGGAATGGCGTTTGTGTTGTTTGTTATATATTCAGCAACTAGAGGCTTTTTGTAAAAATCTGAGTTTATTAATTATATTTGTTCTGCGCCATCGTAATTGACCCCTGTGTCGTTTATTAACCAAAATGCATGGATGCGGTAAACCGTAGTGTTTTGCTGGTAGAACAAAGTAATGTTTAATTGTTCCATGTATATGAAACAATGCCTCATCTCTAAAGATAAACTAACGAATATCTCCGTTATCCCGATATTACCGGACAAAATTCGTGCAGCATTTTCGGATGACAGTGGTTCAAAACCTGCAAATGAAGTGTACGGAATCTTTCAATCGTCCCTTCCTCTAATATCAGTTGTTCCGCATATGGGGTCGTTTTACAGTGCGGATCGCTCCGGTGAACACTGAGATTGAGACATTTTGACACTTCACTGACTACAGCGCAAACTGAATAGTCGTCCGCCGTGATGCGAGGCGGTCCGGTTCTCTTCATGTCACACACAATCCCAGTTTGTCCGAAAATCTGCATTAGTATATGCACGTACCGGTCGGCGACGGGACACATTCTTACGTTCATTGCATTGTATTTAGTTATAGCTGATGCGGCGTATAAACCGCATTCACCGTAAAGTCAAATAATAAGTGCGCGCTGATTAAAGCCGCGTTGCGTTATCCCGACTGCATCGTTTGCTCGTGTTCCAGTACCTGTGATTCAATATAAATGAGATGAGTTGTAATGCTTTAGCTGGTTCACAGCTCAGCTGCCATCAAATGCGTACAATTACGACTCATTTTTGTTGTCTATGCCGACTCGCTGCGTAGCCAGCGAAATAAACACAGATACGCATCAACCGTTCCACCGGCTAGGGTTGGCCTTGCTTTTCAGCACTTAGAGCGGTTAGCTGACATCTAACGCCCGAAACACGTTGTGGCTCTCTGCACTTTTTTCGCTCGATGATCAAAAAAGTCTTATGTCGATGTGTAATGAGATGGTATGAATTTTCGTATAGGTGCACTGCACTAAGTTAAATGTCTGCCAAGATTTTAACTTTAAGGTGAAAAAGAAATTCATGTAACTGCCAGCATTGTAGAGTGCTGCGAATTTCGCTAAACATTGGGATAAAAACACAAATGATGGGCGTGCACCATAAGCGAGCAAATGTAGCTAAATGAACGCTCAAAGGAATTCTTCCGTCAAACTAACCGGATGTAGAATCTAAAGTGGCGCACATGAGCAAACGCTTGCCCATAGCATTGATCAATTGCAAATAAGTGGAAGGGTTATCAAACACACGTTGGGCAGCGAACAGCCTGCATTCCGCCAAGAAAACACGTAGTGCTCTTGCGGATGTGAAAACAACATGTGAGTTCAGTCAATATAGTATACAGTGGGGACTGGCACGCAGCACTTACGGATGGTTGACGAGGCAATGTAACTCCAACCCACTCACTTAGGCAGCATCAAGACACAACACAGGACTGGGGACGGAGATATTCCATCCGCGTTCATGGTGCCTACTGTTGCGCGCAAACGACCGGATATGAAATGTGTTCCACAATGAAACCGTATCGACTGCGTCCACCGAAGACAGCTGCATGCAAGCTACCAGATATATCCATCAACCTCACGTGGTTATGATAAGCGGTGTATAGGTGTGTGCTTGTGGATAATATTGCCTAGGTGAACTAATGCGGGCAGGGCTTCACTACCCGCTATTATGGAACAATGCGTTCGTAATCGGTGTGTTTACTGCAGTTTATCAGCTTTAATTATAAAGTTAGCATAGGCATCTCCACAGCAATGTATGATGAATTACAGTGAACTTTGCTGAAGTGTACCGCGTTAAATGTAATAAGGTTACCGCGTAGGTAAAAAGTGGCATTTACTGGTCTAAATGCAATCATTAGTAAATTGGAGCCGTTAAGAATGTGAATGAATACGTTTGAAAATAAACGTCTTGAGATCGTGTGATACGAAGAGGAAAGGATGGTCTATTTTAACGTTCGCCAACTTATCAACAAGGTGCCGGATGGCGACGCACTGTGAATGGTGATAGGATATATAATTGAAGAGATTAACCTACGGATTGACCGAAGCGTATGTTGGTTAAAACATAAGATATTGCGCCGTATGTTGTTTTAGTTTGGGTTTTAGTCGGAAATGGGCACTCAAGAACATGGTTTTGACATTGGAATCTCAATGTCCACTATTATGTAAATAAAACTCGCAAACCTCAGTAAATTGTCAACGTTCTCGGTATTAAGTAGACGTCATATTTTGAACACAAAAGTGAATAAGAAAAGCTAGTTTTGGAGAAATATGAAATCGCTTACAATGCAGTTGCACATCGTCATTCCTTGACTGATCGGTTTGCGAAAAATGATTGGGTTCCAAAACGAGATTTCGGCATCCGGGGGGACACAGCACTAAAATTCCGATATATGTGTTTCACAGATAAGCCCATGTGCACAGAGAGGGATGTTGGGAACGCCGCTTGCAAATAGTCAATAATGCAATTGCTGCTAACTGGACACACAAAACAGACCGTAAAACAAACGTTTCAACATATTTTAAAACCACTTTGAAAATATACATCGGAATGGATTGGAACGATAATAATATTACAGACAAAGGGAAGTTCATTTTCATTTCCGACGGCAATAAACAAGGAATAAGATTCGGTATATGTTCTACAATGGTGTACCTGAAAGACAACTTCCTCGTAGGTAAGATGAATAAATATGTTCACAAATGTATTCAAAATAACTGTGAATATGGGTGTATAGGGATACCGTGAGCCAACTGCACACAACGCTTTTTAGAACACATTAGAGGCGCGTGTCACGGCGACGTCTAAGTATAATGCTCTAATGTGAGACTCAGCGGTGTTGAGGAAATATTTAGTACAATGCATGTTAGAAGGCCAAATAATTAATGAGTGAAAGCCAGATTTTCCAGATTCTATAGTACTCACGAGTAAATAGATTTAAATTGTAAATCTGTTAAGAGTTTCATCGTAAATATGCAAAAGCTACATAGCAGAGCCTAGTCGGTAAAAGCGTCAGACGCGTTTAGCCCTTTTGGGGCTCGTCAGTGGCTCGCACTGGTTAGGTCCGCTGAGATGGATCGAAAAATAACCGTCAGAGGCAGACGCCAACAAGCCAGCAGATTGAGCCCCTGAGCCATGGAGGACACTGGCTGGGATCCACAATTTGCGAACTAATAATTACAACCAAAATCCTGCTAAAAATGAGTACTATAAAATTAAAAACCTTTCTTATTTTCAAATGTTATTATCTAACGTCTAGTGTGAGGACGTCGTCAGTTTGCAGGCTAACTACTAACAGTGAGAGTGGTAGATATGTGTGCTCTATCCCACTTAGTTCGCAAATTATATAGCCCAGCCAACGTCCCCCACGGCTCAGTGGCTTAGACTGCTGGCTAGTTGGATTCTGCCTCTAGCCGTCATTGTTTCGATCCTCCTCAGAGGACGGTGGGGATGGGCGCCAGTGACGAGCCCCAATAGGGCGAAACGCGTCTGGTGCTTTTCCGGCTCGGGCTCTGCTATGTAGCCTGTGATATAAAGGGATGAATGCCTTATCAGATTTACAATTAAATTCCTGCCAATCATAACACTATACAATTAAAAGTCTCTCTTGTTATCAAATGCTACAGATTTATTGTCAAGTAAGACGTCACCACCAACTTGCAGGCAAAACACTGTCACTGACAGTGGTAGATACGTGGTGCTATATCTCTGCTCGTTTGCAAATTATGTGGCCCAGCCAAAGTCCCCAGGGCTCAGAAGCTTAAGCTAGTTGGCATCTGCATCTACTGGTCATGGGTTGGATCTTCCTTAGAGGGCCGATTCCAATTGGCCAACTCGAACATGCTGGTCTGTTCAGCAAATAATTATGTGGAATATTATCACCAGTTTATACGAAAATTTCGTTGAGTATCTATACGAAGGAATGAACCGATTTTAGGAACAAAATGCCTTTAATTGTACGGGCGTTTGATCAACCACGGTGCTGTGAGAAAGTTGAAGCATGCTTCCGTATTTTTGGATTCACAGTCCTAGAACTGAAAATCAAAGAAAACGAGCTGGTTGATACAACTAAAAACGTGGGTAGCTTGCAACAGCGGACAATATGTTCGATACGAACTGTAACCAAGCATAGGTTGATTTACTGCGAATAGAAGATTTTTGCCATTTCTGGACTAACTCGATTCCATAAGAAAGAAATACGAATCATATTTAATTTCTTTTCCTTTTTCCCTGGGACTATTGCATTTACTGGATGAATCATTATACAAACGATCCCTGTAAGGCCAATGGAACAATGGTTATTTACGGGTAAAATAGCGAAAGCCTAACTGGTGCCGTATGAAGTTTATGGTAAAAATTTTGAAATAATAAAGGTGTTAGCAAAACAAAACTCCCAGCTTTCTTCTCTTAGAGGATTTTATATCTACTGGTTGCCCAGGTTGAAGGAATGAACGAACTTTTGCCGCATATGTAGCACTCTAATTGTGTCCAAATTGAATCAAAATACATTATCGACAACACAGCTTAGTGTTTAAACACTGAAAGCCATACTTACATTGAAATGCTACTCTGTAGACAAGGGTGCCGTATATACTTACGAACGAATTCACCGACATGCTGATGCAGCGGCCAGGTCTATAAAAGAAAAATGCATTCATGTAGCTAGGCGAACAATCTCTCCGTAGTGGCAGCTCGTTCGATCGTGTTTACCCGCTTCCAGCAAATATTTGGTCAGCAGTGTTTCAGGATATATTAAGTATACGCCTGGCAAGCGTGTTTTCTATAAAACGCCACAAGAACGCGTTCAACAACATTGTGACTTGCGCGATGTCTCGCCGCGCAATAAACGCACTGCCTCTTACATAACTGGATGATCTAACCCAATCCATGGATGTGGGTTATCCAATAGGTAGATTTCAATTATCTTCTGCTTACGCCTTACCGAAAGCAATCAAATATACGCCGTAAAAATTAATAATTCAAGCAACACAACAACACTCGTTCTTACCTACATTCGTTAATGCACACTATTCACATGGATCCATAAGTTACCTATAAACGTGTGTCGCTATGTATATATAGATATATATTTATATATATATATAGCGTCTTATAATAGGACGTCATCAACCTGCAGGTTAGAACTGGCACAAGCAATGGTAGAAGGCTGATAATATATACCAGTTGGTTGGCAAATTATGTAGCTCAATAATCGTCCTCCATCGCTGTGTAGCTTATAATGCTGGCTAGTTGGCATCTGCCTCTAGCGTCTGGGGTTCGATTTTCCTTAGGTGACCGAAAGAGTGCGCTCCACTGACTAGCCCCAATAGGGCGAAACGCGTCTGCCGCTTTTCCAGGCTACGGTCTGCAATGTAGCTTGGGAAAGATTGGGATGTAAGCCTTACCAGATTTACAATTAAAATACAGCTACTCATGAATACTATAAAATGAAAATGCCTCTCCTTGTTTCAAATGCTACAGTTATAGCGTCTCTTGAGAGGACGTCATAATATTGCAGGCTAACCACTGTCAGTAGCAGTGGTGGAATGTTGGTGATTTATCCAAGTTAGTTCGAAAATTATTTATCGCAGCCAACGTCCCCCATTGCTCAGTTGCCCAAGCTGCTGGAGAGTTGGCAACTCCTATAGCCGTCATGGGTTCTATCCTCCGTAGAGAACGGAGGGAGTAAGCGCCACTGACGAGCTCCAATATAGCCAAAAGCTTGTGGCGCTTTTCTGGACTAGACTCTGCTATGTAGCTTGTAAACTATTTGGATAAAAGCCTTACCCGTTTTCTAGCTTTTTTGTGCTACAACCTGGAACCAAAAATACCCCGGTATGTTTCTGCAAATGCTGACCGTACAACACATTGAATGTTATCCAAATTTATTGCTTAAATGCAATAAATAATACTTGCGTTAGTACGCAGTACTACGTAAGCACCAGTGAAGTTATACCGGAACAAATAAACAGTATATTCTCGATAGAAGGAGCCACACAACTGAAGGCATGACCAAATTTATCTACAAGCATATTTGCTTTTGAAAATTAAAATGATTGCTAGAATAAAATATAACCAACTTTTTTGCTTTTTATGCACTTGTGAAGTTCGTCGGATAAGAGTGGGATCCAGGAACATTATGGCGATGTATCGCGAAAAAAATCAGTTTTATTGCAAATGGGCCAATACTCAACCTTCAGCTTGATATCTCCATGTTAAAATCCATGGATTTATGATCTCAGGGGGGCCAAAAAAACAAGTCGGTACATGTGATTCCGATTAAAAGTTGGTGTATCTTGACATACTATTATCTGAAAAAATATTTATTGTGCAATACTAAAATAAAGGAGAGAATACTTTTATTTTCGACCGTGCGAGACACGTCTGATCATGCATGAACATGGTGATAAAAGGAGGACTGGTTAATGTAAAAGCGACAAAGTTTTTAGGTAAATTATGGATCCTTGTGATAAGCGTGCATTAACGAATGTAGGTAAGAACCAGTGTTGTTGTGTTGCTGAGGCTGATGTCGCATTCATGATTCTACTTTACCGCAGTTGGGCTAAACCAACTTACAATTAAGCCAAGTCTTTTTACTGTGGGTAAAATTAATTACATGTGATTTGGTTTGTTCTGCGTACTTGATAATCTTCTCCTAACTTACACAGGTCGCTCATGCAAATTGTGGTAAACTTGCGTAATTTTATCGCGTGGTGTGTTTTAAATAACTTTCGGACATTTTGTACTTATCGCGTATTGACATTTAACCACTTTCTTCCATATGCTCATTTAGCGAGTATTTATGTCGTCATATGCGTTCACTTTATTCTATATCGGCATTTCGAATGATTGGCTGTTGTTTGACATCCCAGTTGTGGCTGCGCTTGATGTGCATGTTGACAAGGTGCCTACCTGTCTATTACCCACTACCTCGTCCATGCTGGCTCCAGGAGACAGTTGGTCGTTGCTGGAGGGGACGGCATGCACGGTCATTGTGGTCGTGCTAGGCTCAAAGAGGGGTTCCATGCATTCAGTGTGGAGCGGACTACGGTCCAGCCTTGTGTGCGTTTGATTCCCAAATACAATATGCTTGTGTTTGCTTGTGAATGAGTGTAGGCCGGCTCCGTTGATGAAACGTGGCTCCCATCCGCATGCCTCCCGGTCTTATTCCTTCGGGTATACACTGGATATGGGGTGTGTGGAAGGAGCTGTGGATGGTGCAGCGCAAGACATCCACGGTCCCTCTCTAGGCGCAGGCGTCCTGTCGCTGGCCACAGTGACAGGCAAATCCGAAAACGGAAGCCGCCAACCATCTTGTGTTGCTTGAATTATTAATTTTTACGGCGTATATTTGATTGCTTTCGGTAAGGCGTAAGCAGAAGATAATTGAAATCTACCTATTGGATAACCCACATCCATGGATTGGGTTAGATCATCCAGTTATGTAAGAGGCAGTGCGTTTATTGCGCGGCGAGACATCGCGCAAGTCACAATGTTGTTGAACGCGTTCTTGTGGCGTTTTATAGAAAACACGCTTGCCAGGCGTATACTTAATATATCCTGAAACACTGCTGACCAAATATTTGCTGGAAGCGGGTAAACACGATCGAACGAGCTGCCACTACGGAGAGATTGTTCGCCTAGCTACATGAATGCATTTTTCTTTTATAGACCTGGCCGCTGCATCAGCATGTCGTGAATTCGTTCGTAAGTATATACGGCACCCTTGTCTACAGAGTAGCATTTCAATGTAAGTATGGCTTTCAGTGTTTAAACACTAAGCTGTGTTGTCGATAATGTATTTTGATTCAATTTGGACACAATTAGAGTGCTACATATGCGGCAAAAGTTCGTTCATTCCTTCAACCTGGGCAACCAGTAGATATAAAATTCCTCTAAGAAGAAGAAGCTGGGAGTTTTGTTTTGCTAACACCTTTATTATTTCAAAATTTTACCATAAACTTCATACGGCACCAGTTAGGCTTTCGCTATTTTACCCGTAAATAACCATTGTTCCATTGGCCTTACAGGGATCGTTTGTATAATGATTCATCCAGTAAATGCAATAGTCCCAGGGAAAAAGGAAAATAAATTAAATATGTTTCGTATTTCTTCTTATGGAATCGAGTTAGTCCAGAAATGGCAAAAATCTTCTATTCGCAGTAAATCAACCTATGCTTGGTTACAGTTCGTATCGAACATATTGTCCGCTGTTGCAAGCTACCCACGTTTTTAGTTGTATCAACCAGCTCGTTTTCTTTGATTTTCAGTTCTAGGACTGTGAATCCAAAAATACTGAAGCATGCTTCAACTTTCTCACAGCACCGTGGTTGATCAAACGCCCGTACAATTAAAGGCATTTTGTTCCTAAAATCGGTTCATTCCTTCGTATAGATACTCAACGAAATTTTCGTATAAACTGGTGATAATATTCCACATAATTATTTGCTGAACAGACCAGCATGTTCGAGTTGGCCAATTGGAATCGGCCCTCTAAGGAAGATCCAACCCATGACCAGTAGATGCAGATGCCAACTAGCTTAAGCTTCTGAGCCCTGGGGACTTTGGCTGGGCCACATAATTTGCAAACGAGCAGAGATATAGCACCACGTATCTACCACTGTCAGTGACAGTGTTTTGCCTGCAAGTTGGTGGTGACGTCTTACTTGACAATAAATCTGTAGCATTTGATAACAAGAGAGACTTTTAATTGTATAGTGTTATGATTGGCAGGAATTTAATTGTAAATCTGATAAGGCATTCATCCCTTTATATCACAGGCTACATAGCAGAGCCCGAGCCGGAAAAGCACCAGACGCGTTTCGCCCTATTGGGGCTCGTCACTGGCGCCCATCCCCACCGTCCTCTGAGGAGGATCGAAACAATGACGGCTAGAGGCAGAATCCAACTAGCCAGCAGTCTAAGCCACTGAGCCGTGGGGGACGTTGGCTGGGCTATATAATTTGCGAACTAAGTGGGATAGAGCACACATATCTACCACTCTCACTGTTAGTAGTTAGCCTGCAAACTGACGACGTCCTCACACTAGACGTTAGATAATAACATTTGAAAATAAGAAAGGTTTTTAATTTTATAGTACTCATTTTTAGCAGGATTTTGGTTGTAATTATTAGTTCGCAAATTGTGGATCCCAGCCAGTGTCCTCCATGGCTCAGGGGCTCAATCTGCTGGCTTGTTGGCGTCTGCCTCTGACGGTTATTTTTCGATCCATCTCAGCGGACCTAACCAGTGCGAGCCACTGACGAGCCCCAAAAGGGCTAAACGCGTGTGACGCTTTTACCGACTAGGCTCTGCTACGTAGTTTTGCTTATATTAATAAATCAACCGTATTTAATAAATATTATAATCTAATTAATATATATGGAATTTTTTAGAACTAAGTTAATACATTTTCCTCGGACTCTGGTCGTATCGAACATTCTCGCAGCCATTTTTTTCTCGCTACAGGTTAGGCTTCATTGCATACCTATTTTCTGTACTAAATTTGACCTGATTTTATTTATGGTTATTACTTTGTCTTTTCTGCGAGTAAAATACCTTGATTTTATTTTTACTCTATTTATACTTTTTTAATTTCGTGTCAATATTGCGTATATATATTTCAGCATGATTTTGATAGGGTTCATTATGTCAATTATTTTGTGAACAAAACAAAATATTTTACGAATCCTTATGTTTACTTTTGATAATCCTACTGTATGAACATCAACGACGGGATCAATCCGCAGTGATTTTTTACAGGTTAAGAAGGCATGGATGTACCTCCCATCTTATGTAGTCTAATAAGTTATCGAAAAAGGTTAAGACAAATTTTCGGTTGGCATTGCTCCTGCTAAAATTGGACTTAAAATATAAAGCCTTGGCATTTTGCTTCGAGTGATTCCATAACTCCTGCGAGTGAACAATTAATTAAGTTATATTATGGTAGTAGGATGGATGTTAGCTTCACTGCCATAATATAAATGGCGGAATGTGTATTGTCAACTACCAATAAATAAGGCTATTGTGGGTGTATAAAAGAAAGATTCTGACAGAGTTTTACATGTGTGACACACGCGAAAATTAGAACGTTTCTTCTGCATTGCAGACGGCTGCACCTTTCTTCTAATTTCAACGATTGGCCTCTAAGTTTAGTGTAACTGTTCGGAAACAGTAAAATATTTGGTGTATGTTAGAGTATGAAATAATTGAGCCGCCTCATAGTGGGCGGTACAGTTTTTTGTATCCTGCCAAACGTTTACAGCCACTGCTCAAATGAAAGCTGTTGTCTTTCAGTAGTGTATTTAAATGCAAACCGTTGGTCAGTGCAATAATGTCGTGGATCAGCAACGGCCTCCCGGCTTGGACTGCGTTCTGCTTAGGAGAAATCATTCGCATTTAGTATCTGTTAAATCCAATGTTGTCTAGTTGTTCGAACGCTTAATATGGATAACAATTTTTTGCTTATTTCGCATCGCTTGGAACAACACAGTTTATTCTGAACCGGTCTGCCTTGCTCGCGTTCTGTGAATGATCGCTTCAGTAGTTGCGTTTTTAGCTGGTAGGAATATGTACTTTGTTGACGTTGGGTAAAATCCTTGCATATTCACGTTTAAATTTATCATCTTTTGGATTGAATATGGAAGTCCCGTAACTAGGTCAACTGAAGTAAATTCTGATCGGCATATAACTTAGTCCGGTGTTATCTATTGAAATCGACAGCAAACAATGTGAATTTGTTAAGGGAATGTAGGTGGATCTTTAATTGAGCCTTAAGCATACCAGACTCGACTGATATGCGATTATATAAGGAATTTTGAACTGACTACTAATATTCGTTGCAGGAGAAATTTAGCAAAACAGCTGAAGAGATTGTCATCGATCCCGTGATATTAGAGATTAAAAAGGAGAATCTGATAATCAATATGATGAAATCTCTTAACAAAGCCAAGTAAATCATATCAGCGACTTCTGTAGCGTCAGCTGACTTGGTCCAACTACTCGGTGTGACCAAAACGCTTTTGCACGTTGGTTGCCGATGGAAGACAAGTTTCTTGGGATGAGTAATGTTACAATTATCTAGATAACGCACCTGCTCCTCGGCAGTGATGAATTTCAAGACCTTGGAAAACACAGGAAGAAGAGACACTGGGCGATAGCTTGAAGGCTCAGTCCTCTTTCGGTCCTCCAGAAACGGAGTTATTACTTCAAGCTTCCACATCGCAGGATTCTGGTTCTCTTGTTAGCAGCTCTGGAAGAGATAAACCAAAGGTTTATACTTGTCTTGATACGGCAGCCGTTGCCTACGGGCGAACTATGTCGACTACAAGAGAGCTGTCGTTGTGCAGAGTCGTTAGCTTCTGCAGTACAGCTCCGGCAACAAAAGTCAATTTAATTTCTCTTCAAATTTCCCAAGAACTAAGGCAAAGCATTAAATCCAATTATCTCACTAGAATTTAAATTTTTTTAACTGACCCAAAATTGGTGTCAACCTCTCTGTAAATACGTTCTGGTGAACGTGTGTTTTGGTTTCATGTAGTACAGCAGTAAATCGTTAGTTTCCAATCCCTAGGAGCCTTTCATAAAATGATCGAAGTGTTGATTTGTATTACTATCCACTTGGCGTTGTTGACCCATAGCTTCAGGCGGCGAACATTGACACAACATTAAATAAAAAGAACGATAACAATGAAGGAAATTATTGATATTTTGATGAAATCATAGCGTCGATCGGGCGCATTGGGGTAAGCTTTTTCTAAGCATAATGTTGAGTATAACGACTTAGGGATTGGCAACAGTTTCATTAATTCCTTGGACGTATTACTCTCGAGTTCCGTTGCATTAACAATGCATTGTGGACTGATAATTGGCAGAAAGTAAACGCTACGCCTTGCACCAATTACATAAGCATAGATTCGCCCATATGAAGGTGGCGTATGAACTCACCTTGCGGATGCTGAGGAGGTTGGCGCATGATTGTTCAGGCGCTGCCTGCACGTAGACTACCGTTAGTACATGTATGTCGAATGCAGTTCAATTGTCTCGTGAACTTATGCTTATAAGTTGTTTGGCTTACGTAACACTGGCTGCAACAGCAGGACATGAAGAAGGTTGTTACCACAGCGTTATACTCCAGGAGAAGCAGAAAACACTTATACATCTGCAAATCGGCAACTACAGCGGAGCCGGCAGACTTCCGTCAAGAGTGCTGAATTTTCTCCAACCTGTGTTGCCTCAGGTGTTTGTTTAATTTTTGCAGAATTAGGTTTCTTGATTGCTTAAGAACAGCTGGGTGGAAAAATGGAAATATCCTACCATAAAACGGAGGCAAACGGAACGATTAACGCGTCGACAAAAAGGTCGTAAAATCAGCTTACTGAGTTTATTTTGAGGCAAATTGCCCTAATCATGATAAACCTGATGTAAATCAGTTCCTTCAAACAAAAGCTGTTGAACCGTAACACAGATACAATTCTGGGCGCAGTACTAGATCCAAAGTGCAGCAGCTCGTCAAGTCAAGGCGATATGTCGTGGTTGAAAACACTCATTATGCAAGGTATTAAGGGAGTACACCAATTTGCATGATACGGTGAAACAGGAACCAATATTGTTTTTTGGGGAAAGTTTGTTGAAACAAATAATTGAGTCAGGAGTGGAAACCGTGGAATCCTGCAAACATAATCTGTTGGTTAAGTGTTAGAAATTGCATCAAACTAATCCTGCATGGAATCAAAATGAAACTGAATTGATTATAATCAAATAGCTGAGCACCCGCGTATCAAATGTTCGTGCGGCTTCCAGCTGTCTGGTATATAGGGTTTGGAGCATACTAACCTATGATCTCAAACTGAAGGCAAACAAATAAATAGTGCTGTCAGCTGTCATTTGAGTCAGCAAATCATCGACACTCAACTAGACAGATATATTCTTACTGGTACCACCAGAACTACCACAGCACTAGTTTATCAGTCATCTGTAATAAAGGTTTGCTGCCACACAACCGTGATAAGCTAAGGAATACAGGATAATAAGAGGGAAAGATGGGGGCTTACATGAAAACATTAATGCCCTAAACAAACGCTCAGGGTCAGGGCACCTAAACCTTATGTTAGTAACATATCGCCACAAACAACTATCTATTGTGCAAATATTTGACGGCAGCGCTGATACAGCTTCATTTCAGATTCACTGCCCCATGTCCTAATCAGCTAATACCTCGCAGATAACTCAGACTCATCATGCTTTAAACAGGCCATCCGGCTAGGAGACGGGAGCAGACGTGCCACAAATGTCGGCTGCAAGCCACGACTTGTAAAGTCTCGAAACAAGCAAAAGGCGGATCAGGGGGGTTCCAGCCTGAAAAGCGAGACGGACAAATGGTAGCCAGTTTGGTTGTCTGTGACTTAAGTTCCTGTTTTATATCGGCTTCACGCTGTTAACTGTACGCAGGTACCATTCGACCGGTAATGTTTTTTATGGACATCAGTGCATCTGATAACTTTGCAGACTTACTGATGTGAAAGTGTTTCGCCGGATGAGCGTGCAAATTACGGATGGTCTATTGGTGCTCTCACATATGAGAAGGCTCGGAAATGTCCTATGCAAGCTAAGAGTAAAATTCCAAACCATTTGATAATTGGTCAAATTAGTGATAGGGAATGAAAGTGAGAAAACCGTAGCCACGTTACTGATAATTAACAAGATGAGTTCATCATAAATAATGGCGCCTTTAAGCACTTCACAGGAAGGTCAGTGCATCTCAGTCAATAGAGTGATAACGTCATTAATGCATTTTCCCTGGTTGATGAGATTGCACTGTTTGATTATGAAGAAAATATTTGGTTTTGAAAAAACCAGAAGCCCAGTAGACCTAGTCATTTAAAATCACGCACCAGGTGCTGTACCATAGGCGGTCGTGTTTGCCGAGTTAGCACGGTTAATTTTAAGCAAGGACACGAGGGGTAAAATCGCATAATTAAATTGCAAGATTACTTGGACAAGTGTCAGTGCTTGGCAAGTAGACTGCTACTGAGTTTTGATATTAACTAATTTTAACAGCAACTCACTTTCGTTATATGTCTTGTACATCAATATAGTCGGTCAGTGCGGGTTCCACCGTGCTTATATTTTCTAATTTTAAGTGTCTGTCTACTGATATTCCCGACGTGGCTTTGCCTTTTGTAAATGTTTCCCAGTGGTTAACTGATTAAAACCTGCCACTTTAAAACGACCCCAAGAGGTATTAATATTTGGGGCCGGAGAATGGATTCCACACTTCTTAAGGCCACTTTGCTCAAAGTGTAGTTCCGCCCAGTGTGAGAGGGGCTACAGCTCACCGACCGCCTTGAGCATAACCGATATGCAAGTTTCCCAAAAATGAATTCACAGGAACGCGGTTATTCAGCCGGGTTGATAGGCAATTATATATATTTATATATACATATGAAATATGTAGTCGTCTACCAAACATGCTGGAATATTGAGTACCCAATAAATTTCAAATGTCTTCCTTGATATCGAGAAGTGCTTTCGCTACGCAAGTTGAAGGAATTTGGGTCGGCCTTGAAACGGGCATTGTACGCATTCACATGCATAACCATCTTATTCCTTCGGGTTTACATTGGATATTTGGTATATGGATGGCACAGTGAATGATGCGGCGCAAGTCACAATGCTTTACCGTGGGTTCGACAAACGTTCCCTATAACTTTGCGATTATTGCCAACTTGAAGCCGGCCTGGAGTAATATTGCATTCATATTGTACAAGTGTTATGTCTACAGAATTGCAAAAAGCAAGTCAAGAAGTGTTCCGAATTCCTCCCAGTTAAACTGTCGAATATTATTGGAGTAAGGTATACATGTCTATACATGTTATCGGATCAAATATTATCGGAGATTACTGCGCGATCCTTTAACTAAATGCATTGTTTTTTTCCTGGTATTCCGGTTTACGTACGGTTTGAATTGCACATTTCGTGTGGAAGAACGATGCAATAGGAATAATGAACAATGTTTTGCACAGGTTGCGATTCAACAAATAATCTTCACTCGTAGGCAAGATAACTGTATAATGTGAGGCTGTTATTTTACGCACAGTTTTAAGAGCGTAATTATTGATTCCGCTAGTTTACGGCGTCGGTTATATGCAGTGTCAAACAGAATTGCACTGTTTGCTTTGTCACTAGTTCCTTTCTCCTACTTATCACTGCAAGATATTTTTGGATCTAATCATATATTTAGTTTACAGATTTATTTAGTTTAGATTTATTTAGTTTGCAGATGAAAACAATACGGTTATCTGTGTACAAAATAGGCGAAATTAATTTATGCGATATTAATCTTACTGAACGTTAATTTTGCACCAATACACCAAACTATAAAAATTGCTTTATGCATCAGTCATAATTATCGTTTTATGGGTTATTATTTAAACTTACCCTCATAACACAATCTTGATTATCTAGATCATCCCAATCAGCTTTAGAATGGCAGCACTAACATTAGTTATGTTATCCAACCGTTAATAGTATAATTACTTTTGCTTAAAACTAGTTGTTGCATATTTTATTCAGCTTTATTACAACAGCCGGATAGTAATTTAACCATGAAAATAATATCAGTCATTTACACTTTTATTTAACTTCCTACAACACAAGGCAAATATTTTCAGAGGAACATGCCATACTCAACAGTGTGTAATATTATAAATGCGTGCGCTATGACTGAGTTCCTTGGACAACTTTTAACGAAAACCTATTAATACTTATACACAGACGTTGGATGTAGGATACTGAATTGTATGATGGTTTCGGATTTTTGCGTAAGATAATACATTTTGACCTGCAATTCAGCCGGTTCTCATTGAGCGGAAGCGGATTAATTTCTGTTCCCAACAATTGTGCTATTATAGTTTAAAAGAGGTAAATTTTGCTGTAACAAAAAAGTCGTCACAATATCCATATGCAATATACCAACGCAATTCTAACTCCCGGAATATTAATGATGTCGATTTAAGTAAAAACTCGCATTCACGTTATTTCCATTCCTCGCCAGCAAAATCTTTTAGCGTTATTTCTGTTACATTTTATTTTTATTTTTCAATACTTGTCATTTTCGCCTACATCAACCATTGGATAAACAGAAAATCTTATTTTCCCTCGTTGCTAAAATTGTTACGCGCAGTACATCTTTGCTGGATATGTATAAACCTCATTGGTTTGCTCAACAAAATTCACATTTTTACAACCCGAAAATCAGAATACTAAGCTAAGGCAAGCAAGCGTTACCATCCACAACTAAGAATAGATCGACGGAAATAGCTAATGCTATCCTTTGTTACACAGAAAGTTGATTACGGGCCCTCAATAAGGACACGGTTTGGTGCATCCTCTTTGCTGAGAAGTTCACATGCAGTTGTTATTTATGATCCTTCCGGCATTGGATAAAATCTCTTAGCTAATTTAAAGAAGCGCAACAGCTACTATGCTAGTCCACATGATAAAAACATTGCATTATTTACTAATTACGCAGAGGCTTCCGGAAAGCCCGCTAGACTGTTTTGCGGTCGTCATCTTTATACAACCTAATTCCGTTAAAAACCGCCGGGACCATTAGTGCTCACTATGCAGCTACCAAAATGGTCAAAATTTTCAGCTTCTCTGGAGCTGCCAATTATTCCCACCAGCGCATAGTGTAGTCGAAATCAAATGGGTCCAAACAATGGCCCCTCACTCTCAGGGATTTTAATCTCATCGCCGAATTGCTGATGGAAAACAGAAACGAAGTCATCTTGAGGTCCTAGAGCATACATGAGTTTTCACACACAACAAACGATGCGCGTGCACTGGTTGTTTTCATATATAAGACATTGTTCATGCGGAACATATTTCTTCGATGATTCTGTCGTTTTGCATTTACATTGGTAATAATTTCCTTTGTTATCGAAGGCACAGTATTTCCTTAACACTTTGTATCTAGGACATTTAGCAGCGTAGTTGTGACCAGCGAAGTGTCCATAATCACTAAAATTTGTGTCTTGCCTCTGACTTCACAAACATTCATATACATCTTTAGGAAACAAACTACGCTTTTGCGTACTAATGTGCCCCACCCTGTGATCTTAAACATTATGCACACAAGGTGTATAAAAGGATTATCGGTTTCTGTGCGCTGCTTCCAATATATTGAGTACGTACGCAAAAGATCTATGGCGGAATTTGAGCCAATGCTTTAACTCGGAATAATCCGCCTCTCCAAATACCATGATAAACAACAATGTACAAGTTACCAAATATGCTCAGTGGTTGTCTTCCCACTGGTGACTACAGTGCGTACGACAAATGTCCCATCCTGAATATATACACGAGTCCTCACATGAACCAATTAAATTCAGCTCTGGCCAGTAAACCAGTCTTCAGTAAGGTAAACCTGTAAGCGACAAATTCGTTTGCGGGGCTCGAGAGACGTAAAATCTCCCAGGTTCAAAGAAGAAAGGAAGTAAAGATGTTGACTGTGGTACTATTCAAATAGTAATTAAAAGACTATGGGTACATAATTCGAAAATGCCCGATCAGTTCCGAAACAGCCGCCTTCATAATGTCCACACATAATGCAAATGGTACGTGCCACCTCACAGAAAAGTCACTTGATACTTTGTCCACGACCTAGTCCATGACCTTCCTTTCATTAGATCCGGTAAACATTGATTCATTGGTTTGCTATACAGTGTGGAAAACGTAACGCCATCGGATCGGCTCTTGACTCAGTCAGACAGTGTGGGTGGGAGGAACACGGAGTTGCGTACCACTAGGACGGGAGAATGATTCAAGTGGGAGTTGGTGTGGGTCGAGTGGCCAGGACGGATTGCAAGGTGTGAGAGAACGATCACCACAGTGAGAGGGGAATTGAAGTTTTGGCAACATCAATATTTCACATCGAGGGATATCGGTAAGTCGGTGCTCATCAGTTGCGGCAGGCTTCTACTTTGGCCATCAAGACTGAGATCCCGCCATACAACTTGCTGATTATATAATATTTACGTCGGTAGGCATGTAACCGTGGCACACAACTTGGGTGAGTGGATAGATGATATGCTTTAAGACGTAGATCTTGTTATACATATTGTGAAGGACAAGTGCATGGGTACACGAATAGTTCTTGTGATTCCAGTGTTTACTAGCGTCATCCATCTTGCTAATTGTCTAGTAAATGTAAGGCGTACATACCTGTTGTTAGCCTGCTGGCAAGGAACTATAGTCGAAAACGACATAGGATATCTTTATTCACATACTTGTTCTATTTTAACTTCTCAGGATAAAAATCAGCCTTGGTAACAAGCTTCAACCCTTTAGCCTTAAATGCACAACAAGAAATATGGTCTGGAATTTGCTCATGCGTGTAAGATGAGACAAATATCCAAACAATACAGTCGGAAGATGTAACCTGTGAGCTAGCTCTGTCTTTATGCAAGCACTTCACAAACAACTATTCAGAAATGACCTCTTTGTGATCACTTATAGAATGCATGCGTCCGGATTCGTCCCGGTCGTGGCCATTATACCTCCAGTGTGTGTTTGACTTTAGTTTGCATTGCATTTGAACCAGTAACTTGTCGCTCGTTGCCGTGGTCGTTCATTCTGTACCTAGTTTGGGGGGGATATCTTTGGTATGTTGTAATTATGATATATTATTCTTGTAACATAGACCACCATATTTTAACAACTGTGGGCTTTTTTGCGGTTACCGGTGTTGTTGCCTCATTTCCGTTCTCTGGTTGCTCGTTGAATCGATCTTAGACACCGTCCGACTATCCTCTAAGCGTTATTTACGCTTACAACTTGAACCAACGAACGTTGGTGTGTCAACTCATATCTCCCGTTGAATGACAAAGTTGAAGCCATCTAGAAACACTTGTAAGCACCACACTTTAGCCTGAGAGACATGTCATTTTCCCTCGCGTAACACCATTATCTGCTTGCTCGATGTCTAAATGGTACTCGCCTAATGTGCCAACTTCGCTAACGTCTGTTAGTGTTTCGATACATTTCTACTTGACAGATGGATGTTATTACATTTATTCACGTGTGCACCGTGACTTATTATGGGTTGCAATATGAAGTCAATGTATTCCATCTCAAGTGTTCTATACTCCTCATTTTACTGCTGCTGCCTTCAGGTAAACGCACTGAGATTCAGACAAGTCATCTAGGTTGATTCCCGTTGTAGCGGCAATAGGTTGTTACATCTGAATCGAAATGCATGGGCATAGGTATTATTCTAGACACTGATGGATGGGTCAAGATATGTTAGCTGTCCGAACGAATGACCAGGGGGAAATAAATAGTAACACATGCCGAACTGCTTGGTGGTTCTACCTCCCAGTTTATTCTCGCTTACACCGGACAACAGACGATTAGAACCAGCTCTGGTTTTGCCTCACGACACGGATAGCCTGCAGTGAACATAATCACAACATTTCTCTGCTTACTTGAAAAGATGCTAACGCCATCTCCGTCGGCCATTTTGGTTTCAACCTTATTCTATTTACCGCGTGTAAGTGGGGCTTGGGTGCAGTTTAATTTTATAATGAGTAACTACAGACTTGGTGAAATGTGGTATCTTTATTGCACCTGCATAGAACGGATAAGCCAAAGGTAACCTAACTGTTTTAAGCTTATTTAACTCGGTTGTATTTAGCAATGACTTCACGTGTTTCCCATTACGATAATGTACTCATCATGATCTATGCTACGCTATTCTTACTACCTCCTCAACCGGCGTCTAGTATGGTTACCTACCGAGAGTGAGCTATGATATCTTCGTTTTCGTATTATTATTCGGCCGCGATTCATATCACTGTGTCAGCTCCATGGTATTGCTCACCATAAATGTAGCTTGACTAGCCGCACAGTGCTAACGTGCATGATGCTTAGAGAGCCGGTGCATCGCTGAATAATGGTTCAGTCTACCCATGAGCTCATTCTTAATTGATGTCAGTGCGGTATTTCCGATCGATTGTGTGCTTGCTACAGAGCAATGCTGTGGTGGCAAATTATTGTGTATGTGTTAAGTTTGATGGATACGTTTGAATCAACAGGATATCATCGCTTGGCCTTTTACAATAGCATAAACTGTCAAATTTGACAGTTGTAACACAATGCTCAACTTTTGTCCTTCGTGTGAGCACTTTGGATTATGCATTCGAAGAGAAATTTCCCAGGAAAATCTGTGTCAAATGAACAATCCCGACAATTAACCGACTAGCGATTATCACGATATAATCATTCCAGGTTCCACTCCGCAGGCAAGTGAAGAGAGTGAGTATAGTTATAGTTCCAGTTATCCGTTAGCCATTCTGAATTTACCGGGGACTATGAAAACACACGTATTACCCGGATGGAAGGCAGACGTGCAGAGACGCCTACCAGAAGTTCCATTGCACATAGTTAATCTTTTGAATGGATTAAGTGAAAGGTTGCATCTAACGGGAATGGTACGTCAGTGTGTTATTATATAACATCGGAAATGAATCGGCGCATAGCGACAATGGTTTTATGAGTACCGAATGGGCTGCACCTGTAACGTACGATATAGACCGTTGGCAAATAGCTTATGGCCACAGTAGATTACAGGTTGTTGGGTATAAACGGTTGTGTACTGTTGAGTACTGCTTAGAAAGTCGCATGTTTGACAGTGGGCAGCGGAACTAAGTTGATGTCTTTTGTCAATACCAATGGTTGCGCATCAATCGTTATTTTAGTAGGTGCACGTGACTCGGGCAGCACATGACCGAACCGGTCGGAGACACAGAGAGCCAGAAGTGGACACTGTATCGCATTCGCATGTTATGTGATCTCCCACATCAGCTATTCAAACCAGCATGAACATATAAAGGGCAACACCTAAGTGCACACCTTTTCACTGCATCAATAATCTAGTCATTATTCTACCTAGCAGTTGCTTTACTATTGCCACATCGGATTCCTACAAATATGGAAGCCCACGATTTAAGGCAGTCACGACGAAATGTAGAACAAATCATCAACAGTTGGTCCTTGGTAGTTATTCCCATACCTGCGAAAGTGATTGTTAGCCTGACCACCAAAGGAAACATATACACGTTTGTCGTACCATTGCTGATGATGCCTATTTTGTCTATATCCGGTTTGTGACAGCTAACAATTAAGTTTGGATAAACGCATGTACATATGTTGCATTTGAACTGCCATTTTACACATATGAAGCCAATCTATGACAATATGTATACCGAATGAATTCCACGAGATCTTCATACCGATTTTGTACGGTTAACTTAGTGCAGTAGAACGACCTTCGAGCAAACCGAACATAATATTACCAGAAAATGATGAAAAGGAGATTATGACAAACTAGTGTTTATTTCAGGTGTTGCGAATCCAAGGCAAATTTGATCGATGCGAATTCCGTGCACTGCTCAAAAGGACGGTTTCTCAGTTACCGGAGAAGGCACAATTGTATGCGGAATAGAAACACCGTGTGTTTACATGCAATTTACTAATCCAGGCCAATACGGCGGCCTATATGGTAGGTTTGCCTGCGTGACGAGTAATCTTGCATTTCAGAAGTAGATGTTGCTTGCGCTTTCCAGCGCGGATGCGCCTGATGTGAACATTGACAAGGTGCCTACCTGTCTATCAGGCACTACCTCGTCAATTCTGGCTCCAGTAGACAGTTGGTCGTCGCTCGAGGGACGGAGTTCACCGTCCACGTGACGGTGCTTGGCTCAAGGAATGGTTCCATCCTGTGTGGAAAGGGTCTACGGTCCAGCCGCCGCATCGTGTACGCCTGGTGTGTATGATTTCCCAATTAGGCCGAAATGCTTCCGTTCTGTTTGTTGAAGGAGTTTGGGCCGGCTCCGTTGATGAAACCTGGCTCCCATCCGCATGCCTCCCAGTTTTATTCCTTCGGGTTTACACTGGATATGGGGTGTGTGGTTAGAGCTGTGGGTGCTGCAGCGCAAGCCACCCATGGTCCGCTTTGTAGGCGCAGGCGTCCTGTGACTGTCCCAATGGAGGTCACAGTGATTGGCAAATCTGGATACCGACGCCGCCAAATCATGCTTTTTTGTCAGCAGGAGATCCTTTGGTGCGCTGATGCTGGTGGTTGCTAGATCCAAACGGATGCTGTACCCGCTGCTGTTACTGTTGTTCTACTTGCTCATGACCTGGGCGCAACCTCGTGGCGACTGCTTAGAGGGATTTTTTGTTTTGCCTGTTTACCTGCTTAGATCCAGGACACCAATTCGCATGAGTCAGTGAACTGACTATGTGCTAGACCTGCTGCTTTTAGGGTGTTCATTTAATCGAAGGCTTTGCCCGGATACCCGAGTCGTTCTCCTGTCAGTATTAGGCGCCATGGCATTATCCTACTCTATCCTCTTCGGAGGTTAGTTAGTGGTCGATGACTCACTTCCCTTAAATCCTAGCCATGGGAGACAACTGGTCTACGGGTTATAAGCTCACAGCTTGATTGGCGCAGGGCACGTGCGCTACGCATTTTCTCTGACAGTGTGAGGACTCCTCCGGGTGTTCAGTGGTTTGCTACTGCCCGCCTCAAGCCAGGCAGCCCCTTGTCAAATCGGTGCAAACCCGACAAAACCAATCTGCGTCTGGCCTTGGTCGCAGGTGCGTATCCTACTAGGTTGTCAAAACATATAACAATAATTACAATACCTAAAACGCTGCGTGTAACGACCGTCAAGCAGATCCCAAACTCTATTCTTTTATGCAATACCCCTTATTGCAGATTTATGAATTTCCCCTTTGCGATTGTAACCGTGAATACAGCTGGCACACACAATAACACCATAACACTATGAAAGTGACGCATGGCTGTTTAGAATAATTGGGAACCAAGATATTTTTACAATTGTTCGCAAGCCGTATGAACCGGGCGATCGAGCACCGGGTCTCAAGGGGTGCGAGTCACTCACATTACACCACTGACATGTGGGTTATGCACTTTTGGCATCGACTTAGGTTCGCTGTCCCTAGAATACGCCCCGTACTTCAAAATAGGAATCCATGTGGTATTTCGCTTATTAAAGAGGGATGCAACTAAACTGTACTATACTTCCTATACTTTCAATGGATTGCAATTCAGCCGAAAACAAATTAATTCTCACTCACATAACGCCTACTTGTGTACAACTCTACTTTCCTATCCTCCCGTGTTCAATCTGACTATTTCTAAACGACCGGCTTCAGGATTATTGATAAAATTTTCCCTATACCAAGCAAAAACAACAAACCGAAATAATACTTTACTATGCACTAATCTCTTCGGTTCGTCAAAACAATATATATTTTCGTTTGGGAACGCTCAATGTATGCATATTTATGCAGATGAGAGCAAATGCCTGTCTTACAAACACACCGCAATATCTTGCAATAAATTATTATATTTACATATGTATATGTATTACTTCTTTGGAACTTAAACTAAGAATTCAACAAGCTCTACCAACTGCCTTCCCGCTTTACCCATGCATTAATATCAGTAATCGTTTTTCTTGTGACGCCGATTCCACTGCAACTGCGCAAGCTGGTGTTGGGATTAGAGTTAGTTCCATAAATAAAACTGATTTATTGATTAGAATTCCCTCAATGCTCACTTTTTTGTTATAAGACTCAATGACACCTTCAAATTTTATAAGTGGCAAGTAGACAACCTTATTTTGTTTCCTATGCTTATGCTCAGCTGAATGTAGTCAAGGTACAGTAAACATTTCATCTGGCAGAATAATCTAAACGTGCTTTTAAGGGCCCGAATGAGACTTCTTTCTTATGGTGTGGAACGACAATGTGCGCACAGCAGTTTACTCTCATTTGTAGGTCCGCGTGAGTATATAGGGTTATTTCTGATAACGTATATATTCTGCTCAGATTACCTTGCTACCAGCGAATTTAATTTTCCAACTTGAAATTTCACTACCAAATGCGCTACTAGGCTTTTTGGCGTGTTCCATAAACATCGCAATATTGCTCGCAGATGAACCATATCTATATCTATATATATATATATATATGTATGTATTTACCTTACTGCTGGCTTGACAATTTTCGAGACTGCATAATAATGTGATCACCTTGCATGGCATATAATAACGCGCAGATAAGCGTGATGGCACGGATGCGCTTCGTTGCTTTGCCCAAGTGCAAACAAATGCGTATGGTCTTTGGTTACTTTAAATACTACGTTGCTCAACTGGAAAATCAAAATAGTTTCATGATGATCTCACATTTAACCTTTTCTGGATAGTGACCAGCATTGGCTGGAATTAATAAGTTCACGTCTACTACAGGTAAGTCTTCCTGTGGCCTTGCTCGTCCAACAACTAAAACTTGCATCTCGTGGACATCTTAAAACTTACTTGACCGTTAGCGGTTCTTGCTCCTTAGCGTTAAACACACTTAAATCTGCTGAAGAATTTCTCAACAATAAAAGCAAATATATGCCACCATCCTGACATCTGGTACTGAAAATGAGCCACTGAAATGGATGCTGTTGCGTCTGGTGGAAACACACGTAGATTGTTCTCTCTCATCAGATCCAGTGGATGCAATGCACCTGAGATTTGTGAGTGTCCGCGCGTTTGACAGCATGAATTTCACTGACCTACGCAATGGTCTAAATCGCTGTGAGAAGCATTTGTTCTTCAAGTGAATAATATAATTTTTCACGGTTGGCACCCGCATGCTTTGATGTGTTGTGTTTGTCCGGCGTGCACAGATTCTCCCACTGTCATAGAGATGCGGAGAGATAACCGGAGACCGGAATAATAGAAATTCCAATCCGCTGGCAGTCTTACTCTTAAATCATCCGAAGAGGGTAAGAAAAATATCATAAAAATCTGCTTTCAAAGATTACCAACTACTGCAGGAAAACTAATGTGAATTGGATTTGTAAGAATGTCTTCCCCAGCGATTGCACCAACTACGAAGAAATATCGCTTATACCGCTCGTGTCTACTAGTTATGAGCCGTTGTCACTCCGCGAGCATTCAACTACTTAAGATTGTCCATATTGTGATGAAAAGTATAGCGTTCTCACCAGTACAGCTTCACGCTGGTCAAAATATTTAACACCGCTACCCGCACCAAAGCCTTGCAATATGTTACTTTAGACATTCGAGTCTCATTTGACTCTATTGATAGAGCATCATATTTAAAATGTATGCCATGGAGCGGTGTATCCTTAGATTTATCACCAACATTTAAGAACCACATATTCACAGATGGGATAAAGTTACAGCTTATGGTATCGCTTGTGCTTCGTTTCCTGTTACAAGCTGCCTACGCCAAGGTTGCATATTGCACTAATCCTGTTTAACTTTGGTATCCACGCGTGCTTCACTGCATTCTGAAACGAGGCGAAGTCTGTGGCATCGAGACAGAGTTGAGGATCCAGATTTGCTGATTACCACACATTTTTATTAGCCGTTACACGGAACATGGAAAACATTTTCAACAGAATAGCTACCGTGGAATCTAAAAATACCTATTCATTTGTGCCTTCCAAGTTTCCTGTTACTGTGTCTACACTCGAAATTACGGGTTTTTCCCTGGAGAACGTGTTTCGTTCACTTATTCGAGAGTTGTATTGCGGATGGCAAAAGTTGGTTTAAGTAGGGTGGAAAGTTAAATCTCGCGTGGCATTCAGTAATGTGAGGCACTTTGGCGCCACCCGAAACATCAGCCTAAGTCTTAGGGGCAGGGTGTGCAACACCGCGTTTCCGCCGTCCTGATATAGGACTGCAAAACTGAAATGTTTGCACGGATTGGCCGAAACGACCATCACTCTCGACAAACGCTTTTTGCGAACGATCACGCGTGTTAGCTTAACACAAGTTATGCAACACGGAAGTTATAATTCGAGTGCTTGTAATTACCCATTCCAACCTCCAGGGCATTACTCGTGAATACGGTTTAGTTTCTAATTGCCACGTTTTCCGGAATCCAGCCAATCAACTACCTTTTCAATATTTTTGCAAACCTAGGGGTAAGTGGAAAATAGTATTTGAGAATGCTATTGAGGTGGAAAAACAGCATACCGAATTCACGAAACGCTGAGAATCAGCAAGTATTTCCGTCACCTATTTTGAGACCCACGCGATGAGCACTTCAACTGGTTAAACGATCGGAGAGTGTTGCACTAAGCCGAAACCTTCAGCATCATTGTTGTTCTAAAGGTTTTTCTTTCATCAATATTTTAATTTAACATGGGATGAAAAGCAAATCCCGATGTATGAGCGCCAAAAACTGCAGAGAATCAAACCGGTTTTCTTGGTTTGTTAAACAAATTTTTTATCTTTCATGGCATGTCCATGTCCATGGCATGTCCAAAGCTTCATATCAATGGTTAGACAAAACATGTTAATGAAGTTAAAATTTGAGCCAATAAATTATATCCGCTATTCACCTTAAGAGTTCCCAAAGATTTTTAATTATGTACAACGAACAATTTGATGCGATCACAATACTGTGCTCTGCGACATGAAGGTTAAAATATTAGTCAAAACTTAAGTAACTTGCAGGACTGTTCTTCGTATGTAGCTCACATACTTGATAAATTTCGACAATCTGCTCAACACCCTAATTTGTTAAACGTTTCTCTTACTACGTGATTCAAACTTGTCCATAAATGAATTTGTAAAAATTATCATATCTGTATAGACGTACTAACTGTGAAAAACACCCAACGCTATGGTAGTCCGTAGAGTTCATGTATTACACGTAAACTAAAAGTGAAGAAGCGCAGACACCTAATCCCAAAAATTAATAATGTTGAAAGACTGCTTCAACTGCATCGGACATTGATGATGCTAAAATATGGAGCACAGCACGCAAACATCATCGAACCAAACATGGCGATAACTGAACCACAAAAGGCATAAACAAACTAAATATTTTTAAAAAGGAGGAAACATAAACTCTAGTGTTAAGCTTTGCTTGATACCAGAAGATGGCTTGACAAAACGCGGGTTAACCAGTTAAACAGCCCGAAACATTTACTACTTAACATGCTTCAATACTGCTACCAACATTTTCCGCCGTCATCTTTAGACGAAGGCAACTGAATATATTTCCAGCAATCCCATAATCATGAAGGATTTAAGGAAGAGCATATAAATTATTACATCATAAATTTCGCTGGACCAGGTGGTATTCCCAAAGTTGATGTCAAAGTTGGAGGAAACGAAATAACGTTACTGATCCTATGTGCTTTTAAACTGCGTTCAGTTTAAAGATATATATTTCTATTTCGGAAAAACTTGATAACAGCGCGAAAGCAACAGAGGCCCAAGAATTGCAAGGCCTAATTATGGCTATAGCAAATCAGCCTTGTCAAATGACCCGAAACTATCAGTTATAAACAATACTTGTTCGATTACCTATAAGTATAAATTTAATACGCAGCATGAACAAAGGGTTAATAAGAAGCCGTCCAAGGGATAATGTCAAATAACATTATTTGTCCATGCAACAAAACTCTTTCTGTAGAATTGTTAATATGTTTCACCATACTAGACACGTAAATATATTCGAAAGTGCGCCACACAATTTAGTTCGATAGCCGTTTAATCTTACTGGGTTCGCTTCACCTTGATAAGCTTGGTTACTCTTAAATGGGAAGAGTGGTTTCAAGGATGCAATGGTCCAGCACTTCTCCTCTAGAAAAGAAATCGAAAGTGGCATCGTCTAAAAAAGTTGTCCTTGTGCCACTTATCTCCTTAAATTCTAAAAACACCCTGTGTCATTATAATTAACACGGAAAGGCATGCCATTTTGTGGGTGATACCAACTTTTTGAACATATGTTCTCCGTATTGTCTTGACGTAAACATTACATATATCCACAGACTTATATGAGCTGAATACGTGTTCATGAATATTTTCATTAAATTTACGTTTGGGGTGTTGGCCCTAACCGGATGGCTCCAGCTCCATCGCAGCCACAAATATAAACTCCTTTTCTATAACGGAGCTTAGGTTAATACTTTTGACGTCACTGACGGTTTCTTAACTTTAAGCGTAACAAATGGCACGTGCTTTTCAGGTAAAAGCATAAAACAATTTGATATTCTACACGCAACACGACTAAAACTGTTTAGCTCATGGTGTGTCCTGTGATAGAATACTGCACAATGATGCACAATCCTCTGTGAAGGACAGATCGAAAAGAGCTAGAAAATACTCAGCGGTCATTAAGGACTTTATCATTAGACAATTTACTTGTATAGGTCAGTATTCCGAGGCCATTATATTTTATTCAAATAGATGTGTGTAGGAGTAAGTATTTACAATATTATATATTGAAACACCACTACATTGGGCTGAGTAATTTGATGAGCTGATAATTAACCTGAAATGCTTTCAAAGGGACTGGAAATTTCACAGAGGAAAAATATGTCCAATGAAGAAGGACACAGGCATTGAAAACCAAGCACTTAATTTACTAGGAACGTAGGATGCTATGTGCCGAGAGGCATATAATGAGAGCCTTCTGGCCTTTGTGAAGATGTCATTAAATTCAAAACTTTCAAGCTAAATAGTAACAGACGCCACACCCAGATATATTACTGACGTGGACGACTGAAATCCGTCGCCTACAATATGAATTTCGTTGAAAAATGTAAGGTGCTACTCGTACCTGGCTCCTTTGCGTAAAGAGAAAGAAAAGTTGCGTCACTTTGGAGCATTAAAAGAGAGATTATGGGATTTTGACAGGCCATGGAGATCGGTAGTAATCTGAACGAACAATTGGCTTTTAAGTGATTGCTGCCCAGGAAGATATCGCCCACATACTTTATCAGCTTCAATTCAGTTGGAGCTGACACTGTGCTGACCTAAGGAGAAGTAAGAAAAAAGAGAGAATCGCTTCCTGAAGTTACCTGCGTTGGTGATTAGTGGGGAATGACACTGCCAATTAATCTGGTGACCTGAGTGTGTTCATCAAAATAATCCATCCGTAAGTAGACAATAATTAGATGTACTCCTTGAGTAAATAGGTATGCAAGCCACAATTTTGCAGTAAAGATAGCCAAATACATTACATTTGCTTTATTCTTATTATCAACCGCCTACAGTGCAGAATGTAAGCGGTAGTCTACAACATATTATGCAGACCACGGACTAAATAGCCGAAATAATTGGACTCCTTATAACTTGTTCTGAACGGAATCATTTCGGGAATGCCTTTCTCTAGAATCTTCAAACTAACGAATGTGCACGCGATAAGTCGATGTATGTTGGATATTTTTTCAGCACCGGTTTATAGATGATACTTCGCCAGCAGTCTGTTATTTTGTGTTGAAGTATGCACATTGGAAATATACTAGCAAGACGTTTTGTCAACCAATCGGCACAATCACTGTTTACGATAAGAAATCGCATGACCGGCCTACTAGTTTTATCGAAACTTAGATGTTTCAGTGGATTATTTCCAGTTGCACTTTCGACGGGAGGCAGTTTTTCAGAAGGTTCCAGAAATTATGAACAGGTAGACTCGGGTTCTGTAGAATGATTACACTTGCAGAACCATTGTTTTAATTTATATAGGTCTGCATCAAATTTGGGCAAACTGAGTTACTCCGCTAAGACGTTTCTACTTAACTCTGCGTAGCTGCTTCAGGTTGATGAGGAAATACTTTTAGCGCGGACGTAATTATTTGCCGAATGCCAACATATATCAAATCAAAGGTTTTATTAGCTTGCAAAAGTATCACAATAACTGGATAAATAATGGTACAAAGCAAACTAATGCATTCGATGCGATCATTTTGCCAAGTCTCTCGAAATTTTGTAAATTGCACTGATTTCACCTAACGCTTCCATCTTTGGAGCGAGTGAATCGTTTGTGGTTCTTATTGCTATAGGTTGTTCTTACTAGCTCGCATAATATGACTGGTGCCTGCCTACGCACTTCCTCGTTACGGACACGCATGTGCCACTTGATACAAGCAATGCTTCGCAGACAACAATGCTCAAATTTTTGAAGGCCCTGCAAATCAGAAGGGCTATTTTCAAGAACATCACTAGAGTATGTCCTTCACTGTAATCTTGTTTACATGGCATTTCGGATGGAGAGATACTCCCTTACTTTTCCAAACTTATCCAAGATTCAGGAAGGCATATATGTATTTTGAAATGCGCAAAATGACTTCTGTTTCTATGTGCCAATCATTGTTGATTTAGCTGCATTTCTATGTTTCTAGATCAAAAGCTCCAAGTTCCAGTTCCAAGTTCATGGTTGATTGTGTCACGGCAATATCTTCAAAATGCTAGACGATTTAATCGGCAGTATCGAGCCCAACTAACCTATCAATAATCAAGACCACAACGTATACGTTGTGATATTTTCGGAAGGGGAATAACATGTGATACAAAGCATGAAATCGGGAAAATGTAAGACAGGACACCGTAGATCCTGAGGCAGCCCGTGGTATTCGAGTATAGACTACGTAAAATGTTCAAATATTTCATTAAAACACCTTTTCTCTACACCTAACGAGGTGCCTTTCGCGAATCACACAGCGACTTGGCTGGTTGGAAAAACGTTATGCATGATAAATGCAAAAGTAGGGTCGAGCGCCCTCTCTATTAGCAAAAGCAGGTTATTTGTATTTGGCTGTCATACATTTGAGAAATGTTTAGTGAAAGACAAATGAAAGTAAAACAAACATTAGGGGACCTTGACATAAATCCAAGAAGATGAATCCATGGTAGAAATGTTCTCCAAAAACACCACACTTGAAAGTGCGAAGACAGACAGCAATTAAACAAATGTCTGTCTCGTTTAAAAGCTGTGTTTCATGCATGTAAGGACATCATCCTAAAAACGAGGGGTGGTTGTAGTAGAAAAGGCTATTCATAGAACGGTAGGAATCAAGTGCTGGCGTGCTTCCCTAAACTTAAATCAGACGGTCTATAATCATGTTCTAAGTTGAAACGAACATCATCAGCAACAATCCAGCTGACAGCGGTCTAATTTGAAGCGCAGTAACAACAGATGAAAATGCTACAGTGTGCATTTGTTCCGGAGTTATTTAAAGATATATTATATGTGCCTTGATTGTTGGAGAAAAACTGCGAACACTTTCAGTGATTGCCTGCCGTTGATTTTTGTTCAGTCTCGAATTTGCTGTAGTTACCGGAATACCGATTTCATTCAGGTGAGCTAACTGACTATTGATCAATGCATGCAAGGACTGTGTGTTGGCTTTCTGTCTGAGGATAACTGCGATGATTCATCACAAAATTTTGAATGCATTCACTCAGAGTAATTTGCACCTAGTATGTTGTAAGCGACTAATTTGTTAATGAAATGCACATTGTATGATTAATTTGAGGACAAGTAAAATAAGCGTTCAATATAGCGCAATATTTAACATCTTTCTTGTTTTTAGGAACAGATTATAATCAGTGCAACAGACAAAAATAACCGGGATAAACGAGGCAAATTGCGTGATGCACGATGAAAAGAAAGACATTATGAACATAAGAGGTAGAAAAAGCAAATTATGATAGAATAAGCACCTTTTGGTTCAGTGTGAACGCAAGTAAACTGCACATATTGCAATATTGCTGAGATAAATAATTAAGCCTTGTAGATAATTGACCCTAAACTTCATTTGTTATGATCAACCTCGCCCTATAAAAAGAAAGTGCGCATGGCTTCTTACACAATAAGATCAAAAACCTGATGTCCAGACTAATTATGGCATACACAAATGCAGTTCAAATTTCGGCTGCAATTCGACGAAATTGAAGTTAATTCTCGCACAAACAGTGAATAAAAGTGCCTTAGGCGAAACCGCAAACGGAATCCACCGTAGCATACAACCTAGAAAAGCTTGCTGGTAAAAACTGACGATATGTCGACAACATATGCTATCACGCTTTCAACTGTTTGTGGTAGTATAAATTTATTCTTGGTCTTTTCCATTAAAGTATGTTCATTGGAAAACACAATATCCTCAAACAAATTAAAGATGTGACAGCGATCGGATTTGTATTCTAACAACAACTGTTGCGAATAGTCAAGTAAATTTTTTACAAACAAACATTTTCCTCTTCTATATTCATTGAACACGTCTGTCATGCACAACACTGAATTCTTACATGTTTGTGAAATCCACATCATTATTTCTTTTATCATTAGCTGTATCCGCTCCGGATGCAGATGGCCAAATTATCACAAGCACTTGAAAATCACTCTGGGAAAACTTACATTCAAACATATTACGCCAGATTTGAACTTGCCTTTATTGCAGGCAAACAGTTAGTAGCGCTTCACGCTAGAATTGGAGTGTTTCATCCGTGAGCAAACGCACTTATTTCCGTGTACCTTCTTTTGGTGGAGTATTTTTAGTCGACCATGAATGAATTATTTCTTCGGAAGCAAGAGTACTTGGCATTTTTAATAGGCGTATGGCATTTCAATAAGTCGATAACTTAATTTTGTATAATGTCCAGCTCAACTGAATTTCTCGAATGACATCGTTACATTTGACACAGAGACGATTTTGTCTTATGTGACATGAAGCTAGGCAGCTTTTTTGTTTTAAATTGACATATAAAACAAAAAACGTCGCGCTCGTATGCCTTGTATTTGAACAGCGTTTTAAACTTATATCTCAGTTATTCGCAATGCGAAATTAGTCTGTCTGCGGCACCGCGTGACTTCCAAGCTTTTTCTGAAGATCATGCCAATCCAGTTTAAAAGTGTTAAAATTTCCACGCAGAAGCCATGCGGCATCAAATGTTTTTGTAGTTGCTAGCATAGAAAATTTCATAACATTTAGCATTGTAGTCACATACCGTCTTGGCTCTCAAAGTCAAATTATGATTCACCAGAAAAAGGTCACTACAGTAAACATGTTTGAACGAATTCTCGGATATATTGGAAACCAACAAATCGTAATGTTTGGTCATGCGGTCTCATAGTTTAACATATGGAAAATAACAAAGTAGTCAATATTGCATTAAAAATTACTAAATGGAGGAGCCTTTCTGTTTCCGTAAAACTGGTGGCATATCTTAGCGAAGTCAAAGTTAGTAATAAAGCTACTGATTTAACAATAATAATAAGCGAATTTTAAAGCTGCATTTCGGTTGAAGTCATGTTTACTTATATTAAATAAACAAGGAGCATTTCAGCAATCTTACTTTTAAACCTACGAAGACATTTCTAATTTCCAGTATTTTCTATTGGCTAAATATCGTAAGTTAATTACCAATAGTAATAATTTAGCAACGTTCGTATATCTTATGGCAAAGCTGTACAAGATTGGAATTAGCTCAACAAGCAAGTGCTTCAGAATATTTTCCCTAAATGATACTATTATGCTTAAACCTCCCTAACTAGCTTATACAAGGTATGTGTAACTCACAAATCAAAGTTACTCGCTAAATTTAGTAATATCATACGCGCACTATAGAGCAGTCAAATATTTCGGTATTCTTAATACATGAAAAACTGTCTTGCATAACTCGAATATTTCCTTGTTACAATTATATAACTCTATCCTCACCAAGCGCAATTTCTGCAAGTTGGCAGTAACGTCTATTCCAGAGAGAGTAGAATATGGAAACTGCTCAGTACAGATACCACTGATCATAATTCATAGGTTGACTGAGATTTTATTTTTCAACCCGATTTCCGTGGATTGCTGTGTATTGCATGTTTCGGTAATTGGAACTTGCCTGTTCATATTTTCTGATCGACTTATCGAACAATAAAGTGACCAAATGACGCCCATCCGCTTTAGCGAGACCTCCATTATGTCTGGATTTTGTATGTGAACATCTCTCCTTAGTCACACATGCCGTTACTGTTTAATGCATCTCGACATATAACTGAAACTGACTTCAATATCTGGTCGCCTAGATACTTGACGAAAATATATATTTCTCTAAGTCTGCTGAAAAATGATAGTATCCACCTTAGCAATTTTCAAAGATGCCTGGATATCGCATTCCGCTCCCCACACAATTTTACATAAACAGAAAATCTGAATATATTGAGGCTAAATGTATTACCCAAAAGGATATATATTTATATGTGTGCTAATGAAATACCTTAATATCTTTTTAAATTACATCGAAATTATTATTCTTTGACGGGACGAGGCACATTCCAAGCAACATTTTAATAAAGTGAGATTAGGAGCTTTATAAATTAGTACTTCCACCATAGGTTAAGAATCTGTAGCTGCGTTAGTCTACCAGGGTTCCTCTGCAATCGTACGATAGAAATGGCAGCAGATGAAACAATCAAACCTTATTGGAAATCAAAAGCTAACATAAGCTCTTGCTCATCCTGGTGTGTTCCCCTAATTCTTCTTCATGAAAAAGCCCTACGGAACTAGGTTCAGACAAAATGCAACCAAAGTGCACATAGCCCGGAGTATTGACAGCATAATGTAAGCCAAAATTTCTACAGCTGCCTTAAAAGGGCAAAGCTACAATGGAACTTAAATTTTGTTGTCATTTGCATGCTTTCATACGTATCTAACCCTCAGTTATTCAAATCCAGAACACTAGCATTTTAATGGTTGTACTGCACTCAGAGGATAAGAGGACTTTCTACACCCATTCACTGTGTATTTAATCTTTTGCCTGCTCCTGTGGAGCATAATACACTGACCGTACCCAAAGGCATATATCGGCGCTGGTGAATGAACACCGCACGCCCTGGCTAGGAACTTTTAGCATAGAATCAGTCAGCTCATCGCTGACATGGGGCATGCCAAAAAATAAGCTGACTCATTCATAATGCTATACTAGGCCAAGGCGAAACGATCAAACTACGTGCGTAAAGGAATACTAGAAGCTGCAGCTTTAACTGCGATTCGAATCAATGATTAGGAGCTGTGTATCCAGAAGAAACTAACTCGAGCTTTATGATTATGCTGGCCAAAGCGCCTGACCACCTCTAATCCGCGAGTTTAAATATTGTTACCTAACGGACAGCCACCATCAAGTCCTCTGTCAGTATTCAACTCGCTCCTAAACCAACGATTGCTAATGTCTGTCTACACATTATTTATATATTTGTATATTGCACTATGAGCCTGATAGGGTATTATCGGAAAGGCATGTACGATGACCATGACATTGAAATATCAGTTTTACAGAATTGTTCAAATAGTTGGGTGCCAACATGATACATATATTCAGTAATTTTTGTTACTGGTTCTTCTCAAAGTACTTCGATATCGGCAAATGTCTAATATCCACAAGTGGATTTCAATTATCTCACCTCATTGCTTTTACAGATTTACTTCTGTAAGTCCTAGGTATTAAACATTAATCGATTATGTAAATAAGTCATGTGATTATTTTTATAAACTGTTATAATATTTATGCTTATGCAGTAATTAAAAAACCAATAAGTAATTTAAATGTATCGCATTGCTCAACGTTTGAGTCAAAATGTCATTCTCGCTTTTGACTAAATATTTTATAACAGACGTTTTTCAGAAATTACGCTCAGGGCAAAACGTACCCGGGACAAACATGATGTTTACATTAATATATATAGGGAAATTAAAACTTAAAACATAAAACTACTACCAAAACTGTTTTTAAACTCTGGTCATTAAATTTTGTGTACACCTACATTTTACTTCTGTGCGCACCAACATTTACTACCGAAGCGTACATGTTTTTAATTAGCCTACATTATTTATTAAATATATGCATACCCACATTTAGCACATTTGTTTTATTACCCCATCCGGATAACCAATAATGCAAGCAAACCTACTGTTTTCATGTGTCCCCAGTCTACGCAAATTGGTATATTATTATCTTGAATGACTTGTTGATTAACTACAAACATCAATAAAATAAATTATCGTTGTATGTAAGGACTAGCGGAAGCTTTGCCGCTAACACGTAATTATTGCTTCCTTTGGCTGGTAAATTGCGCAAAATTTTAGTATTTCTGCAGTCCCCGAGTTCAGTAGTGGAAGCCGGCCCGAGAAGTCGATGCCGATATAAAATATAGAAGAAAAAATATATGTTACATGTTCAAAGAAATAACTGCATAGCCCTTCATTTTTGAATCCAATATAGCAATGAAAAGTCGACGAAAATGCTGTTCATTGTTCGTTCTACAATTCGTTTGTTTTAGCTATCGTTGCGTCGATTCCTAATGTGCAAATGGGCGCAACGAACATTGGCTAATAAATTTGTGGCGCATTGACCTAACTTAAAGCACACTCTGATTATTAACGCAAAATGATAATGTCCAATATTAGTGAACAATGCAAGGTCGCAACATTTTGTTCTGCTTGATCATTTGCATAGTAATTAAGTAAGTTTTGCATTAGCGATAAAAAATCTCGAGCCTTAACTTCGTGTGGTTAGAAGGAAACACGCAAACAAGCAGCGTAAATTAATTGATCTGGCACAAATGTCATACAATTTCGTGCGGCTTTTAGTCCCATGTTAGTCTGTTCTGTTCAAAAACAATATGTTAAAGAAAATATTATCCAGCGTAAAATCTCGGCAACATTAATCAACTGGACGTTTTACTGCTGGTAAGCAACCGCAAACCTTGAGGTATGCTCGAATATTTGACTAATATTTGCGGGCTGCAAATTAATGAGTGACGTCTGCAGAAAGCGTGTTGCTCTGCTTCCACTTTATGCTGCGCCATCAACCAAAAGCTTTGCTTTGGAATCTGCTTCCTATTTCAATTTCATTATTAACAATCTGTCCTTACCTTGTAACTGCAATCACGGAAAAATGGAGTAAGTAAATGCATTATGATGTCAAAGACGTTAGTTGCATGTGATCCAAAATATTGCTTGCTTTGCAAAGAGCATCATAATATATATCCGAAATAATAAGATGGCTTTAATATATACGTAATGAAAATCAAATTTCAATACTCTGTTTAAAATATACCACTATCTACATGCATACCATAAATGCGACGGCGCAACAGTACAATTTCAAGGAATATTGAAGACAGTCAATCACCATAAATTCACAATTTCCAAACACTTAAATATGGGCCCCCGTAGAGATAATTTTAACCGAATCTTTGTACAATGTATAGTACATAACTGCGTTTAAAAAATAATTCGTTCTGCAATGGAAATTGACTTTTATAGAATGTATCGCTCTTTGGTTAAGCAAAGTTAAGAAAAATAATGAAAATATTACTGCTATTTGCCAACATAAATCAAATCCCTACGACGCATTCGTAATAGGACAGAAGCATCTAGCGCATCTTCTGAAGTGAACTGGGACAGTAGTCAGAATAGGTAATTATTGTTCTCACATTGTTTTGGAAACCACTAGATTTTCGCAGCCACTCAAGGTAAAGCACGAGCGCTACACGCTGTTTAGAACAGTGTGCTGGCGGATTCTGACATGGAGATTGCAACATTTATACCATCATCTCAAGTAGAATGCCCATTTGTAACGTCAAGTTCCGAAATATAAACAAAAAACGAAGCTTTAAACAAACAATTGTTTTCGATTATTTCTTCATCAGGCTCATACAGTAATATACATTTGGTTGAAAGAAAACACTTTACACATATCTTAAATTCATAGTGCTTATAGACATTAAACCGCTGCACAGCGCTAATAATATTCTGCAGCGCCTGCTTATCAGTATTCAATATATGACATGAATATCGCGTACAAGTTAGTCGTGAAGAACTTTATCACTTATTCTCTGACAAGTGCTTATTTGCTTGAAGCCGAATTTCATACGAAGCGGTTCAATAATTACAATTAGGAAGTTGGTTTAAAAATTCGACATTAAGCGGTGGAAGATATCATATCTTTAGTTTTGGGAGACGCTAAATTTAGGGTTGTCAAGAATAAAAGAATCAGCGGTCAAAAATAACTAAAGACTTAATTAAATTCTCTGGATGAACTAACTCTAAATGGTGGCTAAAATGTTCAAGGAAACCCGTATTGTGATGCTGTTGATGCTTCCGCAAGCAACGCTGAAATTTCATCGAAATAACACTGGTGACAGCAGTAATAAAATCCAAACTAGAGAACAGGTGTTTGGTCCAGGATATACGAGTCAAATGGGAAAGTCGGTCGAAATATGCGGTATGTCATAAACGGAAAATAAGGCAGACGAATTAATTAATAATTTCGAAGGATGTTTGCAACGGATATTTTGAACAAGGTAAAAGTTACTTACTCGCGGTAGTTTATTAAAATGCATATTTTGTTTTTGTTAGTCACCACTACGATCATGGTAGCAATACCGAATATCAAATGACAAATTGGGCTCAGGAACTGCCAGGAGAGCTGGTCCCCGACAATCGTGTCCTTTTTAACATAGCTACTTTTCAGGCCTCTGCAATTTAATAGGAATACGTCCACCATCAAAACAACCTAAATTATAGTCCGTCGAATGGATAGGCGTAGTCAGTAGTGATGCACGCAAAGCGACGTGTATTAATGGTTAAGGCTCAGGGTTTTGCATTTACGTCATGATGGAGAATCTCAAAAATAAAATAACGAATATCGGTTTAGACCGGTGCTGCGCATTTATTGTTGAAATATTAGGTGTATTATAAATAACTTCGTCAAATTTTTTCGACCCAATTCTCCACAAAAGAACATGCTACTAAAAATTATGAGATGACTGACTACACAAAAACAGTACTATGACCGGGGGTTCACGTGCGCCTCAGCTGATATTTAGGGAGGATATAATGGATAAACACGTACCATAGTATATAAAGTGGTGATAGCAGCGTAGGCCAAAGAAGCCTCAAAAGAAGGAATGTTGGTGCGAAATCGCTTTGAAGCAATCCAGTGAAGTTGAAACACACTAGATGCAACAGTGAGATTTATTATTGAGGCACAATATACTGTGTGGCAAATCGAAATGATTGGCAGATCCATCAAAGACAAAACGGTGGCAAAATGAAGAGTATAGAGCAATATAGAAACAAATGTGATGAACGTAGGGAGGATGTTTTCGGAGCGCCGTATCAGCATGAACGCATGGAAGTACTCGAGATTAAACTCAATTATATTTCCGCGTAACGTGTTTTATCGCCAAACACAGACCAGCCGACGTGCAAGTGAATTAATTGATTCTGTTTAACTTGGCTAAACGTGGATTCGCATACGCTCAAATGTGACGGATTTTTATCATACAATCAAATAACTATTATCAAATGTTTTGGCTTGTTAAACATGTTACATTTTTGCCGAGTTGACCTTTACAAATAAAACTTGTCCTTAAAGGATTGATTTCTTTAGCGAAAGAACAATAAGTATCTTACATACATCGTCCCTCTTTTTACACGTATTCTGTAGAGGTTATCAAAGTATTCCTAGATTGTATATTTTCCGGTTGCCCATCAAGATTTACACACTGTAGTGATCATTTTTCGTGGTCAGTACATTTACCTGCTGACGTCCTACGCTGTGTTTATTATTGCACGAATAGTAAACTTAAATATTTTTGGCGGTACATATAATTCGCATAGGATTGAGGAAGATTTGGCGTATATGTGTGCCTGCACTACAATCAATGTTTCAATCTTTTCTCAAACATGTATAAGGTTTAAATTTCCATGCAACTGAGAATTCGTTATCAAATTTTATTCTTTGGCTTGTACCATTATATACGATTAAACAGTTTATATGTAAAATGAAAACGGGTGATTCATGCAGCGTAAAGTTTTGTAAGCCGAATTCGGTTCGCATTTATTGTTCTAGGGCAATCATTATCTTTGCGGTCACAACTGCGGCGTACACACCATTTCGTAAACCTGGTGTCGCAGTTCGGATGAGCTAAGACCGTTTTAACGACTGAACAAGACCATGGTTCGTGCAGTCTAATCGCGATGATCTTCGCGGATTAAAGCAATACTCTGAAAACAATTTGATCCTTCGTCTTGTGCCTAATGGAGCACTTTGAATTAACTATCTTGGTGTGGTCAGTTTCAAGAAGATGTGTGTCCATCGACGTGCTGGTTTGTTGGCGACAACCGGGATGGTGTTATTTTGCCATATCAGACAGGCTCCGTTTTGTTCGGAATAGGCGGACAGATAATTACACAATGATTTAGCCTTGACGGGCCTCTTGCATTTGGGACTAGTTCTTACCATTGGAGTACCGGCAGGCACGCTTTGCAGATTACCTGCTATGAGTGTGCATAAAGGCATTAAGGCGACGTGTTATTTGTTGAGCTGCAATTTTCCCCTTGTATGGTTGTTGGAGATACATGGGTTTTTCCTAAACTGTAAGGGTCGAGGGAACCTCCTTCCTATGCCCCATGTTGTACATCAGGAAAACGTCAGGTTAACCATTTTCTCTCAGAGTCGAAAGTATGAGCTTCATTTCTTTGGAGACCATTTCGTTCAACCAAATAATTCCTGCTCAACGCATTAGACTGAGGATCATATTCCTTTTTAATTTCGGTTGCACGTAAATATGAAACGTAAGTTTGGTAAATTCCAGGTGTATTTCCTATGCATGTGACATTGTAACAGGCCGCTCTCAGGTCGATTCATTGCCACGTCGAGGAAGTAAAAAGTACCATCTATCTCTAGATTGGGGGTAGGATTTCTTGTTTCGTGCACCTGATTGAATTCATTTGTAGGATAATCATTGGTTCGCGAGCAGCGGATCAGTTCAAATATATCGTCGACATAATAATGCTAAATATTGGGGTGCATCAAAGCAGATTACAAGTTTTTCTGTTTTAACCTAACCATGAATATGTGAGCAAGATAGGGTGTAAGTGGAGAGCCATAGCAACTTCATCGTGCTGCTGATACAATTGGATGTTTTAAATGCACAAAACAGCAGTTCGTTTTCGGTCAACGCATGTATGCCAATATGTTCCTTTTTTTCTTCCACATAATAAGAGATGAAATTTATAATTTCCACTAACGGCACATTTGCACAATTTGAAGCCACATCGAGTGATCACATAATCATATACATGACATTTATATAGTATTATCTTTATTCATGTCAGCTAGACGTGATAAAACACCGCCGCTATTGTACCACAATAATAAAGGAAATACATACTTACATTCAATACATAAAGGAAAAAATACGACAGTTGCATGCCAGCTGGGCTACCAGCAACGGATAGGCATCGTTTCGGTAAGCTTTCAGCCAGATACTGGGTAAAAAAATTGTTTTACCTTAATAAATGAGATCGTAGATGAAGCGGGAGGCTAAAAGGGATGGGGAGGGACAGAGAAACTCACAGCAAGAACGCCACTGAGGTCGGCTCCTTACCATATCAGCAAGTGTATCCAGCCAAACGTGTTCACCGCCTTTTGGAACGCAACTAGGGAGCCGTAAGGCTCCAACCGAGGCCAGCTCTGAAGTGAGGGATTTCATTCCTCTAGACCAAGTCATCGCTTGGCCACCTCTCCTCCTCTTTCATACCCCGGTACACAAACAATTCGCGTAGAGGGGGTCGGTGGGCTGGCATGCGCAACACGTAGCCGAGCCATCGGAGCCTGGTACGGGAAATAACGGTGCTGAGCGGTTCCTTTCATTTTACTGTACCGTAAAGAAGATGTTGTAAAGGCTCGTTGTTTATTGGTGTTCTAACTAGATATGAGCTGATTTGCGGAGGCACCGGTGGTCAAACGTAACTAGACTCTTCATGTCCATTTACCTAAGGGGAAAGACTCACAACCGTACAGTAGGGTCGAACGTACCGCTGCATTGTGTACCCTACACTTCGAGCTTTCGCTATACGGTTCGTGATCTCGTCTTCGATCCCAAGGGCGCTCATACAACTTCCCAGGTAATTGAATTTCTGAACGACTTCTAGCTGATCCCTACCAAGTGTTAGCACAGGAGACGATCCCTGCTAATTTTGAAAGAACCCTTTTCACTTCGGTGGCGCATCCAAAGCGCGAAGCGACTGACAACCAGTGCTAATCTGTCCAGCGCGGCTTGACACGTCTGGGAGCTGTCACAGATGAGGGCAATGCCGTCTACATAATCCAAGTCATTAAGTCGTTCTCCTATGAGTAGCTCCATACCTTCCACGTCATGTCCTGTAAATGCAAACTCCATGACTTCGTCAATTGCGAAGTTGAATAGGAAAGGTGACAGCTGGCATCCTTGTATCACACCGCCGGAGATATTGAAGAGTGGCGACAGCTTGCCGTAAGCCCTCACGCTGCCCTTGCTACGCGCAAATTATGCCTGGATAATATATAAATTTTATCCTGCACACCTTTCCTGAGGAGACAATTCCAATGGGCATATGGATCAACGGAGTCGAACGCACATTTCGTGTCGAGGAACACGACTACGGTGGGTCGCCAATATGTGTGGCGATGCTCCAACAACTGACGCAAGGTGAAGTTGTAATCGATGCAGCCACGACCATGACGAAACCTGGCTTGCTCCTTACGAAGCTGAATTTCACGAGCGCCAGTCATCATGCGAAGGAATATAGAGGCGAGTAATTTTGAGGCGATGGAGCTCAGACTAATTCCTCTATGGTTGCCGCATTCCGAGCGCGAGCCACTATTGAAGATGGGAACAATAACGGAGCGGCTCCAGTCGGTTGGGACAGTCTCCTGCTCCCACAGTTTTACTAGTAATTCATGTAAAGCATAAACAACAGCAGAGCGTCCGAAGTTGAAGAGAGCCGGAGGAAGACCATCTGGTCCCGCGGCTTTGCTCAACTTCAACGGTCTGAGCTCACGTCCGACTTCTGAGCGAGAGGGTGGATCCCAAGGGACAGCCCACAGAGCAAAGCGAACAGTGGCCAACGAATCGAACAATTGCAGTCGATTAAATTGCTTGTCAAATTGCGCAGCCCAACGCTCTAAACATTTTGACAAATAGTGGATAGGCAGTTCACTCTCATCGCAAATTGTTTCACCAGGACCAAGTCTCTTGCTGCCCGTTTCCCGTATCAGACAGAATAACTTACGATGGTTGCCAAGGGCAGCGGTCATTTCTGTCTCCGAAGCACGAACAGACCACCAAGTTTCGCCGTCTCTCTTCACGCTAGCACGGAGTTTCGCCCGGAGCTCTTTGCGAGTTTTATTGTGCTCGTTCCAGCCGGGATATGCCGGCGAGCGTCGGTAAGTTCCAGAGACCGAGAAGAATCCCAATGTCCATGTTGGCTATTAGACATACCACATGATGAGTTGCCCGCTGCTAGTAATGTCTGGCGAAAATTTGACTAGTGACCATCAATTGTCTCCAGTGAGCGATTACTCAACTCGCATGTCAGCCTACTTCGATACGCATTCAAAACAGCTAGCTTTGTCAGTTGGCTGGTGTCAATGCGCTCACGGAGTCGTCGTAGGCGTCCGCCAAAGCGCATCCGCATGTCAGCACATACGAGTGCATGATCGGTGTACACAGGTATGCTCTAAATCGAGCGACAATTCTGGATGCAGCCTATCCAGCGGAAACTAATAGCAATGTGATCGATACGCGTCCAAGTGTGGTTCGAGGCTGGTGGGCGCAAAGTCACCCTCCGGCGGTTGCTTTGTCGGAAATTAGGGCTCGCAAGAAATATGCGATCATCTTCACACAAATGAATTAACCGCTCACCGTTATCATTGCGGTAGCCTACACCGTGCTGGCCGCCCAGATGTATTTCCTCAATGGACGTCTTTCCAGCTTGTGCGTTCACATCCTTCGCCAGCACAACAATGTCCGTGCTTCTTCTGTGGAGAAGGAGCCGAGTCAGTTGGCGGTAGAAGTCCTTCTTAGCAAACTGTTCGCTACAGTTTGTGCGTGCCTACGCAGCGATGATAAATAGACATTTATTAGTCCCGCGCGACTTCGAAGCTTTAAACGAACCAGCCAATCCGACCGCACTCATCCGGCTACTGATCGGAATCCCATCCACCAGAGCAGCTTCAGGCAGGACACTAAAGGAAATGCCAGCACCTGGTTGGCCGGTGCAGGAAGCTGCATCGTCACCGGATAGACGCAATGAGAAAATATTGCTGGAGATAGTAGGATATATCACAGTACTCGATGTTTGCAGGCGAGCCTCTGATAAGCAGCAGGTATCGAACGAGATGGTCTTCAATGTTCGGGCAAGTGCTGCCTGTCGACCGATTTTATCAGTGTGCGTACTTTGAGGCATGCTAATCTGAAGAAGGATCGATAGCTCCAAATGGAAGCCGATGAACTGGAATGGACCGCTTGGTTTCACATGGGCTTGTCGCGAGGAGAGGAGTGACGCTCCGCGTTCAAATGTGAGTCAGATTTATGCAGGCATCAAAGGAAAGTCATGGTTGGCTACCAGTTGCTAGTTTGATACGGTAGAATTACCCGAGGCAATGCTTCTTCACACGGCTACTTTGTATTGTTTAGCTAAGTTTACATTGTTTGGTTAAACCGTACATTCAAAATGTTGGTCTGCCAATGGTACGGCGATGTGAGTTTTCTCTGGATGTTACATTCTTGCAATAATCTCTGAAATGCCATCGAAACCAAAAGGGTCTTTGGTCGGTAAAATCCCACTGAGATATTCCCTAGCTTGCATGCACATTGCATTTAAATGCATGTATCGCTGCTTTATTTGTTTAATCGTTGATCAGTACTGCTTCCAGACATCGCGTAAAATTGTCAATCTTAAAAAGGATGTGAATTTTCCTGACCAAATGACCGGCTAAGGCCAAAAGGTCCAATCCCCATAACTGGAATATTTACTTGACTGAAATGGATCGCATCCGTTTCCTTTGTTCATTCATATTGCGTTACGTTTGACAAGATAGACATCTGCGAATGTATGCCGCGACATCATACATAATGGTTAGCCAAAACACCCTCTTCTGCAGCAGGTCGAAGACTCTCGAAACATTTGGGCGTCATAATGGATCACGTGCATCTCTAGCTCTCAAAAATTCTGGAGTGAATTAGCACTTTTATTCTGCTCGTTACAACCAACAGGGTGCCAAGTGTGACAGCTAAAATGTCCCAAAATGCCACCGATTCCTTTATCTAACATGATGTTGCCTCCGGGTTGTTCCCGGCTGGTATATGAGTGTAGAGTAACCACACCAATTTATCGACACGTTTACTTTCCAGTAGGTCTCCATCCTCGGCGTTGATGCCACACACCGGTATAGCAGTATTTTGCAGCAGGTCGTCCATAGATAGCGTCATAACATGCCGAGTATTATGTTCTTCGTTTCCTCGATGTGGTCGATTGTAAAGGTGAATTCTTGGAGCCGGTACGCACAACATGAAAGTCGGCCCCACGGATTTGTCGTCGTCATTAACCATTATTCGCCTTGTAGTTGGTAATGACATGAAATTAAGTCGCCAGAACTTACGTTCTCAGTTTTTCATGGTGCACACAATGACTAGGCATTCTTTCTCCTTCGAGGAATACTTTTACTGGGGTTGGTCAGCACACTATTGACACGTTTGATCGCAGCTGCTTGTTGGGACACTACAACTCCAATCGCAACTCTGCTTGCATCAACTGTCACCGTTAATTACTCTTTGGGCTTGGGTAGCCGTTAAAATGCTAGCACCTATGCAACACATTCCAGTAGCGCTTCTGGTTTCCAAGAGAATGATTCGCTTGTAAATAGCAGCATTAATAATGGTCTGTACTTCTCCGAAAAATGCTGCACGGATATGGAATCATATCCATGAGTGCCCGGAAAGGTCGTTCAAATTTCGGGGCTGCAAAATTCTTCATTGCATTGCTTTTCACTGGAAGTGGCTAAACCCGACCGTTCCTCGCAACGTGACCGAAACACATTATCAAGTTTTGAGCGATCTCTGACTATTTCCGACTAAATATCAGACCGGCTACCTCCAATGGTTTTAGGACTGCTGCGAGTCAGGTACTCTTTTCATGTTCCGCTTCCAATAAAAGAAATGACGTCATCTCCACAGCAACCACATCTCGGAGGTTCTCTGGTACCATTAGCAGTAAGTGTCTGAATGCTACTGGTGCGTTGCGCAATCCAAACGGCTTTTAAAAGGATTCGTACTGTTGGTCGTTAACAATAAATGCTGTTTTCTGCCGGTATTCTTCTGCGATGGGCAGTTCCTAGTAACCCGAACAGAGATCTCTCAATGAAATCAAACTGACATTGCGGAGATTGGAAAATATGTATCCTAAATGGTGAAACGGGAACGCAGCTTTCACTGTAACTATGTTTGAAGTCGATGTAGAATCTGTAGGTTCCATGTGACATTTTCATCATCGATACGGGCGATGAATACGTACTGAATGTTCGTCCGATTGATCCATTTAACTTCATCTCAGCTACCTGCTTTTTTATTCCCGCCAGGTTGTTCTGTGCTATCCGCCTGAAATTCGGCTTGCAGCACCCACTTGGGATTAGGGGTAACCGGTGTTCTACCCAGCTGCAAAATCCGTAATCGTCATTCGCATCGATGAAAAAATCGCATAATTCTGAAGCACGTCACAGGGACAAATCAATCTAATTTACGAATAATCAGATCGTGTGGAGACAACAATCTAACAACCAATCACCCTCCACTGCTTATTTTCCAAAGCACCGTATTTTTCGGACGATAAGGCGCACAGGATTATAAGACACATTTTAGGTGGATGCATATGTTTTCAACTTGTTAATAATAACAATCAATATTTTTCAATTGTAACACACATACACAGAAACATACACGCACCTTTTCAACGATTCCTCTACTATAAATTCTTCAAATTTCTCATATTCCGTGTCGGAGTTTAACAGTTAGGCGGTAACAACATCAGGCAACCCTGCATTCATTTAAATAAATAAATAAATAGTATATTCTCTGTAAAACGAGACACACCTCTAAAAGGCATGATCAAATATGCATACAAGCATAGCTTCTTTGGAATATTAAAACATTTCGTTACAATGAAAGGAATAAAAGAAAAGATGAAGCCCATAAGAGCGAGCATATTGTCAGGTAATAGTCAGACCAAGGATCATAATGGCGCAGTGGCGCGCAAAAACTGTTGCGTCAAGATACAAGTGGGGGGTAAATTTGCCATGTAGTGATCCATCAGCACAGGAGCCCGAACAAGGTTTAGTGCAATCGATGACCATTACGAAGCCGGGATGATCGGTACTCCACTAAAGCATTCTTCATAGTAAAATCAGTTGCACAGGTTCGATGTTGGAGGCTGAGGACTGCGTCAGTGTGAAATGTATAGCTGTGACTTTATTTTGTGGCGAGTCACATCCGCCACGTTGCAGTGTTCTTAAGCGGACATTTGTGGCTTTTTATAGGGAAAACGCTTGCCTGGCGAAAACCAACCACGTCCTGGAACACTGTCGTAGCTTCCGTTGAACTGTATTGCTAGTCGGCTATGCATCGTATAAACCGATTTTGCACTCTATTATTCGCAGTCATTTGAAAGCCAAAATTTTTCGTTGGTTGGTCAAATGGCTTAGTACTGAACCGGCAATAGTCGTTGAAGCCAGTCGGTGATATAAAACAGTCGCAAAGTCGAATGATAATGATGCGGGTGAGTAAACATATTGTTAACAGAGGCCGGCTTTTTCTATTATATTGTCCGGCTCGCAACCCGTGTACAGCTATCCATGCTGGACTTGTCATAGGGACGGTGAGTGCAGTTGTTTCTTGTGTCTGAATATGTCCAAAACAGGAATAAATGCTATTCTCCGCGAAGTGGAAAAGTATTTCCTTCAAATGTAAGTGCAATTGTTTCCATAACCAAGTGAGAACTCCAGGAAAAGTCATCGGAAAAGCCGCTTATGCGCGCGCAGTGCTGTCCTTGAAATGACATCAGAAAAGCTCCAGGTGACTGGAGAATCGGAATGTTTGAGGCAGTGAAGGTAACCAAGCCAGAATTGTCAGTCTCCGGTTGTGGAACAGTGGATCCATGTAACTACATTATTCCAGGTGAGTAAATTGTTCTACTGTGAGTAGGAGGCGAGCTAAACCCATTTGTTTAGACCCCGTGGTGGTAGCTTCTCCAGAATGGCGGAAAGAGCTCCGTTTGGAACGATGTGTGGATTCTTCATCTCCCGGAGAAAAGAACAAGCATGTAAAACAGCTGGCTATTGAAAGTGGGTCGACTATTCCCAGTGGATAAACCTTCTTGTTTTGGCGGATATATCTGTGGAGATCTCGGGAGAAAACGGGCAACGGACAAGAGGCAGCCAAACAGAAAGTCAGCAACGAAGCAAGAAGCACAAACACAGACTGGTGGCGCGCAACGGTGCCTATGATACATTAAAATTTATGTAATTTTGTTTAGTATACATGATTTGCAAGCGCGTTCTTTACATCACGTCGCTGGTGTGCCTCAGACTACAACTACTAGGTAGAAAGAAGGGTATAACAAAACGTGTTGAAAACGTTAAGCGATTAATATGATTCTTGGAGAGTAACAGGTAAACCGATTATGATGACAGCAGACCGAATGCGAGCGGCATCTTAGGTGAAACTAAGGACATGGTTGAGACCGAATGCGGGAGCAACATAGGTAAAGCGACGTTCCAAGAAGAAAAGGAAATTTAAGGAATCAGCTATGAGCGGAAGAATGCGGACGGCAGTGCGAAGAGTAACTCATGAGAGCAATTAAGAGACGATAGTCAGGATGAAAAAGGTTTACTACTACAGTGTGGTGAGCCAGGGACGCTCTCGTGCGAAGTATGAAACGTTCAGTGCTGAAATAGCATCGGTAATATCCCGGTAATCTGAGAGAACTCTGAGAGCCGGAGACCGAACAGACGAGACTCGAGAAGTCGACACATCCGGAGGCCTTGTAATAGTCCCAGATAATTTCACTGATCAGATAATGACAAAGAAGGGCATGGCACTAAGCGTCGGTCATCCGAATGAAGATTTGAGGGTACAGGTTACTGATGGAAGTGCCTATATTAATCAAGGGTAAACAAGTCTAGCGGGCTGTCAATGTAAGCAAGACGTAGTTGTGAGTCTAGAGAGATTAGATCGGTATATCTTGCTAGTCTGGAAAAGGTCAAAGGAGCATACCGGTCAGATGAGACTAGGTTATTACAAGGCACTAAGAGTTGGCAGTCCGATTAGAGAAGAAATGATAGCACAGTGGCCATGAGGAGAGGAGACGGTCCGGATAGAGAGAGGTTAACTTATAAGGTGTGGAAAAGTCCACCGGGCTCGCGAGGTAATGGGGACGGAGCGTTCAGTCTTCTGAGCAAGGCAGGCAGCGTCGCAGAAGTAGGAGAGAAGAAGACCGAGCTGCCGAGGTTGGACTTGGTCGGCGCATTGTGATTGAGTCCTATGGTTCATTTGGGAAGGTAAGTGGAGTCAGTAGGATTGGACTGGTCAGAGATAGAAGTGGTTATATTAACATAGGGCGAACACGTTCAGCAGGATATCAAGGTGAGGGAGGAAGTGCTTTGGATCGACGGAGCCTAGACCGCTAACATCCCGGTAGCCTGGTAGCAGACCCATAGAATTTGGCTGATCAGCGGAGGCTGGGTTACGGATGACAGAGTCTCAATCGTCCCATTGAAGAATGATTGGATACGAACGGCGCTCAGTCATCTGAACGATGGCTAGTAATGTCACAGGAGTCTGAGAGGAGTTGGAAAGCAGGAGACCAAACAGACGAGACAGGAATAGTCGGCGAAACGACATTGAGACCAACAGCTAATTTAAGGAGGGCAAATGGAGTGGGTCGAGAGGTGGAGGTGACTATATAAATAGAGGGTGAACAAGTCTAACAGGCTGTCAACTTAAGTGCGATAAAGCTTGAGTCTACATAGTCTAGACCGTTTAAATGTTGCTGGTCTGGAAAGGCTCAAAGAAGCAGACTAGATTAGAGAAGGAATGTAAGTAGAGAACGCCATAAGGAGACGGTCCGGATAGGGAGAGTTTTACTTATAAGGTGTGGAAAAGTCCATGGGGCTCGAGAGGTAATGGGGACAGAGCGTTCGCACTTCTCATTCAATGCCGGTAACGTCACATCAGTCTGAATGAATTCGGAGAGCAGGGGACCGATCAGTCGAGACTGGATTAGTCGGCACACTTAGAGTAAGTAGTACAGTTGAGGTGGGAATGTACATAAAGAGTCAGCGGAGACGGATGGGATCTGAGTCAGTATAGTTTTGGTTTCATTTTTGTTATTTTTTGATTCCGGCCGACAGTTGACACTGATGACTTGTCCCAGGCATCAATATTCAATTAGATGCTATTAGCTTAACAAATCCGACTTTGCCTACCTGTCTTGGTAACTGTGTGCAGACCTTCTGTCTTCAAATGCCCACTAGCCGCTCGCAATTTAACTTTGAACGACCCTATTGACACCATGATCTAGCGGTTAAAGTTATATGCTTATTCCACCAGGAGTGATGGAATGCTCCGAATCCGTTTTCTTCATTTTGACTCTACAGTTTTGGAGTCATAGATCAATAGACGGATATGTGTGGAAAAAGTCCTCCGGTCTCCTGACGTAAACTTCTCTCAGACACTCGCAAATATTCTCCTAATCCATCCAGCCTTTTGCGTTAACCTTGACGATGACCCCTACAAGAAACCTTACTTTTGGCAAATCGTCCTCTCAAAAGTAACTATGGGTAATATTTTCTCGCCATTAGTCTAACACTCGCGAACCACAGTGAATGATGAGTTCTCGACTCCTCTGGGTAGGATAGATAGAGAAGACGTCCCTGTTTCTTTATGAACACGGTTCACGAGGTTGCCGGTGTGTAGAAGGACTATACAATATTTGTGACTTGGACTGACTGGATAGTATTCTTGGTGGTCTTCCTCTGGCAGTATGTGTGGAAGATGGCCGAACTTTATTCGTAATACTCTGGCAGTTGCTGCGAGCTGGTAGTTCTTGTGCGAAAGCACCAAGAATGAATCTTTGTATGTCGTTCGTCACCATTTCATATACCATGGCTATTATTGTGAATGTAATAAAGACTAGAGGAGCTTCCAACTGCTGTTCACTGTTCAATTATCCACTGCCAAATTTTGCTCTCTACCTATGGCCATCTTGCTTTGTTCCCGCAAAACACTTAGCTGTCTCCTTTGGTTGGTGCAGGTCAAATTCTTGCCACTTTACTTCGTACCGTTGATTAGTTAATGCTACATTTTTTCGAAGCTTTTCTATTCCAAATTTGTACTACGCGGCTGATTGTTTGGAGTTTATAATCCGCTTTGCAACTAGGTCTCTGAACAGGTGTCATTTTGAGGTCCTTTATTTTCTGTAGGTTGACGCACAGTACGTAACAAGAAAAGTGCTAGGTTTAAGCAAGCATACTTCATTTTGATCGTAAGCTTACGAATGGCGCTAAAATGTTATCGTGGTTGACTCATATGTTGGACCAAGTGAGTTTACCTGGTAGAGTATCCATCACATTTAGCACAGTATGGGATCTCAACGTAGATGGCTGGATAGTTGGTTCGTTTATCCTCGCCATCAAAGCTGAAATCAGTTAGCTAATGTACAGAGTTCGTAACCCAAAATACAAGTCTGTCTGGACAATATAGAAAGCTGCCCCCACGAGCTTCCTGACCAGCGATTATGCTTCGACAATCAAATACGTAATAAAACATTTTGACTAGTTTTTTTCAGCGCAGTGTAAACAAAGAACTCGATTCGATTTCACTAGGCCTCAAAACAACCATTAATACATAAGGCGCACCGAGATAGAAGGCATGTTGCCGACGTTTAACACATAGATACTTTTAGTGCACCTATTTTAATGAAAGCCATGATCGCAGTAGCGTGCTTAGGATAGATTGAAAGCAAGAATATCATGTGCCACGTCAGCAGGAATTCGGCATAACTCGGTCTTGCGCCACAAACTTGCTCTTGCTCCTAGCAAGCTGAACATAACCAATAGATGCCAGAGTAGCATTTAAGTCATCCACCTGGGTATATCCGAAGCGTTCGATCGCCGTAGCCAAAGCATTCTCCATCGCAATTTTCGAAATTATGAAGTCGCTTACACATTTGGGGTTGGATTAGCGACTTAAACTTTTAATGTCAACTGAACCCGAGAGTCTGCAGCTCCAATCCTGACTGCATTGATGTCCAGTGTGTCGAAATCAAACGATCGGTACTGGAGCCAGATTTATTTCCAGATATTTTTAAAAGCCTTTCCAGTGTATTTCAGTTAAAATTGTTCATGTTTGCAGGCGGTGTCATAATCTGACATGATATCGAGAGAGTGGATATTTGTATGGCACTACAGAGCGATAGCCCCAGCAACTCGACTTGGTCATCTGAAAATCGGTTGCACTTTAATCTGGAAAAATGCAAATATGTGTGCACTTGTCATCAGCTTATCTGCGAATATCGAAATGAAGCCCAGCCGTTACAGCTTGCTTTCCAATAACGAGGCCACAAAGTGAACATACAGGATGATTTTGGCTGTCTAAGAGTTCCTGGAAAGGAATGGAAGAGAGCCAAAGAAAATATGTATCTGTTACTAAGAGCTAGCCCATTTTTCGAAATTCAAATATTTTTGCAAATGATAAACGTTTAGTTGGGGCCACAAGTAGACTATGCGAGCCAGGTATGGAGTCCATAGCTTAATGGCGAAGTAAAAGCAAGTGAGCCAAACTAATGAACTGTAAAACAACCAGCGAAACTGGCTACGTATTACAGTCTACTTAATTACAGAAAAACGCTGATTCCCTCGGCTGCTCCTGAATATAAAATGCTATTCTAGCTCAACTAATTTGCCCCCACATTACAGATTGTCAGAATCGCATTCATGATGCATTTTACCATATGTAGCACGGGAATAGTCCGCTTCACGCGGAGGACAAATCGTCGCAAAAATACCAAATTTTTATTTGTAAGCTAAGCATATTTATTTGACTTTACACGCAAAAGTGACCTGGGGCAATGCATTGATGTATCTAAATTGGAATAACGTAATATTTCGGTCAACTTATGCTGCAGATGATTAAGCATTAGTATTTTATCTTTTATGTCATGTACCACATAAAGCTGCACTCCATCACATCTGGTGTGCCAACTCCATCCCCAGTTCAAGCTTCCCTTATGCAGCAGTGCAGGTAAATCAGGTGATGCTTAAAATGCGCTAATGTTAATTTTTTCTCTACAGTCCTTATGAAAATTGTCAAGCGTTTGCTTTATTCCCATGATAATGCATTGCCCATTTTTGTATTCTATTCACTAACTACTCTTACATTTTTTATAATTTTCTCCAGTATTGATCAGTAGATTTCTTACAAAAGTTGCTTAAACGTGTCGCTTATCTGTAATATCCCGCTTATCAGCCTTTGCGGACGACGCCTTTTTAATTACATACCAGGTATGTGTTATATCAGGTATATCAGCTTTCTGGACAACGGTCGCCAGCGGCCTGAAGCTAATAAATTTAAAAAAATATATTTATTTCAATTTAATATATGCACGTCTGTCTACATTTCTTCCTGTAGGCATGATAAACTCAAAATTGCTTTTCGCACCACCAGAACTAATGACTGCATGTCTAGGAAATGATAAATACGTAAAATTCAATAGAAGTAATGTTTTAGAATTTCAATTGAATGCAGCTTGATAATAAGCAAAGGGACCATTTTTCTTGGCAAAAATTATCATTACTATGATTTTTGTATTCAAGTAATTTCTAGACATAGGGTAAATATTCATGCAAAATCCCATTTTGATCGCCCGGTTAATCAAGAAAGCGCTTGTAATTAGTACTTTGTCTGTAGAGTTCACATTGTTTTAGAACGCGGAGAGTAAACATCTGCTTTCTGTTTTGTTTTTTTGAATTGATTATAGCATTTTATACAGTATTGGCTTTATATAATTATATATATATATATATTCATCATTTAACTCATACGCTTAACTTGTTTGACCTTCATCTCATCTTTTATTATATTTTTACTAACCTAGGTAGTGACGACGCATATAATGTTAACATACGCGTTAAACATTTTTTGAAACCATGATAACATGCACATTTTATTTGTGTTGAATTTTAAGGGTGACTTAAAATTAAGTATATGTATTTAATAAAAATGTCAAGAAGCTTGCTACTTTAGTCATTGATTTGAAAAAGCATGTAAAAATTAGCAAATGGCATTTACGTCAAACTTATGTATAATAAATCGCATGCATCGGAAGCAACACTTGATGAATAGAGTGTAAATTTAAAATATCGTATATTGAAGCCCAACATTGTACCCTCTAATAATACCACAAAATAAGTAATACAAATTTTCATCAGCCTATTTTCTGTTCCCTTCTCTTTAACCATGCACCACGCGTAGAAGAACATGTGTTTTCCAAGTCCAATTGGACGGTTGCATTAAAGTAGAAGAAATTAGTAAGGATAAGTTATTGCTCGCTTTAAGTCATTATGGTTTCAACTGCTCTTAAATCTTAATATGTTTTGTAGTGTGAATTGGAGAGGGCAAATAAGACACCATGCGGATAATAATTGTTAAAGCAACCATTTTTAATCCATTCCTACACGGACAAAGATATTTGATGCAAACAATTGTTTTTCGTGTCTATAGTGATATATTTTTCTTGTAACATCGTAAACAAATTATTTGTTCGTTAAGAGTAAAGTAAGCAAATGTAAGAATGTGTACAATTGTACACATTGTAAAATAAGCCGCCAAAGTTAACTAATACTGGAGGACATGAATATTTTGTTCTTAGTATAGTTATTACCTGCTGTGAAATGATATGTAACAGTATTTTCATTTTCAAAGAAAAAAAGATTTCGCGCTTAGTATAATTTATTCAGCTGCGTCATTTTTAACTATCAAGCTTGTAGCTTTGCACAGTACCACTGAAGGAAAAAAAATTGTCAAATCTATCATATGAATTGAACAAATGCTTTAGCTGAAAACATGCATGATTTTAGGGGGAGAATTAACAGCTTTGGCAGTTTTGTTATAGCATTCCTAGATTCTGTGATTTATGTGGATGTACTTGTTCTGCCCACATTAGCGCACGAATTTGTTGCGGTCAAATGGATTTTTTTGAGGTGTTAGCAACAACGTTTCTGAGATAGTGAGCATCCAAGAGTTGTTTTCAGTTGTGCAAGTGCAACATTCACAAATTCCAAAACCAATCGTACAGTCCATTCCAGTGTTTCGGCATTTATTCTATACAATGAAATTAAAATAAGCCAGTTTAGCAATGTCTCCTTATTTCATTTTAAATTCTGACACATTTGCTCCCCTCACTTGAATGAGTACCTTTTCGCTGTCACCACCGACGTATGCTGTCCACCACTTCATTGCCTACAAAACGGTCCTCTTTGTCCATCCACCTGACTAGACAGATATCTACCTCTGATGATCTCATTAAAGACATAAAATCGTCGACAATCACTGCTATGATCATTCTTGTATTGAAGTGGATTTTCCATTGCAACTTACTTTTTACATTACGTCGGCAGTAAATATCTAGCATTCTGAGTTCCATGAGAAGATTCCTCCCACTGTAGTCTTTGTCGAAGCAAACAGTGTAAATTTTCTGTCGAGAGATATTTTCTAACATTTGCAGAAGCATTAATGCACCAAGACACAATACTTTCGTACCTGCTTTGAGACAGGTCCGTGCGCCTTGATAAATTTCGAAGTCGATGGTTCCTCCTGACTTGCCACATGACAAAACTGCTGTTACTAGGCTTGGTCTATTTTGAAGGAATTATTTTATCCGCTTGCTTCCATTAAATGGTATCAATTGATCGCTACCTGCGTTGAACTATTGAGGTAGCTGCAGGCAACGAGCGCGTACTGCTGTGTTACCAGGCTACCAAATCCAGAATTTTTCTCTTTTGAAGGGGATTTTGCTTTGCGCTAAATTCGTATTTCAATTGCCCGTTCACCGTTATGATGTCTGCAACACTTATCACTCTCATAGCTCTTGGCCAACACTTATGAATCCTTGGAAAGCCAATAGTTCATACCACAATTGAAGTACTGGAACCCTTTCGAATTTCGGAAATCGTTGTACCGGAACTCTTCCCGGTATTTTATCATGCGCTATATTCTTGTATATTCTGTAAACTTGTCCAAAAGTTTGAGCCTGAAGTATAAAATTTTATTCAGGTGGAGCAGTTAATCCATCACCTGAACTGAAATCTTCCTGCCAACGAACATATCCTGCTTCAAATCCAACTATAGACAACTACCATTTCATGCTACCTTTTTGACTACAAGCTTACTATACCTTCCTGTTGTTTTGAATACTTGCTAGATTGTTCAAGATTCCCTTATTCAACGACATCGAGTACATTTCCATCATCATTCTTTCCACACAGCGGATAATATCGGGACGGTAAAGCTCTCATAATTAGAAACATCATAGAAGTATATCTCTATATCGGATTCATTCAAACTATGCGATAATCCATACATTGTCAAACGTACTTTTGCGTCAACGGAAACAAAACTAAAAGCTGTTGATTTAGTATTCCTCAAGAACACCAGTCTGAGGCAAACAATAGTTTTTAATGATTCACCTACGGGCCGTTACAAATCACATAACGTTAAGATACAAGGTAAATGCACGGTGCTTGGTTAAAATGTAGGTCAGTGAAGAGACAGCAGATAGTTGATGGTTGACTTGCACACACACAGATCGATAGATGTTATGTAATCAAACTGACGACGCCGGTGTCAGAGTGACGGTTAGGTTGACGTCTCTTCGGTCAGGGCACAATTGGCGCTTGAACAAACCTCTTTTATGAGCACAGCGGATGTTAGGATATTTGGATCGCAATAGCTTTTGCTATGGTGAATATTCGATGAAGCAGATATTTTGAATTGTTCAAGGGGACCTGCGAAACTACAATAAGTGCGTTAGGAAGGTTAACGCTCTTACCTGATTCGAATAGGTGGTAGATGACTCCGCTTGCTAAAACTCCAGTGCCTCTATTCGCCAACCATTTAGGACTGTGTTCCTTAGTGTGACATGACAACTAGCGACATGTTCGACCTATGCATGTTGCACCACAGATTTACCCAAATCGATAAATAACGTAAGAGAAGGTTAGCTTCAAGGTTCTGTATTGATTGATTTAAGGTTAACTCCTGCACTAGAAGCGAACATGACAGAAATATTAAGCAATTGATATATAAATACGAGGAAGCATTAAACTTAATATGCAGCAAAAATGAGTTAACAATACATTTTGAAACAAAATACCAAGCTTAGATAACCACACTTTTATCTATTCCGTCATACTGTTTACATTTTAAAAATCGCTTTCTAAATTCTGAATCACTGAATAATATAATTTTTTTAGCAATAATAAAATCCCAAATATATTAATAATGTTGTCTTATTTTAATACGTATACAGCATATTCACATATATATATATAAGAGTAACCAGGCAGAACATGAATCATACCGATCAAATGTTGCATTTTTCTCTGAGGCGCTACTAAGAAAGTTGTATAAGTAAATATGTTTAAAATCAAACTATACTTTTCTGAAAATAGATTTTTGTACCATTTTCCTTTGAAATTTTCCTTATATCACTACCTCAATTGTATAAATTCATTTTATATGATTATGTCATTTGTAAACAGGTTGTAAAACGTTAAAATTCAGCAAAAATTGATTGCTTCATGCGTCCTTGGACAGTTGTTATGGCGAAAGCATCCTTAATAAACAATTTATATACCCTACTTATCGCAGTGCGATTAAATGTTGTTATCTTTAAATAAGAACCATATCATTTTTGCTTTGTATTTCTATTAATTACAGCTTGTCATACAGGTATCTTGGTACATATGATACTTACCGAAAATTTCCAAATAATATTTAGCACATTTATCCATTCCTCCTTTTGACATAACTATTATAAAATTCTTTATTTGTCTCACACCCTAAAACTCACGCAAAAATTTATTTTCATAGATTGGCAGTAATATATCATAAATCACCCGGTGATGGATACTGTTGTGTCGGGAGCATTTTAATTGCATACGCCTAATTGCGTGTGCAGAGCAATTACCTTACGAATAAATAATGGATACTCAGTGATCGAGATAATTGCAAGCATCCCTGGCAGAATATCGGTAGAAAAATAACCGCGGTTTATTAATGGATGAAACTATGTTAAATCAACACAAGATTTAGTCTCCAACCCTCCAACCACAAAATGTTAAACTGCAAAATGCACAGCCTAACTGTAAATGCGTTTTAAATAGGTGGTTCTAAATTTTCCATAAATCCACGTTAAAATTGTAAAGCACAGTGATATAGATACACAATAATCCGTGGCGTATAAGAATTAGTACAAAGGAACTTGAAATATATTTTAAAGGATGAAACGGAAGTGCAATAAGAGTTGCTCAATAAGTTATCTATGCCCAAGCGATAATATTTAATATTACTGAAGTTACAAATATATTTATATAAATTACTTTTTCTGCTGTCGCTTTTGTATTTAATTTTCTCTAAAGAAGACTGAACGTTTCTGAGTCGTTTCAGCATTACATATACCATCAATCTACGGTCACGGGAACACCATTTGTGTTTAACTTATTTATCTATAGCTACTTAATTTTCAGATCGGTTTCTTTGATTTTATGCCAAGATTTTTCAACCAACTCCGTAATTAGGTTCCTACAACAGAGATAACATAATGGTCAGCTTTTCGGTCTGTCGATTAGTTTATTTAATATGCGTGCTAACTTTTGTGAACCCCAACAATTGACGAAGATAATCCTGCCGTGAGCAAATACACATTTTAGGAATTTCTTTTATTTTGGCTAAGTCATAACATGACCGCCACATCCGATACTCATAAAAATGAATGAAGTGACGAGGCCTTTAAGTCGGCCGTTGCGTTTTTAACGGGAATCGTTCTTATCTTCTGCAGTTATCAGTGTCAAAGTAGCTCTTAGACATGCAGTTCCGCTGGATTACTAAAAGTTCAGTAATACTTTCCTTGAATAAATTTTTAAAATCTAACTATGAGTTACAACGCGTAGTGCGCATAGTCATCAGAATTGGTTCTGTAACATAAGAAACCATCATGGAGAGAGTAGACTAATCTACAATAATTGAACGTAACATTTAATTAAGTTGTTTAAAGCCTATGCAAAGCCTATGTGCAATTGGTCCGCCAGAATTGGATCAATGAACGCAGTAAATAATGGAAAGCGCGTTTCATTGACCTATCTCGGCTCGCTTATGAAGAATGACGGTATTTGCAATAATTCTCTTCACCATCCATTAGCTATGTAATATTTAAAGAACAACGCAAACAGCTGGTTGCCTGTGTTTCTCGTGCAGACTATTAAAGCCGCACTGACCTCAGTGGTGTTAACAAACGGCACCCTCAGCAGACGAGTGGTCTTGTCAGGGATCAGCTGAGCGCTTGAGTAAAGCTGGTGAGGGGTAGGCCAGCAAGCCACATCAGCCTCTTTATCGTTGAGCGAGGTGAATACATACAGCAACCGTACACTTAGGGTGAACGTTAGCTGTCAGCCATTTTCACCCTGAATGCTGAGGGCTGAAATGCGAAGCCAAACGTAGGTACTGGAGCGATCGATGATTTCACTGTGTCTCGCTAGGCATAACGAAGCAGCCAGGTTGCATAGACAAGTCACATTATGTAATCACAACAAATATACCATAAGTGCTGTGCAAATGCGCGAAATTGACGGCATTTTGAGAGACCCGGGTTTTAAATTATTTGAGAGTGATAGTAGCCGAGGCAAGTCATGCCCTTTGTATTAAATCACCGCCCAGGTTAATGAAGGTTTAACAGACATAACTATCAAGTAAACATCCCAGATAAAGATCTTGTAATAGGCCTGTTACTCGGAGGTCGCTTATTAATCGTGTATCTGGTGAATGCCGTTAAAACGTTGCAGCAACTGCGCGAATACACAAGGCTATATAATCACGAAAACGCATGTTCACAGTCCGGTACATGCATAATTTAGTCAACGATTTAGAGAAAACTAAGTGATAGCGAAATGAAGAAAACCGGGTCGCGTCGCTTCATTATGGATTATTGTTCAGTTAAACATGGTAAAACCCATACATCAGCAGTTGACGGACCAAATGACAATGTGACACGACCTAATACGCGCTGCATATGACACTATAGCAAGGAAAATTTTAAGAGATTCAATGCATTTAAAGTGAGGATTTAAACCATGCTATCTGGCGGCGCAACATGTATCATTACGCTATTTTCTTCCTATTTTGTACATCCGTTCTGTCATCACTAAAGATCAAACAATTTTCATCCGAAGGGAACAATGCGACAGGGGCTTGGTCTACCAGTAACCAACGACGTATAGCACAACGCTTGCTTCACAACGTCAAAATGAGGAAAACCGGGTCTCGTCGCATCATTATGGATTATGGTTCAGTTAAACATGGTAAAACCCATACATCAGCAGTTGATGGACAAAATGGCAATGTGACACGACATAATACGGGCTTGGTCTACCAGTAACCAACGACGTATAGCACAACGCTTGCATCACACCGTCAAACTCAAGAGTTGTACGTATTAACAAGTAATAATATCTTGGAACCCTACTTATTTTTCATGGAATATAACCGGCATTTTGTTGCCGGTTTGGTTACTGGGAGGAATAAACGTGATTGTTTAATATCGGCGCTTTCCATCCCAAACACATGACAAACCTACTAGCTTTGCAATTTCTTACCCTTATGGATGCAAATTTGTCTTGTTATATTTTCCGAACATTGTCTATGTGCATCCAACTAAAGAAAAGTATAAGTAGACGCTCATTGCACATTTCGCACTGAGTTTCCTGAAACATATAAAACCTGCTACAAAATTTATAACATTTTAAATAACTGTGAATTGTCACATTGCTTAACACAACTGAAAATTATAAGATGGACACAAGAACTGCATTGGTAATCCAAAGGTTATATTTAATGTTAATCTCACAAAAATACTAACATAACATAGCCTATATTTAATGTTGCAAGGGAATAATAATTATTATTGCTATCAACCTGCAAAGCCGCGTCTTTTATGTACTCACTGCTCGCCACATTGCTCTGCAAAACGGGAACAAGTTAATCCATTTTTTGTTAGTATATAGAGTATTATGCTTACGCCGTATCAAAACAAACGATTGTTTCAGCATTAGTTCGATATGCTTTGCAGCGCCTGAATTCCACGCAAGTATTAGAAAATTGTGCAACTGCCAAGAACCAATTTGGCAATATACACCTAACTCTGGTTCCGACAGAATTAAATTCTGTCTCCAGATTTGCCCTGCATATTAAAAAGTAAGAAAGTATGCGAAATCATTTTACTGTTTACATATTGTTTTATTATTAGTTCCTCTGGTTTAAGTCGGCATGTGTTTTGACCTACACACACCCAAATGCTAATAAAAGTGCTGGAGCCAATCATGTTAACTGGTTGTACGTTACTTAATATCCTGTTTCGTTTTTGGCATATTCAGCGTAAACAATTTTCAGGATGACAGCAATAATTTTTATTCAAATAA